>JAFEMH010002433.1:0-75000 GCA_022495995.1 Adenophora triphylla var. japonica
CGCATGTATTGGCGAGGAGAGAAGGCTGGCCCGCGAGCTCCCCAGGGGTTCCGATGCGGGACCGGATTTCACGTGCGTCGGGGACGGATCGAGAGGAGGGTGTACATGCCTTGATTCGGAGCCGAGCTCTGCTGCATACGAGTGGACCCCGATTCAGATCGGTGAGTGTCTTGACTCTTTTCCGTCTTGGCATCTTTTACGTATTTTTCTCTTTTTGTTGTTGAGTATAAGCGCATTTGATGGCGTTTCTTTGGTCGTTTGCTTGTGCGGAGTCACGGGGAGAGCCTATGATATCTTGACTCGCCGTTATGTGGCGATGAGATCCTTGCGAAGAAGATGGCGTCGAAGATATCTGTCGGTCTTCGCGTCGTGTGCCGGCGTACGAGCCTATGCCTTCGAGGCACTACGTGGACGTTCCTCCGCCTAGAGCCGGCCGGAGCCGCAGCGGGAGGGACCTTTAAGGGCGGCATAGCATGGATGCGGGACATCTTCGGGAGGCTGCGGGGCCTTCGAGGAGCGGCCCTTTTATCGGTTCATGCCTCCGCGTGGCGCACGGGGTGAGGGTTCCTCCAGGCCGCAGCCTTCCTTCTTTGATCCTTTCGCCGGATTTGATCCTTGAGTACTTTTCGTGGGAGCCTCGGGCGGGTGCTCGGTATTCGACGACGAGGATGTGACGGGCGAGTTATTTGGGATGCCCGACTTTTCTTTGGAGGACCTCGGCGAGGATGATGATGCGAGGATTACTGATTAGTATTCATTTGCTTTCCCTCTTTTCATATCCCTCTTTTTTGTTTAGCAACAGAGACATTTATGGGTACACTGTAATAAAACACACGTATTTGCATGGCAAATAGCATTTTTATTTTAAGATGTAATGTCATTTTTGTGATTCTCGGGATTTGTCCTAGAAATGGTTGCTATTATTATTTTTTATTTTGTGCGTGCCACGTGGTGAGAAGTGTGTTTGTGGGTAGTGTTTGTTTGCCGGGAATGGCTTTGGCCGGTGTTTGGGCGGTTTGGAGCAAGAGTTTCTTGAGGACGGTGGCTTTTATGCTTGTTCTTTGAGGAAATGGGTTACGTTTGCAAGGAGGTCCGTACGGACATACTTAGCATGCAAAGAGGTCGTACGGACCCAACCTTGCTTTTGGGAAGGACATAAATGCTTTCCGATTAATGCAGTTCTTCCTCATTTCCCCATTTTGCGGCCATTTTCGAGCTTTCTTCCCCATTTTCTCTAGGAACCTCCATTTTTGCCATGGATTCTTCGTACGTCCCTAGAATTTTGCCGAGGCTTTCGCGGAGAGGCAAGCACGCTTCCTTGAGCGGTTGAAAACGTGGATGCGGCGCCGTATGAGGCATCGAGAGACGGGCTTTCGAGGTAAGGTTTCGTCTTTGCTCGGTTTGGTCTTTTAAGGAGTTGGTTCTGATTGGGATTTGTTGCGGGCTGCGCGAAGTTGCAGGATGTTAGGAGGCACGTGTCTTGTTTCTCCTACAATGAAATGGTGCCCACTTTTGAGGATCTTCGGGCTTTGATTGGAGGGCCGGAGGTGGAGGCCATCTCGCTTCCTTTGATTGGTGGTCTTCTTTGTGAGCGTGAAGCTTGCGAGACTTTCTTCGTACTTCGTTGGAAGAAGTGCGGGGCATGATCCTTGATTCGGGTCATATCGACATTTCGAGCTGCTTAGGAGCGGTTCATGGTTGATGATAAGTGGCGTCTCTTGGGATGTATTTGCCTTGTGCGTGATGGCGGCAGCTTTTACAGTCGGTTCCCTTGGCATTTGTGATGGCGCTTTGCTAGATGTGGTAGGGAAGCTGCGGCTGGAGAAGGATATTGTCCCGTTGGTCTTTGGGGAGACTCTTCATGGTATCGATCGTCAGCGGCGGGGATCGTTTTATGAGAGGGGGAAGCCCGCTTTGCTCACCTTGTGGGCTGCGAGAGAGACTTCGAGGCCATGCCAGAGGCTCAGACATCGTTTAGCCCGTGGTCATTTGCTCGGCGACCTCTTGTGTTGGATATGGATCGGTCACTTTGGGAGAGATGGATGGCACGGCTTGAGTACGCATCGAGATCCATTTGGTGGGTTCCTCCTTTGGAGGATTGAGACTAGGAGGGTCTTGCGGGAAGGGTCCTATGTTGTCGAGTTCCGAGGTTTGTCTTGGTCCTCCTTCTATATTCCGTCGCTTGTTTCCCGGCGAGTTTGGGATGAAGCGAGGAGCCTTTGTTGGGCTGGGATGACCTTGCTGCTGCGGAGGTAGTTCCTCTTTGTATGGCGGCTTCGGGTGCCTTCTTGTATTTTACGAGGGTATGGAAGTATTCCGCTTTCCCTCTGTGGTACTCCTTAGACGTCGGGAGCGTTGTATTGACGACTCGGTATACGGCTTTGGTATGAGCGGCGTGTTGGGCGATCCCAGTGGTCTTGGAGAGCGGGCGTGTAGCGGATTACGGGACCCGGTTGCCGTAGTAGCTATTGCCTTAGGAGTTCGAAGCACAGTCGACCCTTTGGATGTGACGGGAGACACTTTGTTTGACTACGAGACTAGAGTTGACCGGCGACGGGGAGAGGTCCTCTCTTTACGGGCTTCCGCGGGGAGGAGATCGAGCCGAGAAGCACGGGCGAATGAAGCCACGAGAGCTCTTGGATTGTTTGACTCTACGGGGAGGACCCGGATCTCGGGGCGAGAGACGCGAGTTGGTTCACGTGAAGCGAAAGAAGACTCGCGGGGACGAGGGGAAGAAAGGAAAAGAATGGCGAGGGGACAAGCGCGAGATGGCGCGGAATGACCTCCTAGGTATCCATTCATTGCATTGCAAACACATTATTAGTTAAATGTATTAAAATTTGTCTTTTAGCATGTTGTGAACTTGAGAGTAGACCGTGCTTGAACTCATCAAGAAATGTTGTAACCGTTAGTGATTTGTGATTTACTTTTAAAGCTTTGTCGAGACGCAAGATCTCTTGTTTGCCTTTGCTTCTGTTGTGCACTTTGTCGGCGTCCATCTTTGGACTTTTACATTGCATCCCGCGGGCCAGACGATGCAGGCCACGGCAATCTCCTTTGCTGAGGCTTTGTGCTTGGCTGAGAGGTTGAATGCTCCCTTGACAAGTCGTTTTGACGGTCTTTTCCGTAGCTTCCTTGCCTCTTGTTGGCGTCGGGCTCTTGACCACCTTTTTGCAGCTTCTGCTTGAGCTTCTTTTATTTTTTTTTTGTGAGGCCTTGCTCGAGCTCTCTCTTTTTTTTTTTTGAAGCGCGTGAGGGCGAAGACAAGCCCCTGGCTTGGAAGCAGACATGAGTCAGTCGTTTGATCTTTGAGTGACCCTCGGATGTCCTTTGATGTTGCCGCCATCGTTTGACTTGGTCAAGGTGGCTGTTGGGGCGTGTTCTTGAAAAGTGCGTAGCTTGATGGAGGTCTTGATTGACATTCAAACTTTTGACTTTTTGTGTATTTTTAGGCCAGGACCAATTAAGGTTGCCTACGTTCCCCAGGACTAGAGGGCTCAGTGCACGTAGTTCGACACTACATGGAGTGCCGAGATGCCTGTTGTTCTTCTTTGGCGAAGTATCTGCGAAGTTTGCTTCCGTTATTTGGATTCATGAAGGGATTGCCGTCTAGGTCATCGGCCGTGGCGCCTCGGAGAAGATCTTTTGAACCACGAAAGGGCCGATCCATGTGGGTTCCCATTTTCCCAGTGGGTTGGTTCGAGTGGGAGGCTTTTCTTTGAGTACAAGGTCACCTTCCACGATGTCTCGGGATTTGACTTTCTTGTCGAAAGCTCTAGCCATCCTGCTTTGATAGGCTCGGACGTGTTCCATGGCCTTTAGTCGTCGCTCGTCTAGCGAGCCAATTCGTCATGTCGGCCGGAGCCATTCGGCTTCGTTGATGTCATTTTCCGGCGGCACTCGGAGTGAGGGAATTTCTAGCTCGATGGGAAGGGCCTTCCATCCCGTACGTCGGGGCAAATGGGGTTTCTCCCGTGGCATTACGGCGATGTGCGGTAGCCCCAAAGTGCAAGGTGCGGCTTCTCGGGCCAATCTCGTCCTCGGGTGGTCATTTTTCGGATGATCCGTTCGAGGGTTTTGTTTCTTTGCTTCCACGGCGCCGTTTGTTTGTGGCCGGTAGGGAGAAGATTTGTGACGTGTGATCTTGAATTCAGCCCGGCGATCTGCCGAATTCCCCTTCGAAGTGTGAGCCGTTATACGATATGACCTCATTTGGGATGCCGTATCGGCGAGATGATGTTTTCTTTGAGGAAATGTGCGACCTTCTTGGAGGTGAGTACCTTGTAGGACTTGGCTTCGACCCATTTGGTGAAGTAGTCGATGGCTACTAAGATGAACTTCGTGGCCAGTTCTTTGCTGGCGGAGCGATTTTCCCGATGACGTCAATTCCCAGTGGCAAAGGGCGAGGTGTAGTCATGCGGTAGAGATCGTGGGTGGTAGATGATTGAGGTTGGAGAACCGTTGGCACTTGTCGCGGCTTCGGACAAAGTGGATGCAATGCTGCCTCCATGGAGATCCGGTAGTAGCCCATCCACGAGAATGATTTGCATCGGGGCTGCGGCGTTCGTGTGGGGACCGCAAGCCCCATTGTGGACTTCGTTCATGAACTTGCTTGCTTCTTCTTGGGCGACGCGGCGTAGGAGTGGCCCGTGGTAGCGTTTCTTGTATAGCATGTCCCAGGGATGACGAAGTGAGAGGCAAGGCGTTTTAGGGCCATGATGCTCTTGGTTTTGACCCCTTACGTGTGTGGGTCTTCCTTGTTCATGAAGGTGGTTTCCCCGTTCTTGAGGTATTGGAAGATCTGGTTATACCGTGGCTCGTTGACGGGCTTAGGTTACAGTTCGATCTCACAACGGTGGCGAGGAATTTCCTTTCGTCCAGGAGCTTTGAAGGGTTTGATTGCTTTTCCTTCGGGGATTTCCACAAGGGAGGCCAAGGTGGCTAAGGCATATCTGCAAACTGTTTCGGTCTCTTGGCAAGTAATGGAAGGTGACCTCTTCGAATTGTGTGATGAGGTCCTCCGTACGGGCATGGTATTTTTGCAAGCCGGGTCTATGGTTTTCCACTTGTTGGAGACTTGGTTGATGATCAAGTTTGAGTCCCCATAAACTTCAAGTTTGGACATTCCTCTCGAGTGCGGCTTGTAGTCCGGGAGCGCGAGGCTTCATATTCGGCGGCATTGTTGGTTACCTCGAAATTGAGCTTTATAGCAATTGGGGTGTGCTCGTCCTTAGGATCCACCAAGAGCATACCGATGCCGTTTCCCTTTTTGTTAGGCTGCTCCGTCGAAGAACGGTTGCCATCGATTTTCGCTTTCGATTGTGAAGATTCCCTCGTCTGGAAATTGTGGTTCGGGGCCTCGAGCCTCGTCGGTTGGGAAATCGGCCGGTTGTTCGGCCATGGCCCGTCCACTTGATTGACTTTTGGTTTACGTACTTGATGTCAAATTCCGCTAGGAAGAAAGACCATTTGGCGAGCCTCATTGTGAGAGATGGTTTTGTCGAAGAGGTACTTGGCCAGGTCCATTTTGGAAACCAAGTGTGCGTGTGCGGCTGCATGTAGTGCCGTAGTTTCCCGACAACCCATACAGGCTGCGCGGAGTTTTCTCGAGGGTGAGTAATTGAGTTATTTGCCTTGAAACTTTCGGCCCAGCGAAGTAGATGGCGTTTTCGACCCGTGACTCCTTCTTTTCTTGACGAGCATGGCTCCAGCTGCGGTGTCGGTCACGGTTAGGTATAGCAACAGTGGCTTTTCCTCGTGGGGAGGACGAGAGAATCGGAGGACTCACAAGGTATGCTTTTATTTTTCAAAGGCATCTTGGCATTCGAGTTCCATTCGATGTCGGCGTTCTTCTTCATCGGTTTGAAGATTGGCTCGCACATAGAGGTCAATTGGTTGACGAAGCGGGCGATATATTGCGGGCGGCCCATGAAGCTTTTCACCTGCATGCGAGTTTGCGGTGGTCTCATTTCGATGATAGCCTTGATCTTTTGAGGATCAACCTCGATGCCTCTCTCGGTGACCATGTATCCTAAAACCTTGCCTCGGCTAACCCCGAATGTGCATTTGGCGGGGTTAAGCCTCATTGAGTGTTTTCGGAGCGATTGAAGAATTTTCTCGGAGTACGTGAGGTGTTGTCCGTCGATCCCTTTGAGTGAACGATCATGTCATCGACGTACACTTCGATCTCTTTGTGGATCATATCGTGGAAGAGGGCGGTTCTTTGCCCGTTGGTAGAGTAGCCCAGCGTTCTTTAGTCCGAACGGCATTCTTTGTGTAGCGGTAGGTTCCCCAGGGGTTGTGAAATTGTCTTTTCTTGGTCTTCTTCGGCCATCTTGATCTGATTGTAGCCAGCAAAACCGTCCACGAAGGACTTGACTTCGAGAATTGGCTGTAGTGTCTACCAACATGTCGATGTTGGGTAGTGGAAAATCGTCCTTGGGACTTGCTTTGTTGAGATCTCGGAAGTCCACGCAACGGCGTACTTTTCCATTGGCCTTGGTGGCCGTGACGATATTGGAGAGCCATGTGGGGTACTCGATCACCACGATGAAGCCGACGGAGCATTTTTCGATCTCCTCTTTGACTTGTAAAGACCATTACGCTTGATTCGGCGTAGCTTTTGCTTGATGGGCTTAGCCTCGGGATTGAGGGATCCGGTGCTCTACAATGTTAGGATCTAATCCGGGCATGTCTCGGTAAGACCAAGCGAACACATCCACGAACTCTTTGAGCGGTGCGGTCAATGCGTCTTGCTCTGTGCCGGTGAAGAAACTTCCGATTTGCGTCTCTTTTGGCTCTTGGCGGTTCCCAAATTCACTTTGGTTAAAACCTCCTCGGCGGCTTGGGCCCGGTTTTCTCTCGTTTGACAAACATGCTTAAAGATGTGCTTAATGTATTGTTCGTTTAATGTGTACGCTTCTTTATCAAGTGAATCGTTATTAGCTTGTTTGTGTGTTAGTTAATTTATCGGTTGTTAAAGATGCAATGAGGATACTCGGAAAGATCGAAGCATTCATTAAGAGCATACGGGAATACATTATTGGCAATGAGTTCGTAATCTTACGGCGTGAGGCCATCGGATGACTCGAGAGACTCAAATTCAAAGCTAATGGACTCGGGATGAGTTTTGACACTAGACTCTAGGACTCGAGGGTCGAGACCAAGTTGTTCGATCATGTCCTTTTTCTTTGGCGGTAGGTCAGGAGAATGTGGCCCGGTTATTGAGTGGCAATGAGCTTGATAGGAGATGGGGCTTGAAAGGCTTTATGTCACCGTTCCCGATCATTGCTATCACGAGTTATCGAAACAAAATCGATTAGATCCGGCATCTCGATTTCTTCTTTGAAGAAGCGAGGTGGAGCGGTGGTTCGTCCCAAGCATCGTCTGCGGAGTCTCTTGCTTTTGTCTTGGGCATTACTAGCTCGAATGCGGACTCGTCCCGCTTGTTGAAGGCGGGAGTGTTGACGAGAGAGTTTTCGAATTCTTCCGCCAAAGAGGGAGTTTTTCGAACCAAAATTCATTGTGAATAGTGGTGGTTGTGGATCCGGCGGGGGCGGTGTGTCGAGAAATGCTCTTCGGACGGGATTTGGCTTGAGGCCTCGAATCTTGCCGAGGTTACTGCTGGAGCTTGTCCATGGTTGTCGGCCGGCTTTGTTTGGCGGCGATCGGCTCTGTTCCCTTTTACGGATCTTCTTCCAAGTTGCCGGCCTTCCTTGTGAAGTACTTGGTCATGTCGAAGGCTGTAAGGACGAAGATCGGAGATTGCGTGCAAGCCTCTTTTGTTATACGTGGAGCGTTTTCGTGCGGCTCGCTTGTCCTCCGCAATGTGTTCGGGAGTAGGAGAGTATCCCGGGCCGTGCGGGGGTATTGTTCTTTGATATTGATGATCTGTTGAGTGCCACGATGGCGTTTTCCCAAAGCGAGCCGGGATGTAGTTCATGTGCTTCATCATTTTCATCGGGGAGGGATCTTGTCCCAAATCAAAGGCGGAGTCTATGTGGCACACTTGGGCCTTTGGGCTTTCGATGGTGAACCTGTGAGCATCATGCCATCATCGTCGGGTTTGATTTCTAAGCCCGGGACGCCGTTTGTTTCGGTCCTTTCGTTGACTATGCTATCTCCGTAGATGATGGTAAGATCTGTTCCTTGGACGAACTTTACGCACTGATGGAGAGTGGATGCCACCCCATTGATGCGGGTGTAGCGAGGCGCCCCAAAATGGCGGTGAATGTGATCGGGATGTCGATGACTTGGAAATCCGTTGGGACCATTTGTTTTCCAAACCAAAGGTTCAAGGTGGCTATTCCCAAGGCGGGCGGGATGTTGAGTCGTATGCCTTGATTGCACGAGTCGAGGGTTTTAGATCGGTTGCTTTGATCCCTAGCAAATCCATCATTTTGGTGGAAGGACGTTCATGGATGATCCCCATCTACCAACACCGAGGAGACGGCGCTCGTCCGGTTGAGCTGTTATGTAGAGAGGCTCGTTGTGAGTCGGCCCCAAATTTTGGAAGATCGAGCTACTGTGAAGGTGATGATATTCTTTGTAATTGACGTTGCCCAAATCATCGGCGCTTCATCGGGTGTCAACGTGATGGGAACCATGGTGCAGGCCGGGCTTTCTTCCAACTTGAGCTTGTGCGGGTAAGATGAAGTGAGTAAGGACCGGAGTGAGATGTTAGCTGAGTGCGCTTGAGGCGTGTCAAGACGGGATCTTCAACCTTTGGGTCCAAGGTTTCGGCTTCTTTGGCGTAGGGCCCCTTTTCAATTCGTGGCTCGGGTATGGGTGGCCTTTTGTCTGTCCGTGGAGGATTCGGCTGGGATTTGGCCGGAACGTGTCGAACATTCACCTCTGGACTTATGGTTTTGCTTGTCTCTCCCGTTTACGTAGTGGGAGGAGCACGATTGGCGTAAGGCCAGCTGCGCATTTCAATTCGTTCACTGTCATGGCTTTCTTGAAGCATCAATAGTGGCTTTGAGATCTTCCCAAGACGGGGTTGGATTATCTGGACCTTCGGGCCTTCGGTGGCGGTGCGAAGCTCGTCCCGGTGATCATGGAGCAAACATTGCCGTGGCCTGTGCGAGAACTAAGTGGGGAGATTTCTTTGGAGTAGATGACATAGTAGTCAAACTTTCACGAGGGTTCTCGAGGTTCCGGCGTGGGATCACCGGATTCATACCTCTTTTTCGGTTTTTGTTGAGAAGATAGCTTCTTCTTTCGTCGAGGACGGCCCTCGTTCATTGCATCCTGGAATTCCATTTCCGGACAAGCACTGTCGCAGACGTCCCACCGGATGTGTTCGTTGTTCGGCGGTGGTATCGGGACCTCAGGAGGCTGGATGGGCAAGCTTTCCTCTGGAAGGTCTTGTGGTCTTACGTCATAAGCTTGCATGGCTCGTACGAGGGTAACGGGTTGACTTACGGGAGACAATGAGAGATGTTAGAGGCTGTAGGAGCGATCATGGCTTAGGAAGCCCCGGAGTAGTTGGGTGGCTAAGGTTCCGAAGTGGTGCAT
The DNA here is from genome assembly GCA_022495995.1 of Adenophora triphylla var. japonica. Classification (NCBI taxonomy): domain Eukaryota; kingdom Viridiplantae; phylum Streptophyta; class Magnoliopsida; order Asterales; family Campanulaceae; genus Adenophora; species Adenophora triphylla. The sequence goes on from JAFEMH010002433.1 coordinate 9,517, forward strand.
GGCACCTTCGATCCGAGCTTGTTGCTCACCTTGACGTTTCTCAATAGCCACGAGGACACGCGAACTTCTTCCGGTGTTGGGAAATTTCTTGGGGGTAAGGTCCGTTCTCATCGTTGTTATCCAGCTGACTTGGCCATGGGGAAGTGGTATCTGGTGACGAGCTAGGAAGGAGGTAGGACCTTCTTTGTTTTGACCTTTGGGAGACGGGTTCCGGGTACTCTCGACCACTCTGTTAGGCTGGAGGGTGATGGGCAAGGTTTAGACATGGGAATGGCCTAACGGGATAAAAGGGAAAGCTCACGTGGCATGCGGTTTCCGTTTCTTTTATTTTTGATTTTTTTGTTGTTTTAATTTACTTAAAACATGTTTTCTCGAGAATCTAGGTAGGTTGGAAAAGATTGCTCTTGTTTTTCGCAACTATGCTAGATCTGGGTCGATGGAGACCATACGTGCGGCTATAAGCCCCTCGTTTTGCACACTGTATTTCGACATCCCGGGGTGGACGGCCCGGGCGAGGGTCCTATAGTGCAAGCGGTTTCCACCGGCCTAAAGAAAAATCGAACCTAAGGACCGAGCTTTGTCATGTTCGTTTTGATGCGTTAGCCATGTGAATAGTGAACCGAGCCGGCCGAGTCAAGATCGGGTCGAAGTTCGGCATGACCTCTCTTTACCTTGCTTGCGCAAGGGATGCATGACGTTAGGCGTTGGGTGGGTCATATCGTCATGGCGACGTATCAAAGGCGTGATGACATGGTGTCATGCGAGCATGGATGTATATCGGGACGGAACATCGTGCAGGTGTAGCCGGAAATCAAGATCGGGTCAAGATTTTAGCATGACCTTTCATCGCTTTGCTTGCGCAAGGGATCTTGAGTTCGAGCCTTGACTCGAGAAAATGGCCGGCATGGTATATGTATCCAGTTGTATGACACGGGCAGGTAAAAACCAGCAGAAGTGCGGACGAGTGTGACTCAAGACTCAAACGTGCGGGGTTGACGCTTGGCTAGGATGGGATGTTTGGAATGATCCGTGCGCGTCCAAGAGGCCTAGGAAGACCTAACGGACTGCAAGCGAGACCACTCCGGGTTGAGGGTTGTAGTGTGCGGTGTATCCGGCGGCGGTGCGCGTAGTATGCGGTGTAACCGAGGCAGCAGTGTGAGTAGAGTGCGGTGTAACCGAGGCAGCAGTGCGCGTAGTGTGTGGTCTCTAAAATTCTTTTTCTGAGTAAAACAGGAGTTTTTGAAGAATTTTAAATGTATGCACAGATGTACATTGATGCATTTTTTTATTTTTATTTATTTTTTTTTTTAAATAAAAACGAAGCACGTGCACACACACACAACAGTTAAAGGAAGGGGTAAAATGAAAGTTTGACCCTCATCATCGTTTTAAAAATCTTTTGTTTTGTTTAAAAGTTTTTAAAACAAAATTTTCCCCAGCAGAGTCGCCAACTGAAATTACCCGGATCCGAGTAGGCTTCGCAGCCCCGGCATCTGGCGTCTTTCGCGTTGGAGCGACGTGTCTCGCCGTTTTTGTTTTTGTAGAGTCGCCACGCCGTTTTTATTAAGCCCAAAACATTGAAAAAGGGCATCAGTTTAAAGATAATTTTAAACTGTTTTTGTGTGATGAGATTTTGAGTTCGGAGGTCAGATGAACTCCCGGGAAGAGAATATTAGAATATTAGAGCTCACCCGAGTAGCCTCGTAAAACGAGTCTTTCGGATACCCCTAATATCCTTTAAATGTTGTGTGTGTGTGTGTGTGCTTTTAAAAATGCATGCTGTATCGGATGTCTACATTGTATGCTATGTATGGAAATGTATTGAAATAGTATAGGAAGGAAGCCTTACCAATGTTGGTTCGTGTCTGTCTTCCGCTGGGGAATAGTGTTTGAGGTCGGAGTAGCGTTCCGGTACGGATCGGGATTGCCGGGAGGGACCGGTTGTACGCGGACGAGTTTCGGCGTGAGTTGAGGTTGTAGGCTGCGTTCGGGCGAGAGGTTCGGCGTGCGTGGGGATCGTCGGGATCACTCGGGCGAGAGGTTCGGCGTGCGTTGTGGTGGCGGGAGTCACTCGGGCGGAGTTTCGGCGTGGTTTGGGATCGTCGGTTTGACTCGGAAAGAGCCGGGACACCGGGGAAAGACCAAGCGAGGCCTCGGAGTACCACGAGGGGCCTCGGAGTACCTCGAGAGTGCCTCGGGGCAGCGCGGGAGCGTCTCGGGAGCGCTCGGGGAGGCTTCGGAGCACCACAAGGGAGCTCGGAAGGCCTCGGAAGGATCCGAAAGGGGCGGGAGTGCCTCGAGAGGACTTAGAGGGGAGCCGAAGGCTAAGGGAGGAAGAGAGAAGAGGGAGGTGTGTGAAAATGAGGAGGGGAGCCCTCTATTTATAGTAAAAATTTCGGAGCAAAGAGGTCCGTACGGACCTTCTTGGTTATCCAGAATTTTGGATTTCCTCGATTTGAGGAATCAATGATGGTGAATATTACGGAATGATGATGTCCCCCATGTGCAAGAAGGTCCGTACGGACCAACTCAGCATGCAAAGAGGTCCGTACGGACCAACCATGCATTTGGGTAATCATTTCTTCCGGGATTTGAGGGAATATTGTGGACTTTAAGGGGATTTAGTAATCATTGAAACAAAGAGGTCCGTACGGACCTTAATTGCTTTTCTGATTTCCTGAAAATTCCCAAAAGGTCCTTTTGTCCCTTTTTATCCCAGGAAGGCTCCTCCCTTGGTTTGGTTGGGGGTTTGAGAGGGTTTTGAGAGGGTTTTGAGAGGGTTTTGAGTGCCAGAGGTCTCCGAGACTGCGTTGATGAGTCTGCGGTGTTTCCCGTGTGTGTGAAAGGGGGTGATCCAGATTGGGGTACTTACAATAAGGTCATAATTTAAAAATAAACTTGTATTTTTAAAATGAAATCTGAAAATTGAAATTGAAAATTCATATCCGACCGTTAATTCAATTTTTTGTAAATTTTTTAAAGTAAATAATAATTAATTACTAATTAATGTTTTAAATTAAAAAATAATTAATTAAAATAATGATCATATTATATTTTGAAGTTATTTATCATATTAATGATGTTAATAAAGTTACTTTGGTACAAAAATTCTGGTACCTATGGTTCCAGATGTTTTTTTATACCCATGTTTTTTTATACCCATGTGAATAGTATTTATGGATATCAAAATTTGATTTTGATACTGTAGGAATTTAATTAGGGCAAAAAGTATTTTATTCTTCTCTCAAGGAGGATATATATGCTTACACCAGATTTAGGAAAAGGAAAATAATAAGAAAACAAATCATAATCAAATACGACTAATCAGACGAAGAAATCCGCCAGGAGCACGACTCGTGTCAGAGAGCACGAGTCGTGCCCTTTATTCCACTCGTGGTACGCGTCGTGCCATAAAAATCATTCGTGCTGGTTTTTGGAACGACTTGTGCCTGTGGGCACGAGTCGTGCCTGTTGCCTGTTGCTTCACACCCTCCCTCAAGTTGGTGCGTGAGGGTTGAGGAGCCCCAACTTGCTAAGTAAGAGATCAAACGGTTGCTTCCCTAGAGCTTTAGTAAAGATATCAGCTAACTATGTCTTGGTAGGAATATAAGAGGGAGAGATAAGACCATCAGAGATGGCGTCACGAACGAAATGGCAATCAACCTCAATGTGCTTCGTCCGCTCATGATAAACAGGGTTCTTGGCAATGTGAAGGGCCGATTGTCTGTCACAGAAGATAGGAATAGCCTTGGGATGATGAACATCCAAGCTCAATAGCAAACCCTTCAACCATTTCAATTCACAAGTAAGAGTTGCCATGGTGCGGTATTCAGCCTCAGTAGAAGATCGAGACACAGTTGGTTGTTTCTTAGTTTTCCAAGAGATGGGGGAATGGCCGAGAAAGACAAGCCACCTAGTTAAGGAACGACGGGTGATAGGACATGTAGCCCAGTCCGAATCATACCATCCTTGAAGCGTGAGCTCGCTGTCAGCACGTAGAAGAATACCTTGACCGGGAGTGCCCTTGAGATACCGAACAACCCGTAAAGCAGCCTCCTAATGTTCTGAACGAGGTTCTTTCATGAATTGAGACAGAATGTGGACAGAGTAAGCCAGGTCCGGCCGAGTGACGGCCAAGTAGATGAGGCGACCCACGAGACGACGATAACGTTCTGGATCCTCCAAGAGAGCACCGGTAGCCACACCGAGCTTATGATTTGGTTCAATAGGGAAGTCAGAGGGCTTTGCACCAAGCAAGCCTGCCTCAGAAATAATATCCAATGTGTACTTTCGTTGGCACAAGAACAAACCAGAAGGATTGAGGGCAACCTCAATGCCAAGAAAGTATTTGAGAGAGCCAAGATCTTTCATTTTGAAGCACATACATAAGTACTATTTGAAGGTCTGTAACGCAGCGAAATCGTTCCCGGCAATAATGAGATCGTCAACATACACAAGCACGTTCATCTGAATCGTCCCTTTCGTGAATGTAAAGAGAGAGTAGTCGGAGTAAGACTGAAGGAACCCATATGTCTTCAAAGAGGACAGTAACTTAGCGAACCAACAGCGGGGGGCCTGCTTTAGACCATAAAGAGACTTATGTAGACAACACACGGTGTTGGGATTTGGTGCTTCAAAGCCCGGAGGGAGTTTCATATAAACTTCTTCCGCAAGATCACCATGCAGGAAGGCATTGTGAACATCCATCTGATGTAACTCCCAATTCTTGGAAGCAGCAATAGCAAGAAAAGCCCGAACAGTGACCATTTTTGCCACAGGAGCAAAAGTTTCGATATAGTCAACACCTTCTTTCTGATGATTGCCACAGACGACTAACCGAGACTTGAGTCGTTCAACAACCCCTTCAGAATTATATTTGATTTTATAAACCCATTTACTACCCAAGGCACGTTTGCCGGGAGGTAAAGAAACCATAGACCATGTGCCATTATCTTCCAAGGCCCGGATTTCCTCTTGCATTGAATGTTTCCAACCATCATGAGCCATGGCCTCACGAATGGAATTCGACTCTTTAGCCAAAGTAATCGCTGCAAGAAAGTTACGATATTTTGCAAAAAAACAATCACAATTTATATAGTGAGCTATAGGATAGGGGGTACCTGAGGAACCGGTTGGAAGAGGAGAGACGGGGGATGGACTCGGAGATGTAGCAGTGAGAGCAACATAATCGCGAAGACGAACCGAGGGAGTTTTCTATCTCCAACCCCTCCCTAGAGTGCTAGGTCCAGGTTCATCAGAAGGTACCGTTGAAGAAGAAGGAGTTGTACTATCAGTCGATGCAGAAGGATCAATAGGAACAACCTCCTCCTATGCATCGGGTAAAGTAACGGGCTCGGCTGCAGTAGATTCAACTGTAGGAACCATGGAGTCTTCAACAGGAAGATCAATGTTGCCAAACGCAGCCTCCTCAGCCAGAATTTCAACCGAATTCGGAACGTGAGGAACTGTGGTAGAATCACTGTATGGAAACACGGTCTCAAAGAATTTCACATCACGGGAGATAAGAATTTCTTGGTCTCAAGATCAAACAACTTCCACCCCTTTTTACCAAGAGGATAACCCATAAAGATGCATTTGCGACTTCTACTAGCAAACTTGTCACCCTTAGCATGCTGATTGTGAGCGTAACACATTGAACCAAAAACCCGAAGCGAATCATAGAAGGGCGCTTTGCCAAGCAAGATATCATAGGGAGTTTTATAACAAGGGGAAAGGGGTTCGATTGATCAAGTGAGCAGCGATAAGGACCGCTTCGCCCCAAAAATAAATGGGAAGATGGGCTTGAAACCGTAAGGCTCTAGCAACATTTAGAATATGACGGCGTTTTCGTTCGACACGCCCATTTTGTTGGAGAGTGCCGACACAAGAGGTTTGAAATAGAATGCCAGAGGAGAGAAAATAATCAAACAAGCAGTTAAACTCGGTGCCATTGTCAGATTGGACAATTTTGATTTGTTGAGAAAACTGTCGTTCCACCATTGCAACAAGGGCCATAAACATACGAAAAACTTCCATTTTATCAACTAATAAATAAATCCAAACATCACGCGAGTAATCATCTACCAAAGTCAAGAAATAACGAGCCCCACACGAGGAAACATGAGTGTAAGGACCCCACAAGTCACAGTGAACTTTTTCAAAGATTCTAGTAGACTTATACTCACTAATAGGAAAACTATCTCTAGAATGTTTCGCACAAAAACAAACATCACAAGGTTGATCAAGACTACTAGACAGATGATAGACCGGAGGAATAAGCTTCACTACTTTTTCAAAAGGATGTCCCATACGGTTGTGCCCCAACTCGAGCAAAGCAGATGCATTATTGACTGAGACATGACAAGCAGAAGGAGCACCCCCCAAGTAGTAGAGTCCATCCCGTCTAACACCCGTTCCAATCAGGTTCCTCGACTGGTCCTGTATGGCACACAGAGAGGCATTAAAATGGACAGTGCAATGAATATCATCAGATAGTTGAGAAACAGAAAGAAGACTGCAATTTAAATTTGGTATGTAAAGAACATGATGAAGAACAAGGGTGTCTGTTAAGCGAACAGATCCCTCTATATTAGCAAAAACTGAAGCGCCATTAGGAAGCTTGACAGGGCAAGCTTGTTTAGAGTAAGAATCAAAGAGACAAGCAACGTTTCCGGTTACATTATTGGAAGCCCCCGTATCTATGATCCAAGAAGATGTATCAAACGTATCGTGAAGATGATTATCCGGAATACGTGTATTACCAACAAGACCGGCTAAAGCATTCCACAGTTCTGCAGTAAATAGAGATGAAGAGGCAGGGGGTGCACCAGTAGCAGCAGCACCAACTTGGACACCCAAATTGTTGCGTGTGGGTCCTTTGCCTCGACCTTGCTGGGGACGGCCGCCACCACAAGAACCCGTTTTGCTACTATCTCCCCACCATTCTGGATAGCCGACAAGTTCAAAGCATGAAGAAACATCATGGCCCTTTTTCTGACAGTGAGTACATGTAAGATGATATTTGTCGGGTTTGTCACGACCACGAGAACTACCAGTTTTGAGGGAGAATCCGACAACATCCGGAGGGTCATCGAGAACCGGTTTAGCAAGACGCACTCGTTTAGCCTGGGCTACCAACTAATAAGCTCGATCTAGAGTGGGCAAGGGATCCTGAGACAAGAGGTTAGTACGAAGAGAAGCATAGTACTCAGAATTCAAACCCATGAGAAATTCATGGAGTTTGCCAGTTGCCCTCCGTGCCGCATGTGGTTGTCCGGCTGTGCAATTGTCGCAACAAGAACAGTAAGCGGCTCGTAATTATGCAGTGATTCCCATAACCCATTCAACTTACCGAAATATACAGACATGATTTTGGCCTGCTCACAACGTGCGATTGACATCTTCAGTTGTTGAATGCGAGGTCCGTCCACCAACGCATATCGAGATTTAAGAGACTCCCACAAACATCTAGCATCTCTATATTTGGAGAGAGTGCTTTTAACCTCGGGATCGATAGTGTTCATGAGCCATGAAACCAACATGGAATGAATGGTAATCCAATCTGACTCGGTGCAAGGAGGAACAGCGCAAGGAATAGAGCCATCCAAGAAACCAAATTTTCGTCGAGCTTCGAGGGCAATCTGCACATCGCCGGCCCAATCATCATAGTTATCACCACGGAAGCCAGTAGGGGTTATGAAATCACCAGGCCGATCTTGAGGACCAAGGTAGAAAGGAGAGTTGTATTCAATTTTTAGGACAGGAGGCGGCAGTGCATCACCACCACCACCGCCGGCCACACCATTGCCGGCCATGTCTAAAGCTTGTGTATAGTAGGCTCTGATACCATGTAGAAATTTAATTAGGGCAAAAAGTTGTTTATTCTTCTCTCAAGGAGGATATATATATGCTTACACCAGATTTAGGAAAACAATTAGAAAAAGGAAAATAATAAGGAAAGAAATCATAATCAAATACGACTAATCAGACGAAGAAATCCGTTGGAAGCACGACTCGTGCCAGAGAGCACGAGTCGTGCCCTTTATTCCACTCGTGGTACGCCTCGTGCTATAAAAATCATTCGTGCTGGTTTTTGGAACGACTCGTGCCTGTGGGCACGAGTCGTGCCCGTTGCCTGTTGCTTGACAGATACCCATGGACCAAAGACTACTATTGGATTGGAGTTGCCTTAGAGTTAATTTAACTCAACAATGTTCTTAAAGTTTTAAAGTTTTTTTTTTTCAAAATGTTACGAGAGTTGTGAGAAATGTGCTCTCACATTGTTTAAAATTGTGAAGATTGTTTTCATGGTTTTATAGAGAAAACTATCCTTATCTCATCATTATCACCACCATAACTACCACCACCACCAAAAATTAAAATAGATGTAGCATTCAATATAAATAATTAATTTAATTAATTTTCTATTTTTATTCATTTTAAATAAAAATATAAAAATAATTCTTTTTTTATAAAAAGAACAAAAGCAAATGAATCCCGGGAGTGAGCCACAAGGAACAAACACTGAAGAAAAAAAACAATGGTAAAAAATATTTTAAATGAATTAATCAATATTAACTAATTATCCATATTAATTTTTTAAATTATAATAATAGATGTTGTCATTTAATTTTTATCAAACCCACCAATATGTCACCACCAACATTCCTAACGCCACCATCTCACCACCAATATTCCCACCAACACCAACATCCCAACACCATCTTCCAACCCACAATCCACCACCACTTTCCCACCACAAACTACCACACATAATCACACACACAAAAATAAACTAAATAGACGCGCACACACGCATCAAACACTAAAAACAAATCATATTTTTAAATCAGATCTAGGAGGAGGGAAGAGGGAGAGACGACGTATAAATTGAGAGTCCTTGTCTATGCCTCACTCCTGTGCACTCACGTTGAATCTAGATCTAGATTGAGAGAGACGGCCCCAATGGCAATCTTTGTTTTCAGATATGAATACTGGGAGAATACAAAGATGGAGGAGAACGGTGCCTGGGAAGATGAGGGAAGAAAGAAACGCTAACAGAGAAGAAGGCGGTGGGGGAAGCAAATAGTGATTGGGTTTAGCGGAGTGGCAGAGGAGAGACTTTTTGATTTTAGATTTGTGTGTTTGCAAATACTAGTGAGTAGCTCGTCGAGATTCGACGGACATATTAAGACTTATTATTACTTATTGCTATAATCTATAATTTCATTTAAATAAACGAAAACAATATGTTAGGTTTATATCCAACAATAAAAAAGTGAGACGATCATTTTGGGACAGAGGGAGTATCCTGTACACACAGAAAATTACATTACTACATTCAGACTAACTCCATTTAGCTTATATGTGTTGGAATGACCAACCATATTTTGGTCACAGAAATCTATTTTTATTATAAAAATAAAAATGTGTGTACACTTGATCACCGATTTTTTAATAAATGGAGAAGATATAATTTACACAAACTTGCGTAATGATTTGAGCTTATAAAATTTACACAAACTTGCTCACAAAATTATCGTTGACAAAATAAGTCATCTAAATTCTATTAGATAGATACAAAAATAAAAAAATGTCATTATTTTATCTGCTTCTGCAATGCATATCATGAAGACGGGTATGTCACCATGTCCAACATTGTTGAAAGAACCTTCTTCGCAACTAACCCTTTACTCAAGCATGCACATGTCATGAAATTTGGTCTCATTTGGTATTTTATCAATCTTTTTCACAACTGCAACCAAATCAAAAAGAAAAAAAATGAGCATTGAACATAAACATCTATTTGGTGCCCAGATTCTTTTTAAAAATTGTAAAAACATAAATTTCCGCCATCTAGATTCTTTTTAATCACCAGACTTATAATCCTTAAATTAGCTCATCAGCAGTAGCACAATAAAACTGGTAGTTTCAGAAAAACAAACATCAAAAATAATAAAATTAAAGAAATAGAAAAAAATATATAATGAGTGGGAGATTTTACAAAGCTACCTTAGTTTCATAATCCTTACTGTGACATATTGTACTTACTTAAGACTATTAAATTTTGAGTAATTCTTGTGAAAAACTAGTTTTTTTTTCAAAATGTTATATAAAAACTAGTTTTCAGAATAGTTCATCACACTTATAAGTTAGACTTATTGCTTTATGTTACGAAAAAACTAGTTTTTTTGCAAGATTTTGGCTTAAATTTTTCATTAAGACTTGTTCATCACTCTAATTGATTAAAAAAAAAAGTGTCAAGTGAAGTGGAATAGACCAAAATAATTAATTTAGTGCCAGGTGAAGTGGATTATTTGCAATTACAGTAAAACTGTAACTCATGAAAAATGAGAGAGAGAGAGAGAGAGAGAGAGAGAGAGAGAGAGAGAGAGAGAGAGAGAGAGAGAGAGAGAGAGAGAGAGAGTGAGAGTGAGAGAGAGAGAGAGTCTTACCTTTGTAGCGTAGCAACAAGTCTTTCACAATAGAAATTCTGAATCCAATACTTGACATTAACTACATCAGTAGAAGTTACAAATAGTCAAGTTAACTACATAAATATAATCATTTACAAACTCCGTTCCAAAATCATATGATTAACTTATTAATATTTATATATTAAAATTACCTCACAATTTGTGAAAAATTTCTTTATACACCACATTAGAGCATCCACAATGGGAGCTTTTTTGAAGCTTTTAATTTTCATGAAAAAGCTCTCTAGAGCTTTTTTCCATTGTTGAGATTCCAACCCACAATCCATCACCACTTTCCCACCACAAACTACCACACATAATCACGCACACAAAATAAACTAAATAGACGCGCACACACGCATCAAACACTAAAAACAAATCATATTTTTATATCAGATCTAAGAGGAGGGAGGAGGGAGAGACGACGTAGAAACTGAGAGTCCTTGTAGAGAATACAAAGATGGAGGAGAACGGTGCCTGGGAAGATGAGGGAAGAAAGAAACGCTAACAGAGAAGAAGGCGGTGGGGGAAGCAAATAGTGATTGGGTTTAGCGGAGTGGCAGAGGAGAGACTTTTTGATTTTAGATTTGTGTGTTTGCAAATACTAGTGAGTAGCTCGTCGAGATTCGACGAACATATTAAGACTTATTATTACTTATTGCTATAATCTGTAATTTCATTTAAATAAACAAAAATAATATGTTAGGTTTATATCCAACAATAAAAAAGTGAGACGATCATTTTGGGACAGAGGGAGTATCTTGTACACACAGAAAATTACATTACTACATTCAGACTAACTCCATTTAGCTTATATGTGTTGGAATGGCCAACCATATTTTGGTCACAGAAATCTATTTTTATTATAAAAATAAAAATGTGTGTACACTTGATCACCGATTTTTTAATAGATGAAGAAGATATAATTTACACAAACTTGCGTAATGATTTGAGCTTATAAAATTTACGCAAACTTGCTCACAAAATTATCGTTGACAAAATAAGTCATCTAAATTCTATTAGATAGATACAAAAATAAAAAATGTCATTATTTTATCTGCTTTTGCAATGTACATCATGAAGACGGGTATGTCACCATGTCCAACATTGTTGAAAGAACCTTCTTCGCAACTAACCCTTTACTCAAGCATGCGCATGTCATGAAATTTGGTCTCATTTGGTATTTTATCAATCTTTTTCACAACTGCAACCAAATCAAAAAGAAAAAAAAATGAGCATTGAACGTAAACATCTATTTGGTGCCCAAATTCTTTTTAAAAATTGTAAAAACATAAATTTTCGCCATCTAGATTCTTTTTAATCACCAGACTTAAAATCCTTAAATTAGCTCATCAGCAATAGCACAATAAAACTGATAGTTTCAGGAAAACAATCATCAAAAATAATAAAATTAAAGAAATAGAAAAAAAATATATAATGAGTGGGAGATTTTACAAAGCTACCTTAGTTTCATAATCCTTACTGTGACATATTGTACTTACTTAAGACTATTAAATTTTGAGTAATTCTTGTGAAAAGCTAGTTTTTTTTCAAAATGTTATAAAAAAACTAGTTTTCAGAATAGTTTATCACTCTTATAAGTTAGACTTATTGATTTAAAACTAGTTTTTTTTTCTTATGTTACGAAAAAACTAGTTTTTTTGCAAGATTTTGGCTTAAATTTTTCATTAAGACTTGTTCATTACTCTAATTGATTAAAAAAAATTTGTGCCAAGTGAAGTGGAATAGACCAAAATAATTAATTTAGTGCCAGGTGAAGTGGATTATTTGCAATTACAGTAAAACTGTAACTCATGAAAAATGAGAGAGAGAGAGAGAGAGAGAGAGAGAGAGAGAGAGAGAGAGAGAGAGAGAGAGAGAGAGAGAGAGTCTTACCTTTGTAGCGTAGCAACAAGTCTTTCACAGTAGAAATTCTGAATCCAATACTTGACATTAACTACATCAGTAGAAGTTACAAATAGTTAAGTTAACTACATAAATATAATCACTTACAAACTCCGTTTCAAAATCACATGATTAACTTATTAATATTTATATATTAAAATTACCTCACAATTTGTGAAAAATTTCTTTATACACCACATTAGAGCATCCACAATGGGAGCTTTTTTAAAGCTTTTAATTTTCATGAAAAAGCTCTATAGAGCTTTTTCCCATTGTTGAGAAAGTTGGAAAGCTCCTTCATAAAGAACAGCTCCTTCTACAAAGAGCTCTTTCCATTAATTTCCACCATTTCCCAATGTTGAACATTAATTAAAACAATAATTTTTATTTTCCTTAAATTGAAATTCATAGAAAAATGCAAGAAAATAATTTAATTTTGGATGTGGGGGCCATAAAAAAAAATTGATGAAAAAGCTCTACCATTGTGAAAAAAAGTTTGGAGGTTTTTGTTTTTGAGTTGTTTATGATAGGGGTGTAAGTGGTTTAGCTCAAACCGCGATTTGAGACCGAACCGAGCTAAACCGTGGGGTTTAGCTCAATTTTTTTATTTAAGTGGTTTAACTCGGTTTATAAAAATTACAAACCACGTGGTTCGGTTTAGCTTGCGGATTGAGGGTGCCGAGCCAAACCGAGCTAAATCGAACCGCCAAACCGAGCTATGAAACCAAACCGCCAAACCGAGCTATGAAACCGAGCTATGGAACTGCCGTTGTTTCTTACACAAGTATTGGACAAACTAAACACTATGGAAATGTTGTAAGTGTATACAACTGTTAGTTTACTGCTCAAGCAGAAACTATAAGTTTGCATTTCTAGTTCACCTATATCACCTGAAGTTCATAGAGCTGTATTTGGCATCATACACACACACACACATCATTTCTCATTTCATTGCACAATCTTTTGACTTTTCAGCATCATGAAATCAGCAGATCTCATATTGTTCCTCTTCTGGTTGCTGCAGGCCAAGAAAAAAGTGGCATTACTACTCCAAAAGCTAAAAAAGTATGAGCTTCCAGATTTGCCACCTCCAAAGCACGATCCTGAGATTTTGACCTCTGAACAGCTTCAGGCATATAAGAAGATTGGCTTTAGAAATAAAAATTATGTTCCTGTTGGTGTACGCGGAGTGTTTGGAGGAGTTGTTCAAAATATACATTTGCACTAGAAGTTCCACCAAACTGTACAAGTTTGTTGCGATAATTTCCCAAAGGAACGGATAAAGGAGATGGCAATCATGCTAGCAAGACTGAGTGGCGGTATCGTAGTCAACATACATAACGTGAAAACAATCATTATGTTTCGTGGCAGAAATTATCGACAGCCAAAGAATTTGATACCAACCGAGCTAAGCTAAACCGCCAAACCGGTTTAGCTTGCGGTTTTGATAATGCTGTGTTTATTTTAGTTACTTACTGTTTTATATTGATTAGTCATAAAATCAAAATGATTAAACCGCGGTTTAGATCGAGCTAAACCGAACCTTGGCAGTTTAGCTTAGCTCTGTTTGAATTTTTTTTGTGGTTTAGCTCGGTTTGGAATTTCTCCAAACCGATACTAGCGGTTTAGCTCTAAAATTTCCCCAAACCGAGCTAAACCGAACCGTTTACACCCCTAGTTTATGATGTGTCACTCGGAAATTGCAAAAAAACTATGAAAAATGCTCTTACCATTGTGGATGCTCTTAGTTGTGGTATCATGCGTTTGACCATCTTTTTCACAAATGAGAACTTTGAGACCTTTTTTACTGGTGACTCTTGATATTACCACATAAAACTGACCGTGGCTAAATACAGCTCGAGAAAGGTAGAGTTCAACGTGTGAAAGTGATTGCCCCTGACTCTTATTTATAGTCATAGCAAAGCAAACGACCAAAGAGAATTGTCTCCGTTGAAACTTCATGGGAAATTTTGTCAAATTTGATGGGCTCAAGATCATTCTAGGAATAAAAACCTTCATTCCAACATTTTTACCCGATAATATTTTTGCTTCAACTACGTGCTTTTCAAGATTTATGACAATCATTCTCGTTCCATTGCATAATTCTGCTATAAGATGTTTTGCATTTTTAGTCATGTTAGATGCTTATTCAGCTCTATGTAAGCAAAAACATTACATTATTTTGCCAAAGCTTGAAGTAACGAACAATTGAACGAAATGTTGACGGAAAGATCACATAATCAACAACATAAAGGTTAAGGATCAAATGGTAAAAATTATTTAATGACTTTAAAGGTAAAAATTTAAATAGCTTATGGACGTAAAAGTTTATTTTCTCTAGTTTTATCAAACTCTAGTACATTTTTGCCAGTGAGAGTCGCACATGTGATGTAATCATATAACATAATTTAGGTGGAGATTCAACTAGTTTGAGAACATTTGATTTCACAATAGAATACACAATGCAATTTAGTTTGAATTCAATTATTTTTAAGGACAATTTATAGAATCGATAAATTTTCAAATAATTTTCGTAATGTATGCATTTGATCAAATGTTACACACACATATATATATATATATATACTCCCTCCGTCCCGCCCGAAAAGCCACAAAATAGATTTCGCACGCAAATTAAGGAAAGTGATGTTGAAAAGAGAAAAAGTTTAAATGTTGTGAGTATGAAAAATTAAATAGGAGAAAGAATGAGTGGGAGGAATAGTTAGGAGAGAGAATGTTGTGAGTGTAAAAGTAAAGTAGGAAAGAGAATGAGGGGGTGGAATAGTAATAAAAACTTTCCTTTTTGAGAAAGTGCCTTTTTAAATGGGACGCCCAAAATGAAAATTTGTGACTTTTCGGACGGGACGGAGGGAGTATATATATATATACACACATTTATCAATGCAATTTAAGGATTAAGATTTAAAATGACGAGTTTTAACATATTTAGAGCTCGTTTGGTAGGCCGATAGAATTAGCCTGGGTTAATAGTGTGTTAATAGTGGGAGATTATTAATCAGGGGATTAATAACACCACCCTTTTTTTGGGGATTAATATGAAGGGGTTAGAGGGGATAAGAGTGGATAAGAAGCGTATCCGAGTTGTACCCAGGATTATTACTCTCATTGCATTTAGCCTATCAAACACCAAAATTATTGAACTAATAATCATATTCAACTCTAATCAGGCTACCAAACGACCCTTAATCTTTTGATTGCTAATTTGTATGGATAGACATACATAGGTAGGCAGGTGGTTCAAAAATATAAACCCTAGTCAAAGTCACTCATATGCTATAACCAAATCCTAAGGGGGTGTTAATTGTCAACTATTCTAAAATATTTGGCTCCTAAAATAGGAACACACGAATAAAGGATTCAGATCCAAGACAGATGCAAAACCGCACACTGACCTGTAGGGTTTTTCATCTTCACAATCAAGAAAATTTCAATGGCAAATCCTACGCAAATGTAAATTAATCCCACAATCTCATATCAGAATTGGGTATTTTCTTAAATTTATTGCTATATTTGTTATCTCTAGATTGATTGATCGGCTGAAATTGGAATCATGGGTGGGAAATCGGAGGCCGTGAACGGCGGCAGCACTAAGTCGTCCACCACCACTCCGGCGGCGGCGCCGACGGTGAGTTCGAAGTCCGATCTATTTTCTCTCAAAACCCTAAAGCTGAAAACGAAGCAACAGGAGCTCCTGATCCGAGTCACGATCCTTTGCCTCGTTTACGTCTTGGCATTCATCACTCGTCTCTTCAGTGTTCTTCGTTACGAGAGCATGATCCACGAATTCGATCCCTATTTCAACTACCGAACAACTCTCTACTTGACGGAGAAAGGATTTTATGAATTCTGGAACTGGTTTGATTCCGAGAGTTGGTACCCACTTGGCCGAATCATCGGCGGGACACTCTACCCCGGTCTCATGGTCACGGCAGCAATTATGTACTGGGCTTTGAAATTCCTCCGATTCGCTGTTCATATTCGCGAGGTCTGTGTTTTGACTGCACCCTTTTTCGCTTCGAATACCACCATTGTTGCCTACTTGTTTGGGAAAGAGCTTTGGGATACAGGTGCAGGTTTGGTTGCAGCTGCTTTGATTGCAATCTGTCCTGGGTACATTTCTAGGTCTGTTGCTGGTTCTTATGATAATGAAGGGGTTGCCATTTTCGCTTTGTTGCTTACTTTCTATTTGTTTGTTAAAGCTGTCAATACTGGGTCACTTGCTTGGTCACTTGCCTCTGCTTTTGGGTACTTTTATATGGTTTCTGCTTGGGGTGGTTACGTGTTTATCATTAATTTGGTTCCCCTGTATGTATTGGTTCTGTTGATTACCGGGAGATATTCGATGCGGTTGTACGTTGCCTATAATTGTATGTACGTGGTGGGGATGTTGCTGGCTATGCAGATTCGATTTGTTGGGTTTCAGCACGTCCAGTCTGGTGAACATATGGCAGCAATGGGAGTGTTTTTCTTGATGCAGGTTCTTAACCTTACTTACTCATTTACCCATTTGTTAGTCACTCCATTTGGCCCTAAATAACATTTTAGCGAATGAAAAACATTGTGAAAAATTGCCCTTTAAGCAATTTTAGTAACGAATCTTAGCAAATGTGAAGTATCATTACTATTTACCTTATATACTTATACTGCAAGCATACATCGGAATATGATATTTGTTAAAAGATGAGTTAGGATCTTTATTAAAAACGGATACCTATTTAGGGATAAAGTTTTTGGAAAATGGACCTTTATTTAGGGTGCGCTCCCGAGTTTTAAAAACGAGAGAAAGGAAAGGAAATGGGAGGAAATCTAATATTTTTTCCTCCCTAAAGTTGCTCCCGAGTTTTTTTAGGAAGGAAGTGGAAGGAAAAGGAAAGAATTTTTTTTAAAATTATCTCTCCTACACAATCCTCCCAAAAGTGGGAGGAATTGGAAGGAAAGGAAATCTTATAAAACAAAATTATTGGTTAAACCTATTTTACCCCTCAAGTATAACTCTCTCTTCCTTTCATTAAGGGTACAAGTGTAATTCAATTTTTTCCCTTCCTAAACTCGGGAGCACTTCAAGAAGTTATTGAATTCCCTCCCCTCCTCTTCTTTCCCTTCCCCTTCTCCTTCTCTCCTCTCCCCTCCCTTTCTCGTCTCTCCTTTAGAAACTCAGGAGCGGACAGGGACAAAAGGGAGAACGATTTGCTAATAACTTGGGTATTCACATTTTCCCTGGTTGCCATCCTATAAAAGACGAAAAGAGAAGGAGAAAATAAAAAGTGGAGCATGCTATCATACTACTTTACCAGTTGACTTCAGTTTATGTATTGTTTGCGTGCAGGTCTTCTACTTCCTGGAGTGGGTTAAGCACATGTTAAATGATTCAAAGCTTTTTCAAGATTTTTTGAGGATTACTGTAACATGCGCAGTTGGTGTGGGGGCTGTTGCTCTTGGAGTTGGCACAGCTTCTGGTTATATCTCCCCATGGACTGGTCGATTTTACTCTTTACTGGACCCAACTTACGCTAAAGATCACATCCCAATAATTGCTTCCGTCTCTGAGCATCAGCCCACAGCATGGTCATCATTCATGTTTGATTTTCATATCCTGCTTTTCTTGTTCCCAGCTGGTCTCTATTTTTGCTTCAAGCGGTTGTCAGATGCCACAATTTTCATTGTGATGTATGGTCTTACCAGCATGTATTTTGCCGGTGTCATGGTTCGGTTGATTCTTGTTGCTACACCTGCAGTCTGCCTTGTAAGTGCTATTGCAGTCTCGGCTAGTGTGAAGAATTTGACCCAGTTGTTGAGGGGAAAGAGCAAGGTTGCTCATGTTGGATCTGGCAAGGGAATTACTGGTACAAAGGGTTCATCCAAGGTGAGTTAATTATTTTCTATGTTTTCCTTGTCTTTTGTTGTTCTTAATCACATTTAAGCAATTCATGATATCTCATACTCCAATAGTTGAAGACTGACTTTGCAATAGCTTTTGATGTTCGATTTTCATTACTTTGCTTGTGTTTCTTCTACGCTCTAATATGAAATCTTAGTTTGATTTAGAGATCAAAACCTATTCTATCTGCCATCCTGGACTGTTGGGTTATTTTTTTTCAAGTTTGTTTACATTTCTTGACCTTTTCTTGTCTGCTTCTGTCTACCGTGAGTTATGTTCTGTTAGCTTGAAGATGTTAAGATGCATAGTAAATGCAAAAAATTGTCTTCATTCCTGCACAAGCTAATTGAATAATTTCTTTCTGCGTGTGCTACTCTTTGCTGAACTATAATGCCACTGCGAGCTGCTGTGGCTATATAGTGTTCTCACTTGAATCATCATTATAGCTTAGCTAGTATTTTTTTGTGGCTTGTCAAGGTAGTAATTACTTTGTTTGTGATTCTATTTTTTTTGTGGCTTGTCAAGGTATCTTAGTAATTACTTTGTTTGTGATTCATTTTGTTCTTGTGTGCACTTGTTACACCAGCAGGCTGTGGTGGATCAATCTCTGCCTTTCCAGAAAAATGGTGCCATTGCATTGCTTCTTGGGGCATTTTATTTGCTGAGTAGATATGCTACCCATTGTACATGGGTTACATCTGAGGCATACTCGTCCCCTTCAATTGTCTTAGCTGCAAGGGGTGCCCATGGCCAGAGGGTGATTTTTGATGACTACCGTGAAGCCTACTTTTGGCTCCGGCAAAATACTCCTGCAGATGCCAAGGTGATGTCATGGTGGGATTATGGTTATCAAATTACTGCTATGGGAAATAGAACCGTGATTGTAGACAATAACACCTGGAACAATACTCACATTGCTACTGTTGGTCGTGCAATGTCGTCGTACGAGGATGAAGCATACGAAATAATGAAATCATTGGACGTGGATTATGTCTTAGTTGTTTTTGGAGGTGTTACCGGTTACTCATCTGATGATATTAACAAGTAAGTCCTCAGCTCTTTCTCAGTGATCATTACCTGGATAATCAACAATGATAACGCTTTACACACATATCAGTGTTTCTCATTAAAAGAGGTTGAGACGTTAATACAGTTTTTTTTTTCCTTTTAACAAAGAATTTGGAATTTCTCGATATGATGTGGATTATGGAACTTGTACTTGCTATCCTTACTCAAATGAATGCACAAGACCCTTTATTCTATGGTAATGTGTGAAGAACAAGGAGCTCATATTTGATAAGTACGGGCTGTAATTGGCTTTATATATAAAGTAGAAAGTTACTTATAATTGAATCTAGGAAAATAATTATGGTGTAGTCAAACCCTGTTCTTAGAATTTTGATAAAAATTCGGTGTAAGGTGAAGGCTTGGAATCTAGTAAAGAGATTAAACATTTGTATCAGATTTATATATTCAAGGTTAAATATTGGACCTTCTTGTTACATAGGATTTGTATCATTATAGTAAATGAAGAACGCGTTAGTGGTACTCAAAAAATCTAAATCTAAACAAAGTGTGTTAGAGGTACTAATCTTTTTGCTTCTAATTTGAAAGAAAAATTGTTATCATATGTATGACTTGTTTTCTCGTCTTTTACCTTGATATTATCACAAGCTAATATAAGTAATAACTCACTTATACCAGATTTTTATGGATGGTGAGAATTGGAGGAGGAGTTTTCCCTGTCATCAAGGAACCGGATTACCTTGTTAATGGCGAATATCGTGTTGACAAAGGGGCAGCTCCCAAGATGTTGAATTGTCTAATGTAAGTTTTATAGCACCATTCTTTGTTTTCTTATTGAGATTATTGTTGCATGAATGCCTGTATTCTAGCTAAAAGATGTGTTACATTAATATTCATGATATATAATTGGATCAACTCTCAGTACAACAACAAATCTTGTACTAATATTTGGAAGAAACAAAGCTATTAATCAGACGAGAGACCACATTTCGATCCATTGGTTTTCATTTACATATTACTCAAAAGAATTAAGAAAGGGAAAGAGAAAAGAGGGTAGTCCTTGTACATTTTGAAGTTGTTTTCTCTTCTATTTGAAGACGGTTAGTATGCATTACGGGTAATTAATAATTCAGATCCATGCATCAATATTACAAGAGAAACCTAAATTCTTGAAATCCTCTTATGTTTTGGATGATGTAAAACGTGGTTTAGGGTTCAAATTTAGGCAGAAGAGTACTTGTTTAATATGGTAACATTTACTAAACAAACTTCTAATGTGGCTCAACATATACTATTCATAAGGTTTTCTGGGTTCCCCAAACAGCCTCTGGCTGGTGTTTGTGGCTCATAAGAGCCGTCAATACGGGACGGGACGGGACGAAATTACGTTGTCCCACGACGGGAACGGGACGAAACGGGACGGGACAAAACGGGACGGGACGAAAATACTCCGTCCCATCCCGTCCCATTTGCGGGACGCGGGATCCCGCGGGACCCAAACGGGACGAAAATACTTCGTCATCAATTAAGTTTATCTTTCACCCTAAGAAGAAAATGAACAAGTTTATTCTACGCACTCTTTGACAGTTGAGATTGTGAAGTGCTGCTGATTAAGAAGTGACCGCAACACATACTGTAGCTGCTGGTGAATTACGTGAGTAGCTATGTTAATAATGGACATTCAACATGACATTAACAGTTTAATGTGTATCATGAACATTAAGTGGCAATAATGAAAGCATGTCTTGATAACAACTCTGTTCAAACGAGGATATTTGGATTGTTCGGTTCCAAGATTATGTCAAGCAGGTTTGTCCAGTATGATAACAATATTTTTTGTTAAAAAAGAAGGAAGATGTTCTGAGCAAGACCAATTACAGATCTTCACAAGTGAGACCTAATACTTGTACGGGTCAATACGGGAAAACGGGACGGGACGGGATAAAAATAAGTTGTCCCGCGACGGGAACGGGACGATACGGGACGGGACGAAAACGGGACGGGACTAAAATATTCTGTCCCATCCCGTCCCATTTGTGTGGCGGGACGGGACGTCCCAACGGGACCGTCCCAACTTGACGGATAATGTACTCAAGGTCTAATGTTGTGGTTATCGACTGTCTTATTTGCAGGTACAAGTTATCCTACTATCGTTTTGGAGAGCTAACAACGGAATATGGCAAGCCTCCTGGGTAAGTGTTTGGTTTACCCATCTTAATATTTATTATGGTTTATTTATTTTTTCTTAGTTCTTTTGGCGCTCATTCAAAAATTGATGCAGCTAATTTTGTTTAAATTGGAAAAATGACGTTAACTTTTATTTGGGGTGTTCTGCAGCTTCAGTTGGGAACAAGAACTGATGAACAAATTAAATTTCAGAAACATCAGTCTGTCATTTTATTGAGTTGCTTACCAATGATTTATCACATACATACTCTCTTTTGCTTTATGCGCCCTTCTTATTCAGAGATGAGTGTGTGGGAGTGGGACCGAGGAAGAGGGGGGGGGATAATTTCTTTTATTAGATCACGTCTGACTGGGGTAGAGAATATACAAAAGCTCGGTAGTTTATAAGCAATAATGTTGCTCTTCATCCTATCAAAAAAATTATTGCTCCACTTTTGGAGATCTTACCCCTCTCTTTCTCTTGGTTTCTAGCCTGGTACGGAGTATGACTTAACGACCTATACTTGTCTGCATATTGCAGTCTCTATAACCACATGCCACTGTCGTCTGCTTAAATATTTCTCCCCTTGTGGTCCACCGTCCTCCCTTCGTTCAACAATAACCTCTCTGGTTATTCTCTATGACCTCTGTTTCTTATTAAAGCCTCGAAATGTACGAGTCTTAGTGAAATTTTTGGAGTTATCTAATGAATAATGTTCATAGGATCAATTCTCCACCATGTTACCATGACTTAGGAGGATTGGATACTGTTATTGATCATTTGATTGGGTGTTAGATCCTCTAGAATTTAAGATTTTGCACTAGATGTAGTATATAAGGCTTCCATACTCACACTCATGTTGTACCGTTGACGCAAGTACATTGGCGAAAAAGAACAGTCTAGATAAATACATTATAGCTTATTTTATTGTCCCAACATCTCGAGATCTTTGATAATTCAAATGAGCAATTGACATTTTCCTTGACGATGTAGTTGTAGTTAGAATGCATTGATGTGTTTCTGAAAGAGATGAGGTGATTCAGTAATCTAAGAATCAACATTATTTATCAAACAATAGAAAAAAAATTCCATTGATAAGATTTGACTGCATTAGCTTTTACAACTATTTCTCATGAACAAGGGAAAGATGCAAATGACAAATTCAAGTTGACTTATACTAGCAATATAAGTAGAAGAGGCATATGACTTGTGATAGAAATGTTGCCATTTTGAGGGTCTTCCACTCTACCTACTTACATATTCCCTGATGTAGCCCCTCCATTCCAACTCAAATTGCAAAATAACCGTCATTGCATGGGAATTAAGGGGAAGTATATAATATTAAGGTGTTCTGAGTATGGATGGTGGAGTAGGGAATGTTAGTGGGGTAGGAAAAGTGGGTTAGTTGATGTGAGTATCACAAGTTCTTTTCCTATAAAAAAAAAAGTATGACAAGTGGGTCATTGATTAAAAAATACTATATAAACTTTCCATTTTTTGATTTTGCAATTTCTAATGGGACACCAAATGAGGTAAATTTTGCAATTTGAGGTAGGACGGAGGGAGTATAATTTTTGGTCCTCCCTCATATCCAATCTGCCCATGACAGTGTGAACTGAAAACACTAATGAATATTTTGTTTCTGATATGATTACAGGTACGACAGAGCTAGGGGGGTGGAAATAGGGAATAAAGATGTGAAGCTTGAACACTTGGAAGAGGCATTCACAACATCAAACTGGATTGTTAGGATTTATAAAGTCAATCCTCAAAATAACAGATGGTAAAATACCATTTTACATCTTTCTCACTCATTCAGTCACGCACACTAGATCTCTCTCTCTGTCCCCATATTTGTGGGGGCAGGAGAAGAAGCAGAGTGGATGAATCTTTATGGGTTGAGAAACGATATCAATGGGGATAGAAGTATCGTTTATAGTCAGTTCTTTTCTTTTTTTTTGGAAGCTATCGTGCACTGGAACCCACTTCTTTTTTCATTTTATTTTCCCTTTAAGTTGGCAGAATAACTTATGGATCTGAACTATCTTTTTAGCTCTTGAATTTTGTAGTGTTAGTAGACAGATGAGCTTTTCATATTAGTATCCCTGGTGCTGAAACTGATGGAAACTGTCGTATGGTGCCTCTCAGGTGATATGATATTAAAGTTTAGACATGCGGCTTGATTATTTGTTCTCTCTTTTCCATTTGATATATCTCTCACCCATATATATACTCACCCTCCGTCTCATTCGAAATAGGATACTTGATCCCGGTACGGGAATTAAGGAAAAATGTTTGTGTAGTAGGTGTTGTGAGTATAAAAAGTGATGTATAAGTGAGAAAGTGGGGTAGAGAATAATAAGGGGATAAGATAGTTGTTGTGAGTATGGATAGTGGGTACCACTGAATAAAACATTTCCATTTTGGGGTTGTCTTATTTCGAGTTTCAGGTGGGACGCTTGAAATGACAAAATGTCCCAATTCAGGCATGACCGAGGGAGTGTATATATATAGTGCAATACATGCTTAATGCAGATGAGTTCAGTTGGTAATAATGCTTTTTTCTTTAAGTTTAAAGGGTAAATGACAAATTAGGGTCCAAAGTTTAGGGGGGGTGTGCCAATCGGGATCTAATGTTTTAATTTTGTCAAGTTAGGGTCCAAAGTTAACTATGTTTGTTGGGTGGGGGTTGGGGGGGGGGGGGGGGTTTGACGGAAATGTTTGAAAAGTTTTTCAAGTCAGAAGACCATGATTGACACACACCCCTTAAACTTTGGATCCAATCTGTCATTTTTTCTCTCTCTCTCTTTTTTTTTTTTTTTTTTTTTTTTTTTTTTTTTTTAAAATGGAGATTCTCTCCGTTGATTATTTCAGTTTTGTGTAAAAAGTTAAATATATTAGCAACAACATTAAATACATTGTGATCTCGTCTCCTTTGCATTGCATTGCGTTGCATGTACCCCCTTGCTAATATATTTAATGAAGTTTGGGAGAAAAATCGCTGCCAATCCATTTTTCAGTTTTAATTAGTGTTTATGTTCTAAACTCAACTCAACTCAACTCATTGCTATTGATTATTATTTTTACATTAATTCTTTAACAAGTGTGAACAAAGTTAAATAAAAATCTTAAATCGAAATGAAAGGAGTATCACTTTAATATTTTTTATTTTTTTTCAAAAGCAATTATCCTAATACAATTTTAAAATTGTTAATTGGTGATATATTCCATATATTGGACTTTATCAAATATTTTTCTGTGCTATGGAGCATAGCTGTTACATAAAATGGAAAAATTCGTTGCCCTTGTTTTAAATTATCTTTATGAAATTGTAATATTTTTTATTAATGAGCAAAGAGAATAATTACATTTTAATTACTTTTTTTTTTTTAAATAATCACAATGCAATATTTATTTCGAGACCTAAAACAATGAGAAATTATTTACACAAATACGATGTATATATGCGTAGTATATCTACATTTCTCATGCTGTCCCAAATTTCCATATGATTCACAGGGTCTTCTCAACAAGAGGTGAAAACAACTGCAGTAGACCTGGCCAAAATGAACCTCAACTTGAACCTGTTCAAACCGCACCCGGCTTCGGTTTAGTTAGGTTCCATCTTTTTGTTAACAGGGAACCGACGATTACGGTTCCAACTGTCAAATTTTAAAACATTAACCAAATCTGTTAATAACATAACATTTTCTTATTTTTTAAACAAAAAATGTCATGTTTAAGCAGATTCTGTTATGATATTAACGGAATTAACAGGGAACCGATGATTACGGTTCCAATTGTCAAATTTTAAAACATTAACCAAATCTGTTAAAAACATAACATTTTCTAATTTCTAAACAGAAAATGTCATGTTTAAGCAGATTCTGTTACGATATTAACGGAATCTGTTAAATACATAACTTTCCCGTTAAACATCATATTTGATTCATTTTTACTGTTAGAAAACTAACAGAATCTGTTAGAATGTTATTTATAACTTGTTTATTCAAAAAAAAAAAAAAAAAAAAAGGAACCAGAAACTTTCGGAACCGGGGTTGTCGGTTAGTCCTCCAATCACCGGTATCGGAACTGATTGGCCATGTTTATCTGCAGTATCAAGCAACTCCAGAGATATCTCTATCATCACAACCAACTGCTCATACTGAAATGAGCATCTACTGACATAAAGAGAAAACCTTTTTTTTTTTTTTTTTTTTCAGAAATGAAATAATACAAAACATGACAGTTTCTACAAACAAGTGATGCACAATAACTGTTATCATCAAATCTTCAATCCTTAAGACCCAAAAGAAAAAAAGTTGGCAAGTATATATTCAAATATAGCATTTATTAAATGCGGAAGATACACCTATCTCCAGCCTTCGAAGTATACAAAGACCCTTCTATGTTCGACATGTTACAAACTCTGACAACCCCTATTCTTTCCCTGAAAAAAGATGGAGAGTATTAGTTAATAATGCCGTACATTTGAGTTTGACAGATCATATTTAGAAGGCGAATATAATGAGGGTAAGAATGTACTCATCAAAAGATTGTTCGAGTTCAACTAAAGTTCATAGAGCACGTCCCAGTGAGTCATTAGTGTCCTATAAAGATGTTAACGAAAGGTATTGTGTGGCAGAAGGTCAAAAGGGGTTAACAGACCTAGGTAAGTTTTTGGCCTCTTTAATACTCATTCCATCCCAAAATGAATGTCCAATTTTTTATTTTATTTTTTCAAAATTACTCTTAATCAAGAGGAAATTTGATTTTTTTGGACATTCATTTTAGGACAGATGGAGTATCATGCTTAGGAAATGATTGTATGCTCAAAGAAAAAACAAGAAAGGTTACCTTTCAATTAGGTTTTGCATAAAGTTGTTGCAGAATGCCAAAGTGTAAAAATAAGGCGTAAAAGGTGATGTGGTCTTCATGAAGCATCAGAAACATATGATAAGAAATTACAAACAACCGTGATGAAGACTAATATCATCTATCTCTTATTATTGAACTAAAGCCAGAACATGGAGAGCAAAATAATAATCCCTCCGTCCCATATAGATGTTCCCAATTGCCACTTTTGTTTGTCCCAAAAGATAGTCTCATTTCCAAAATTGTTAGGTTAAAGCCATTTAACTTCCCAAATTGCTGACCATGAGAGAAGAGGAAGAGCAAAGAGGATGAAAGCCAATCAAAGAAAAAAGAGGGAGCAATAGAGTAATAAGTAAACCTCATTAAGGTTAGTGATGGAAATGAAGATAGGTTGTTAAAATGTTTGAATAGTCAAATGGGGCTATCATTATGAGACGGAGGGAGTAGTCAACAACGGATTTTCCATCTTATAATGTACACTGCGTAATAGCTATGGTCCAAAAACATAGAAAACTATTTGAAGATCCAATACAGGTTACAATGATTGCATAAATGTAACCAAAAGTAAAAAACAAAGGATAAAAAAAGAAAGATTAGACTTTGAATATGCAACGGCTCTCTCAAACAGTGGATTTATACGCTAAGAGGGTGATGAGGTGTGCTTCATGCCATTCATCTGGGGCCTAATGTAACTTCAGGTAATCTTGTTATAAATACATATTATCAAGAAAGTAAACCAAGCGTGACGGACACTACCACTGTGGCCGGATAATTAAATCTTAGAGAGAGAAATTGTTCTAAGTCCATAGTATGGAAAGGAAATGGGTATGAGGGAGAGAAGAACGTGGGCCCACTGAGAGGGTAACCGATGCCTGTTGGCCATAGGGCCACAATAAGCAGATTACAGAAAAGAAAGAAGGGGAAAGAAGGTATGAGTCCTCTGAGATCCGCCATGCCAGTAAACCACGATGACATAGTGTGCTTGCCTAGAGAGGATGTGACCATGGTATTGTGAAGCTGGTCTCCAACCATGAATAGGATGTGGTGAAATGGTTATAGAACTTTCCTATGCCTTCAAAGTGATTGGAGAAATTCTTGCATGAAGAGGATTTTACATGTCATCAATGTTAAGAGTCCAGACAAAAGACTTAGGGGGCGTTTGGTTCATAGGAAAGTGGGGGAAAGGAATGGAAAATTCCCTCTTTTCCATTCCATTCCCATGTTTGGTTCAATCATTTTAAAAAAAAATTTCCATTGGAATGTATAATTCCTTCAAATAAAGGAATTCAACTTTCCATCATAAAATTGATGGAATCTTCAATTCCTTTGGCAATGGAAAAAAATTTTTTTTTTTTGACCAAAATACCCCCAAACCCTACCCACCCCTACCCCCTACCCAGCCCCTATGCCCCACCCCCACCCTACCCCCCACCCCCCCCCAACGAAATTTTTTTTTTTTTAATTTTTTTTTCTGCCTCTACCCTCCCCCCCACCCCACCCCCACGAATTTTTTTTTTTTTCTGCCTACCCTCCCCCACCCCCCCCACCCCCACGAATTTTTTTTTTATTTTTTTCTCGCCTACCCTCCCCCCACCCCACCCCCACGAAAATTTTTTTTTTACTCATTTTGCATACCCCCTACCTACCCCCCCTCCCAATTTTTTTTTTAAAGGGTAAATTGGTCATTTTATATGCTTTCATTCCATTCCTATAATTTGTATTTTCAAACCAAACATGATTTGCCAAGGAATTGAATAACAATTCCATTCCATTCCGTGCCAACCAAACGGAGGGGGTTGACCAGTTTTTTTCCATTCCAATTCCTTAAGGAATTCAATTCCATTGACAATTCCATTCCTTCACTTTTTTTCCACCGAACCAAACGCCACCTTAATCTTAAAAGGGAATTTGCCCCATAAGTTCTTTTTGGAACATATCACTTCCTACTAAGTTCCTCATTGTATTAAAATGACCAGGAAGTTCTTTTTACAAGTGAACTTCCAGTTTTGCCCTCACAACATTCTGAAAATATAATACAACATTCTGATTTTTTTTAATTTTTTTTTTAAAATTAATTTTTAAATTTAAAAAAAAAAAATATTTTTTTAATTTTTTTTTTTTTGAAAATATAATACAACATTTTGAAAATATATAATACAACATTATGAAAATATAATACAACATTCTTTGGGGGGTATTTTCGTCCAAAATGACAAAAAATTGATACATTCATTTAAAAGGAACTTATTGAGCATAGATTAAAAAAAAGGAACTTATGGGGCAATGACCCAATCTTAAAAGAAACTTTCATTTTCCAAATGAAAACTGCCTGCAGTATGATTCAAGAACTTACAGGCCAACTAAACTTGTGAGTCGACCAACAAGGTCTACAAGATGAACTAACTCCATCATAATAGTGAAAATCCCAGGCATATTATCACCTCCAAAAATGATATGATTAGGAAAAGGGCCTTTATGAAGGTGAATAACCAAAAAGCTTTTAAATTAACTACGGAAAAGCAAGCATTGTTTAAGCATAATAATTACCCAAGAAAATCAAATCTGAAACCCTTCCACAACCAAGAAGCTAACATTCTTAAATTGCAAACTCTTACTTGCCTTGAAAAGCTGTCTATGACATTTGTGTTCTTTGCATACAATGTGTCCAGTTATGTTATCAACTATATCCTTGTCTTGGTTCTTAGCCACGAAAGACTGGTGTGGTTTCTGAGGCATTTAGACAGACAGAGAGACTTGTGAGTCTTCCCTCCACACATAGTTTCGTTGTACTGGGGCTTTGGCCAATATAAGGATAAGAACGACAATGGAATCTTCATTTTTGCCAAAGAGCCCCTTTCTACACAACATGATCTGGTTGTGGTATCGAAGTGCCTATCATTAGTGTAAGAGCTTATAGCTTTGCCAGGTCGGACGCCAAGATCTGTACCCGTGAGAGATCCTCATACGCAAGTCTACATAACGTGAGAGATCTTAAGAACGGGAAGATGCATTAAACATAGTTGATTAGGCAGGTGTTTATTTATAAAATCCCTCTCCATCCCATAAAGTTGTTCGCATTTGCTATTTTTGTTTGGCCCAAGAAGATAATCTCATTTCTAAAATTGTTAGGTTAAAATCATTGAACTTCCAAAATTGCCAACCAAGGAACAAGAGGGAGAAAGGAGAGGATGAGAGCCAACCAAGGAAGAAGGAGGGGGGGGGGTGATCAAATACTAATTAAACCTCATTAAGGTTAGCGATGAAAATGAAAATAGGTTGTTAAAATGTTTGAATAGTCAAATGGGACTATCATTAGGGGACGGAAGGAGTACTACTTTGGGAAGGAAAAAAAGGTGGAGTATGATAGTTCTGCCTGAGACCTTATCCGCTGTACTCACCCTCGAGCTCATGCAGATCCATCTTGTTACAAAATAATCAAACAGCTTATTTCCACTCAAAGACTTCGCAGACTCGCAAGAAAGTCTTAAACCAGTATTGAAACAACTCGTGCCAATAACCTTTTGATCTAGCTTCTAAAAAACAATAAGCGACGAAATCTCAACAAAATCATGAAACAAAGGATTGAAGGGATATCGAAACAAACCTAGTTACTACATAAGTTTATAGTTAGCCGGAGAGTCCGCATCAACTCACAGTTCGGTTGAGACTGGAGATGGCCATTTTGGGCCGTGGCCCGTGGGCGGCCCGTCCAATCCGTGGCCCGTCACCCGTTTGGCCTGCGCCCGTCCAGCCCGCTTCGTATACGGGACGGGCCTGGACTGGGTATGTCCGTACGGACCGGTCTTTAGCCCGCGGATCAGAAGATCTGTTGAGTCCGTGGCCCGTCCGTTCAATTTTTTTTTGTAAATGTCTAAAATGTCCTCAAATATATCCGTTTGAGGGGTATTTTCGTCCAATTTATATATAACGGCTCATTTATCAGATTCCCAACAGCCGCATTTAGGGGTAAATTTGGTCCAAAATGAATTTATAATTAGTATAAATAGAAGAGATTTTTAATCTTCATAAATTTTGAAAATTTCAAAAAAAAAAAAACTTTTATTTCTAAAATTACGAAAAAAATTATAATTGTGTACTTTTATTGTTAGTAAATTATTGCCAAAAGTATTTAATCCTTATAAATTTTCGAAAATTCAAAAAGTATTTTTTTTAATTGTTGCATTTTTAATTTTAATTGCTAGGTAATTTATATTGCTAGTTATCATATAAGATCTAGTTAATGATATATTTGCATATCCCAACCCCCACCACAAAATCAAACCCCACAAAATGTACCCCATCAAAATTTAGGACCAATATATAATTTCCTTTTGCACCATAATGATCAAATTATGTTTGATCTAATTAATCAATCCTCGAACCCAATCAACACCCTCCATTTTTCGGCTATACTCTGGATTCGACCCCAGATTGGATGTATGAGCCCAACACAAACTATACATCTAGAAACTATCATCACATAGAAGACATAGATGAGGGGGATGAGGATGAGGATGACGTTATACAAGTCACCCACGAAACCCGCACAATTCCAAATACACATACTATCGATGTTGCCTCGGGTAGTGCACCTAGTGGGGTAAGGGTAAGGCAAAGGCACAACCTAGAGTGTCCAAATATGCCCATTTATATGATTTAGTAATTATTGACGGTGAAACAAAGACCAAATGCAAGATGTGCTCAATTTTTTTAAACCCGACGGGTGTTAATGGTACCTCCCATGTAAAGAGACACATGGATAAACATGATAAGGAAGCCGCTAAAGGGGTAGATGGTACCGTGCAAACGCAACTAAATATACCATGTGTCACTTACCCAAAAGTGGACGTCGTTTTGATAACGATGTTACTAGTGAGTTGTTGATTGCCTCTTTCACTTTCGGATGATGATAGACTCACCAGCTATTCTAGAGGCCTCAACCCGTCATAACAATAATGAGCCGCCATACTGTTACTAGGCATATAAAGAGGCTCTTCCAAAGTAGTCAACTTCAACTAGCGAGCGACCTCCAAAATTTCAAGGGTAGTATTTGCTTGACCACCGATGCTTGGAAAGCCACTCTAAGTTCTAGTTCTAAAACCTTTACTTGTATAACCGCTCATTGGATTGAGTGAGTATGTTATCATCAACAAAATTTTAACAATATCCTTTGATAATGCGACTTACAATACCCTCACCGCCACAATGTTGATTCGAGCTCTTAATCCTCCCCTAGATGGCGCTTTGTTTCATGTTAGGTGTGCATGCCACATTGTTAATCTATGTGTCCAAGATTTGATACACTCACTAAAGTCTGTCACCAATAGCATCAACACGGCCTCCCATGTTATCAAAAATTTCGGCCCAAGGTTGAAAATTTAGGTCAAATTAATGAGTATGATTGGTCGATAGCTACCGAGCTTTTAGATTTACTTAAACCTTGGTGGAGGGCAACCGAGATTTTTTCGGGAAGTTATTATCCTACCTCCCATCTTTTGTATCGTGAAATAAATGTCCTAAGTGAAGTTGTTAGGCAATTTTGATCACATGCCTTGTTTGGAGTTGCCGTTATGCAAATGGAAAGTAAATTTACAAAATATTATGAACATTTTCCCATAGTTTCCCAATTAGCGACCATAATGAATCTTAGGATTAAGTTATCCTCATTAGATGGCTTGTTTGATGAATTTATGAGAACACGAGGCCCGTCCTTAACCCAGATGCCGTAAACACTTTGTCCAAGAGCAAACTTAGGGAAATTCACACAATCCTATATCGTTTGTTCAACCACTATTGTAGAACACTAAAGGGACCAAACACAACATCCGAAAGAAAAGGGAGTGAAGCAACAAAAATGTTAAAAAAATGATGGGTTTTCATGACAAAAGGAAAAACTTCATCGTCATCTAGTAGTAGTTCTCAAAGTAGTGCAGATGAATTACAACAATACCTTGAAAGCCCATATTACCCCTTAGATGGTGATAGTTTTGAAAACTTGAATGTCCTACAATGGTGGAAATCACATGCTAATATTTATCCTATTCTTTTGGTGATGACATGTGATCTACTTACCCCTCCGGTGTCCATGGTAGCATCGGAGGCTGCTTTTAGTGCTGCAGGAATAGTGATGACGTCAAAGCGAAACCAACTCAAACCCGCTCTTATTGAGAGATTGATTTGTATTGCGAATTGGGATGAGACGGATTTGAGAAAACAAGGCACATTCTGGGATCTTGAAGACGATAATTATGAAAGCCTTGAATAAGACAATCTCGAGGAGTTTTTGCGAGAAGGATGCTAGAAGAAGAAGAAGAATTCAACAAATTCAAATACTTTGAGGCAATAACAATATTGAAGACCTAAAGCTTTTTGAAGACTTTGGAGACCATAATTAGTTTGAAGATTTGAAGACTCATTTATTTTCAAGACTTTGTTAAATTTGAAGACTTTGTTAAATTTGAAGATCATAATTACTTCGAAGTTTTGAAGACTAATTCGAAGATTTGAAGACTTTTTATTTTAAGACTGTAATTTTAAATTGTATCATTTGAAGAGAATGAAAATTTCCCCCAAAAAATTATGAAATAAATATTCATAGAGTTTCTATTATTAAATTGATTACATTATATACTTTCATTTGTTTAGTTTTTTTTAATCTTTTTTTTTATATACCTTTTTGTAAAAAATATCAGTAATAAAAAAAGTCTAAAATATTATTTCCTTGTCAATAAAAAATTAATAAAAAAATAAAAATGAATAAAGGGTAGTCCGTCCCTCTTTTCTTTTATATATTTCCATTTGTTTAATTTTATTTTTTTTATCCTTTTTATTATACCTTTTTGTAAAAAATATCAGTAATAAAAAAGTCTAAAATATTATTTTCTAGTCAATAAAAAATTTAAAAAATAAAATAAAAATAAAGGGTAGTCCGTCCCTCTTTTATTTTATATACTTTCATTTGTTTAGTTTTTTTGTTTTTTTTTATATACCTTTTTGTAAAAAATATCAGTGATAAAAAAAATCTAAAATATTATTTCCTAGTCAATAAATAATTTTAAAAATAAAAATAAAGGGTAGTCCGTCCCTCTTTTATTTTATATACTTTCATTTGTTTAGTTTTTTTTTCATCTTTTTTTTATATATAAAACAACTAATTTTCTTATGTCTAAATGATTTTATATTTTTTAAAATAGCTTATTAAATACTAAATTACATTTTATTTTTTCCATAATTTTTCTGAATTTTTCCGACTTAAAATTAAAAAAAAATTAAAAATACGAAAACCCGTTTGACCCGTGGATCTCAGATCCAGGCCAAACGGGCGGGCTTGGGCTTCTGAAACGGGCCGGGCTGGGCAGGGTTTAGGCCCGTTTCATCACACGGTCTCACGGGCTTCTACCCGTTTCTGCCCACGGACTAAGTCCGTACGGACCGGGCCGGGCCGGGCCGCCCGTTTGGTCATCTTCGGTTGATACCAACTCTGCACTCGATCTCTAACAATCACTTGTTTCTTACTTTTTAGTACTTCCTCGAGATGAGAGCATCCCATGTCAACAGCATGAACCACTCATCCCTTGCCAGTCCATCGTCCAGATACAACATCTCAGGGCTTGGGGGCCATTAAGGTACCAAATGCGCATAAAAAATTCATAGAGAACGGAACCACCAAACACGAACTCAGCCACCTACATACAGAAATACAAAACTACGCATAGTCACAGACAGATAATTCAAACTTTCAACCAGCTTGCCACACCTCTTTCCATGGGAATACACTTCACCACTCCCAGTAATATGTCCATCTTCAGAGCCATGAGAGCCTATGCTGAACCCGCCCAACCATTGCAATACCCTTGAGGCTTTATTAGTCAAGCACAAACTTCTTCTAGATATGAAGATGCCTTTTTGGTAAGAGCAACCATCACACAAAGAAGTACTTCAAGCGCCTTAAATCTACCCTGAAGAAACGACTTGAGACTTAAGAGCACAAATGCCTATATTCTTCTATTTGACTAATAACTGAGCACCAAATGGTTACTATTGCACCAGACAAGGCCACATATCACAGCTACACGCCTACACCCTCACTGAATCTCTCATAACCAAACCCTTAAAGGTCGTTTCAATTATCAACCCACACAACAGAAGCCATTCGAGACTGGCCTGAACAAAAAACCGAAGTATTATACGTGTGCATTTCTTCCTTAAGGTATATGAATAATCTCTGTAGATAAGTGATCACAATCCAAATTTTATAATGTCGAAGAGCACTACATCCTAAAAACCAACAGAACCAACCTTATGTTCGGACAAATACTTTCAGAACTCAATATCTAAATACCAATATGGGGCTTTATTGACCACTGTCAACACGAAATAATCCGATGGGGGATACTACACCTACAGAGAATAACCATGTCCAGAACAATGTCTTGATATCAACACTTTTGACACTTCTAAATTTGTACCACTCCACTCCAAAGACGCCACAGTTAAATTCAACAAGAATGAAAGGCTAGACTTAAAAGAAATAAGTTCATACTTTTCCGGTACAAGATATGAAAGATGTAATAGAATTTCGATATAACTCGTTTACTCTTCGATGAATGCCATATACATTAAAATACTTGGTTAGTGTCCTTAAATGCAATGCGCTATGTGGCTCTATTGTATGAGAGCATACTAGGTTAAATGTTATGGCACTTTATATCCATGTGCAATTAATGTTAAATTAAACGCTTCAAAAAGAATTCGTCAATATCGAAGAATAAATATATACTCATAAAAGAGCAAAAGCTATAAGAAAAAGATGTACTCCCTCCATCCCAGATTAAGAGTACCACCAAGAGTTTCCACGATTATTAAGAAAATATTAAGAAATGAGTGAACAATGGCAAGTGGGTTGAGGACATAATTGCCCAAAACACTATTGATGATTCAAGTGGGCAAAAAGTAGAGTGGTAGGTATTGGTTTTCTTGCAAGTCTACAAAAATAAAAGGATATAAATGTCCAAAACACTATTCACTAATTGCCATTTTGGGAATAAAGCAAAGTAGGACTCTTGATCCGGGACGGAGGGAGTAGTATATAGGAAGAAAAAAATTAGAGGTGGATAAGAGACCAAGACGCAATAAAATTATAATAACAATACGGAGTTACAGATGCGGACGACCATATGGCCAGTATGCGGATGAATGCGAGTAGATGACGACCAATATAGTATAAGACAAAACCCCAAAAATTGAGAAATCTAGCTATCTACTAATAAAGAGACTAACTAGGCATTAAAGAGAGTCAGAGACCCAACAAGATGAATATTAGAGAAACAAAAGATTAGACTAGAAAATAAAACAGTAAAAACCCAAAACCCCCCAAACAATCAAGAGAAACAAACAATCATTGTCACAGAGCTGATATTTGTCAGCAAGACGTCAACAGCCACTTTACACCAGTGAAGAAGGCATGGCGAAAACGTTGGAGTCACCTAACATATGAATCTTTTCGTTGACATGCTTTTTGTCGGTTACAGCAAGAAAGCTAATATCGCAGAGCCATTAGTATCGGTAAAAATCATTCAAGTGGGTCGCATTACTCTCTTTTGTAACTGAAAAGAATTTATCAGTAATTATAAAATGATGTTATAAAAGAAGAAATCACATCATAAATTAGTATCAGTAAAAATTATTCAAAAAAGTGGGTCGCGCTCCAATCCAATCCTAGTCCCAGTGCAAACCTAATTGATACTCTAAACCCTCAGAAGGCAAGGAAATTGTTTTATCTCTTCGTCTATGAATTTTATTAGTAATCACAATAATAAAGCAAATGACAAAGTTGCCACCTTCCAAAAACTGTGAAAACCAGAGCCATTTCACACACTCGTAAAAAAAGGAGAGAAAAAAAGATGTTACCAAAAATACCTCTCTGTTTCATTCAATGAACTGACAAAGCAAACCAACAAAAAAATCCAATATCTTTGCTCCAGTAAGACGCACGGAACACAATACCATCCGAGAGTAAATTCAAGGAGAACTGCTTATCGTTGGAGTTTCGAATCTTTCGTTCTAACCAGAAGCAGCAAAAAACTAAAGAACTCTTATCATCCCATAACTCCCAATAATCTATGGATTTGTTCTCTCTCACACACCCATCCCATTCTGACAAGAAAGCCATTCGCCTTGAGAGCGATAATCCGTGGCTCACTACCAAGCAGGACCAACTATTTGATATAACCTAGGTCCCAGGCAGTATCTAATGAAGGAAGAGATTGCCATTAGAATTGGGCTCACCAAGGAAAAGGGTCCGAGTATTGAAAGGGAACTTATTTGCTATCCAAAGAGAATTGTCAAGGAAAAGGCAACAAATTAAGAGAGTGATACGAAACCAAAAGGCAAACCACAAGACAAGTGCTCACCCAAGTAGAGTCGATGCCAGCAATCCAACATTGTGCCAGCTGGACAGGTGCAAAAAGAAAATTTTAAAGGCATCAGCCTTCGGATTCACTTTCTAAATTTCAAAGATTTAGGAAGTGAGGTCACATTTTATGAGTTATTTACTACTTAAACCTGTAATCAGGAGATATATCAATCTTACAGCTTGTGCATTTACTTGGGACTACAAAGGATGAAGTTGTTTTCCGGGCCGATATTCATACTCGAGGGGGAAGTAAGTTTCAATTAAAAAATTAATACATACAAATTTCATTCAGACCATTTTTGTTTCAGTGTTCTTGGATTTGAGCAATCAGATAAGGACATAAAGATAAATCAATTGAGAATAGAAGGAAAGTAATTTTATAGTTTACCAAATATTACCTAGTCGAGATCTTCTTCTCTAGCCTGACCACGGCCAGGGTTAGAGTCTCCAGAATTATTGTTTCCTGCTCCACTGTTGCTTGTCTCAGCAGGTGAGCCTGAACCCCCAAATAGCCAGGGTAAGTTTATCCTAAACCTCCTTTCCACAGTCCGAGGGGTCAGAGGATTCTCCTGAGACGTGCCACCAGAAGCAACCTGCCGTGCTAACCCAGCAGTCCCACCATCAGCAGCTCCATCCCGAGATCTATTCTCATAATCAGGATCATCAGTGGGCAACTCATACCGGCAAACAGGGCAAGAGTTGTGAAGCTCCAACCAAGGGATAATACAATCACTGTGGTAAATATGTTTACAAGGCATCTGCTTAGCCTCCTCGTCAAGCTCAAAGCTATCTTTACAAACAGCACAATCGGAATAATCCGAATCCAACAATTCTTTGGTGATCTTGATATTGGGAAGGGCTTGAACAGCAGATTTCGAAGCAGGGGGAGTACCATATCTGTTCGGATCATTCTCAGCAAGCTGCTGTATCAATTGTTCCAATCCAGGACCGACGAAATAATCACCTAGATTAGAAGGAAGCCGAAATCCACCGGACGGATCATTATCTGTATTATTCTCAATAACAAACTGGATATTCGCGCCTCCAGCTTGTAGAGTATTGATATAATTCTGAAGAAACGCCATCGGGTTGAACTCACCAGGATCCCGATGCGATCCAGATTGGCTAATCAAGGGACCACCTAACAAAGCAGAAGATAGATCAAAAGGATTCTGCATATCCCCACCACCACCGCCACCACCACCGACGCTAACACTGCGTGTGGACGAGAAAACAAGCGGAAATCCACCAAATCCTTGAGAGAAGGAAGGAAAACCAGACGGATCATCGGAGGAGAAGGCGAGAAAAGGATTGGGATTGAGGATTGGGGTAGGGTTAGGGGTAGGGTTTTCATATTCTTCGAGGAAACCACCTCCACAATTAGGGCACTGGAGTTCGGAGGAAGATGAAGGTGTAGGTCTTATCGAGACGGTACGGTCACATTGGTAACAGAAGTATAGCTGAGGGCCGCCATCACCGCCGCCGCTATCTCTACCGGAGACTGCATCTGACATGGTGGTTATAGAATGGAACGGATATTCGCTAACGGAAACTACACCAAAAATTCTTACTAGGAATTTGTGAGAGGGAGAGACGGTAAGAGGGGAGACAGAACG
The DNA here is from genome assembly GCA_022495995.1 of Adenophora triphylla var. japonica. Classification (NCBI taxonomy): domain Eukaryota; kingdom Viridiplantae; phylum Streptophyta; class Magnoliopsida; order Asterales; family Campanulaceae; genus Adenophora; species Adenophora triphylla. The sequence goes on from JAFEMH010002433.1 coordinate 47,894, forward strand.
CGTGCGTGCGTGCGTGCGTGCGTGCGTGAGAGAGATAGAGATAGAGATTAGAGACAAATACTCCTCGGTCTAGACTTGCCCAGCCGATTCTGAACCAATGGTTCATCAAATCGTAGACGTATGAGGGGTAGTACTATATACAAGGCATGGAATTTACAAGATATGTGCAAATGATCAAAATACCCTCATATATATACTTAAAAAAAAAAAAAAATTCCTTCCCTCCCCCATTTCAACCGTCTGTTCTGTTCTCTCTTTCTCTCTCTCTCTCAAAACCTAAGAAACACCAACGGGCTCTCTCTTCTCTCTCGCACTCGACGAACGCCGCCGACCACCACCGCCGGAAAAAATGAAGACAAACCTTCCTAAAACCGGTAGAAAGTCCGCCCCTCCTTCCGCCGCTCCAAAATTAATTCTTTTTAACCTAGATTTTAAATTTGAAAACTCAACAAAAAATTTATGCCTAAAACCGATTATATAATGCTTAATGTTGTTTAAACATATCCTAAATGGTTCTAATTGCGATTTCGTAACATAAATTTGGGTTTTTTGTTTGAATCGGATACGAATTCGTATGCCTAAAATTTGAAATTGTCGGCGTGTGTTTCGTATGAACACATACGAGTGGTCACCAGCATTTCGTGTAAATGGCACACGAAATGTAAACTGATTCATCAGTTTACATTTCGTGTGCCAATACACGAAATGTTGGTGACCATTTCGTGTTATAGTACACGAGATACTTTCCACATTTCGTATATTAAGACACGAAATGTAAATTGATTCATCAATTTGCATTTTTATGTAGGGCTTCAGGGTGTATATCGTGTTTTATGTAGGGCTTCAGGGTGTATCTCGTGTGTATATATACGAGATACTATGGTACATATCGTGTATACACACACGATATAGTCTTTGTTTCTGGTAATTATCTCGTATGAACAATACACGAGATACACCCTGATTCATTTCGTGTATTGTTCATATGAAATGTATTAGTAAATGTCGTGTATTTAAACACGACACATCATATAATAAAATAAAAATTAATTATAAATAAATGTGGTAGGCTATATGATATTGTATGATGTTGGTTCAATCTTATATGTAATCATTGTTTGTTTTCCAACTTATTATATAACAAGAAACATATAATCTTGATTAACAAATATGATAATTTCAAATATATAATCTTGAGTAGTTGGTATTCCTCTAATGTACAACTTATCATTAACCTCGTTTATTTTTTTTTAATTTTTTTCTAGATTCTAGATGGCATTTAAAGTGTTTTTCATCTACATGAGTTTCCTCCAAATCCAAATGGAAATTGAGTTACAAATATGTGCCATTATTTAGGGTTTTTAGGGTTTTATGTGTCCCGATCTTGTGAAAAATGGTATACGGCTACCTCGTTTATTTTTTTAATTTTTTCTAGATTCTAGATGACATTTAAAGTGTTTTTCATCTACATGAGTTTCCATCAAATCCAAATGGAAATTGAGTTACAAATATGTGCCATTATTTAGGATTTTTAGGGTTTTATGTGTCCCGATCTTGTGAAAAATGGTATACGGCTACCTCGTTTATTTTTTTTTAATTTTTTTCTAGATTCTAGATGACATTTAAAGTGTTTTTCATCTACATGAGTTTCCTCCAAATTCAAATGAAAGATGAGTTACAAATATGTGCCATTATTTAGGGTTTTTTAGGGTTTTATGTGTCCCGATCTTGTGAAAAATGGTATACGGCTACCTCGTTTATTTTTTTCTCCATTCTAAATGGCATTTAAAGGGTTTTTCATCTCTATGACTTTATTTATAATCATTTATTAGGTGATTATAAATAAAGTGGTATCACTTAAATGTGATAGGTTATATGATATTGTATGATCCAATATGACGTTTGTTCCTTGTCATGTATAAGTGTATAAATTTTGCTCAATTAACAACACAATTCAATAATATAACGTAGTATAGCATATGCGTATCATTAACATCGTGTTGCAAATCATCGAAGAACATCTTCATTTTGATATGTCGTATGGATATACACGATATTAGGACATCTTATCGTGTGGTTGTGTACGACATTAATGACAGAGTAAATTTAAATTTCGTATAATTTCATACGACCTAATATTTTACACAATTAGTTTATGTCGTGTAAAAGTACACGAAATAAAGGCTTCCTGTCGTCCTTTCGCACACGACACGCGAAGGGTAGTTTGGGCATTATTGGTGCCTTGTATGTAAGGTGCCTTGTATATAGAATTTACCAAGTATGAGCCGTAATTGGATTGGATTTGGACTTGGATTGGATTTGGACGGTTTCGATTCACAATTATACAATTATGAATCGTTCGTGCCGGTTTTGGTTCACGATTAAACCGCCATTTAAAAGAAAAATGGACAATTTTTTGAACTCGTGCGTGACTAGATTGTCTCGCGCGATACAATCATTCTGTCCAATTTAACAATTTTTTGAAAAAAACTGCTAACTATTTAACAATTTTTTTGAAAAAAAGTTAACTTTTAATTTTTTATTTTTTTTTTGAATAAATAAGACTATTTTAGACTTTTGTTTACTACATATAATTTTTACAAAAAGTTGTATAAAAAGTTGTGAATTTTGAAAGAAATAAAACTTAACAGTTTTTGAAAAAAAAATAACTTTTAATTTTTTTCAATTTTTTTTTGATAAATAAGATTATTTTAGACTTTTGTTTACTACATACAATTTTTGCAAATAGTTATATTAAAAAAGTTATGAATTTTGAAAGAAATAAAACTTAACTTTTTTAAAAGAAACGAAAGTATATAAAAGAAAAAAGAGACGGTACCCTTAAATTTTATTAAGTAAAATAAATTTACAAAGAGGGGGACAACCAACCTGACCTTTTTATAAATAAGGAGAGACATTTAGGAGTCTTTACCTCAACCTAACTATTACAATTAAATAAAAATAAACCTAATCTAAAGTCTAATCTATAAAATTACAATTAACCTAATTGAAAGTCTAAAGAGCGGCGTAGTTCATTCGGCTTCGCTTCCCGATGTATCTTCATCAAAGGCCTCCTCCTCCTCGAAACTACTTCTTTTATCTTGAAGTCGTAGTTCGGCTTTATGCCAATCGCCGAGCACCATTTGATGTTCTAAATTATATGGAGACAACCTTGATCTTCGATCGGACAAGACACACCCTCCTACACTAAATAAGTCTTCTATGGCGAGGGTTGAGGCGGGAGCGGCTAGAATCTCCTTTGCTATCAAGGATAGAATAGGATAGTTGCTTGCCCTTCATGTCCACCACTTTACAATATCAAATTCTTCTATAGGCTCAAAAGAAGTGGTTAAATAATTTTCAAGTTAAACATAAGTGGAGCCACCTCGTTGACGTTTTTGACTTCTAAAACTAATTAAATTATCTATAAAGTTAAAGAGATCGCTATCATCGTGAGAACTACTACCACCTACATTTTCACTACTAGAATAAACGATATTACCAAAAAGATCATAATATTCTCTATAAAGTGCATATGCAATATTTTTAGTCTCAGTTACAACGTCTTTTGCCTTTGGGATAGGTCTATCTAAAAACAAATCAAAGCCGATGAAAAATAGATTCTTATAATAATAATCAAGTATTTGTTCTAAACCATCTTCTCTTATCATAGGATCTAATAGTTTAGCTACTAAAAACAATGGAAAAATGTTCAAAAAATATTTAAGCCATTTTGTTCTCATCATACTAATACATTCACCTAAAATTGAACAATATTTAAAATGTATAAATATATAACTAATTTTAGCGGCGTGTTCTAAAACTATCGGTGAAGTAGGATAGTAATAACCGGATAACTGTACGGTAGCCGCTTTAAAAACTTTCAAAATTTTCTTAAATTATGACAAACATCCCATTGGTGAGGCAATATTATAGTAGAATACTCTATTTGTTGAATAAACTGACACAATAGTTCACGAAAATCATAAGAGTCGGATAACATTTTATAAGTGGAATTCCATCGGTTTTAAACATCTAGGAAAAATCTTTTAGGTGGGATATTATTTGTTTTACAAAATCTAATCCACAATTTTGTTACACTATGATTTCTCATTACATAAGAAAGAGCATCCTTAATTGGGGCTACATGTTCCTTTAAAGTTGATAAACCATTTTGCACACACAAATTTAAAATATGACATATGCACCTAACATGAAAATTTTTACCATCAATGGATGGTTGACAAATTTCAATGAGTGATGATAAACTAGCAGTATTATTAGCAGCATTATCAAATTCAATTGAAAAAATTTTGTGAACTAATCCATATTCTTGTAAAACTCTAGCAATTTTGTTACAAATATTTTGAGCGTTATGAACAGTATCAAAAGATTTATATGCAATTAATCGTTTTTGTAATTTTCAACTACTATCAATCCAAATGACATGTAATTCCTATATAGTTATTAGTTTGCTAATGATCACTCCATATATCGGCATAAATTGACAATTTTTTGGGTAAATCTTTAAACATATTAATTAAAGTTAATTTTCCTTGTAGATATTGGGCTTTAGTATCACGAGTACTTGTATTTTTATTAATTTCTTTAGCCGCGGAATTTAAACAAAGTTGTGTCATATTAGACCATAATGTATCATTAGCAAAATTAAAGGGTAATCCTTTAGCAGCAGTATATTTTGCCATTTCTCTTTTATACGTTGCATTATCAAATTTAAATAATTGCGAAGACGTACCTTGTGAGGATCCCGTAAATCCTTGTAGTTGTGTTTGATTTTGGGCATCTCCAACTTGATCGGGGTGCTTTGACTCCAAGTGTCTTTTAAATGACCCATAACCACCTCAATGGGTAAAGGAAAATGTGGAAGTGCAATAGTTGCAATAAACCGTGTATTTGTTGGTACCTTCAATTGACACTTTTGTAAAGTGCACGGTCATGATGTCGGACCTCCCCGTGGTTCGACCTCCTCGACCTCGACCTCGGATTTGACCCCCACCTTGCGCTTCACTTTGAGTTTGAGTGGTTTGAGTGTTACTCCCTTGGGTATGACCACGACCACCCATTGGAAATGTTGTATCAACTTCGTCATCGCTCGATTCGAGCGTTTCATTTGGTTGTATATTAATATTATCCCAAATGGAATCATCGGCGGGTAAAAATTGGATGCGAAGTGGCTGCCTTCTTCTTTCCCCTATCGCCACCAACGCCACGAGATGAAGACATTTTTTTTGTGAAAAAAATGAAATTTTGTGAAAAAAATGAAATTATGGAGACTTTGAGATAATATAAAAATTGAGAGAAAGATTGAGAGAATGAGTTAAGAATGGTGTGAAAAAATGAAGGGAGGGAAGGATATTTATAGGTTGGAAAATGGAGAGAAAAAGTTAAAAAAAAAACTTTTTTTTTACATTTTAGCCCCTAAAACGGCTAGAAAGCCGTTATCTAACGGGAAACTAACAACAGCTATCGGATCAGCCTAATCAACGGCCCAGATCAAGTAGCCGTTATTATAGCCTTTATCTCGTCTGAACCGCCGGTTCCGGTTCACGGTTCATGAACCGGCGGTTCACCGATTTTGAAAATTAAAAACCGTAACCGGACCGGATAACCGACGGTTCGGTTCAAAGGCGGTTCACCGGTTGTGGTTTTTCGCCGGTTCTTGGCCGATCAGATTCTGGTCCGAACCGACGGTTCAGGACTGGTTGGGCAAGTCTACCTCTGTCCCGCAAAAATATCTTTCCATTTTTTATCGAACTATTTTTATTAATAATTTTAATTTAATTTAATTATTTTAATAAAAAATTAAAATTTATCAATTATATTAATAAAAACTTAAAACTTATTATCTATACACTATTATAACTATTATAAGTATTATCAATAATAATTGATTTTATTCGAATAATTAAATCAATATAAAATTATTGTTCAAATTACCTTCAATTTAACAATTTTTTTTTTCTAAATTAATTCCATTTTAAAATTATAATTTCCAAAATAACTCACATTTGAAACTATTTTCCAAAATTACCATATTTTTATAACTCGCTACATGCTGTAGCGAGTTCAACATTTGACCGTTGAAACTCGCTACACCATGTAACAAGTTTAGTTAAATTAAGATTAACCGTTTGAATTAATTAATTGTAACAAAACAAAACTCGCTACACCATGTATCAAGTTTAGACGTACACAAAACTCGCTACATGGTGTAGCGAGTTTACAAATGCATTTTTCCAGTAGATAAGGTTTGCAAATCCAGATTCATTCTCATTCTCATATCCTCTCTACTTACTTTAAAAAAATACCAAATCTTCAAATCATTTTATTTCAGAATCGTTCAATACCAAGAATCAATGTAAATTAACATCATCTTAATCATTGTTTTCACTTGTATTTATATATATAAATTTAAATTTTTACTGTGTTTAAGTATATTATAGATATAAATGATAGGGTTTTGTTATGTAGGTTTTAACACTTTGATTTCGTAATGTAGGGTTAAACATGAACGGGGGTTCAATCATTTTCATGTGGGGAGGTGATGATAAACAACCATTTGATGGTCCTCATTTTTAAAAAGGGCCAAAATATGCAATTAGGTCTAATTGTCGATGAAGATACAATGAGTTGATTGATGAATTATATAAAAAGATGGGATTAGATCGGTCACAATATGATTTGTAAGTCATTTATAGATGTCCTCATACTTTTGAAAGCGGGATTGGTGAGTACTTTCCTTTCCGTATTGAAGATGATGCATGTATGCATATAATGTTTGATATTTTAGCTAAATTTGGTGGAATGGGTAATTTGCAGCTGTATGTGGTTGTAAAATTGATTGAAAATCGACGTTATCCAGAGTTTGAAACACTGCACACAGAGACCATTTATGGGTATTCACCAAGTTGTAACCGTGATGCAGGGGTTGGTCCAAGTACACAAACACTTGTATCAACTCAAACTTCAAATTACGGTAACATCGCATGCCCAAATGATCCATTTGATGATGATAATTCTGAAGATGATGTAGATTATGAATAACAAGAAGAAGAAGACACTGATGTAAATGCAATGCTAGATGATGTTGATGATGAATATCAGGATGGTAGTAGTGATTCTGATGTCAATTTGGGAGAGGGTGATGATGGGCCGATTGATGATGACGTGGAAACACATTTGGTTCATTATGAAGCGCCGGGAAATCGAAGGTATAAGAGAGCAGATTATCCTTTTTACAGTGATATTGGTTATTCTGATCAACAAGAAAAAGGCTTCATTGATTATCATAATGAACCTAGTTTTCCAGTTTTGGATCCGGAGAAAAATGAAATTGCTAAAGGGATACGCTTTTCTGGCAAGAACGAGGCCCAATTTGATATAAAAGGTACCATATTCGCACCAATCGCCAGTTTAGGGTAAGAAAGAGCACAACTCACACATGGGTAATTGAATGTCTATTGAAAATTTTTCCATGAAATTTTTATGTTTGTGTAAGTAGGAGGAAGTTTGGCTATTGGGAAGCGACCAATTATAAGGCTCCTCATTGCTGCTTATATTCTGGAGAAAGTCGAGATCACCCCAACCTAGATGCGAAGTTTATTGGTCGGCAAGTAGTTAGTCTTATTAAGGCCGATTCAGATGTCAAGGTTGGAGTTATTATTGAACACATCAGTGATATGTTTGTAAATGAAATTACCTATAAGAAGGCATGGTGTGGAAAGCCAAAGGGCATTTCAGAGGTTTTTGAAGATTGGAAAGAATCTTATATAAGGTTACCCCGCATCCTATTAGCCATCCAAAAATATAACCCCAGAACAATTGTTGAGTATACTCATCCTCCTCCTCCTGTCGGTGAATTACACATGTTTCAACGTGTGTTCTGGGCATTTGAGCCTTTCATTGAAGCTTTCTCTCATTGTCGGCTTGTCCTTTCTATTGATGAAACATTCCTTCATGGTAGATATAAAGGGGTAATACTGATTGCCATAGGAGTTAACGCCCAAGACAGAATACTTTCTCTTGCATTTGTTGTTGTTGAAAAAGAGGACTGAACGAACTGGCGTTGGTTTTTATATCTTCTTTGCAGACATATTATAAAGAGTCATGAAGTATGATCGATATCTGACCGTCATCACGGCATTCTTAAGACTATAGCGGAAGATACGTGGTGACCAAATGTGCATCATCGATATTGCTTGAGATATATGCGAGCAAATTTCTTGGATAAGCATAGAGGGGAAGTTTTGAAGTATCTGTTTTGGAGAGCGGGTAAAACAAGTCAAGATAGAAAATTAAAATCTACCTTAGATATTATCCGTTTAATTAACCCCGAGGCAATTGCATGGTTTCTGAATTTAGATGCCAGAAAATGGACATTGGCACACGATGGTGGTTACAGATATGACATTATGACTACTAACATGTCTAAGGTTTTCAATGGTGTCATGAAGGGAGCCCTAGCAATTGTTAAAACTGTCTTCTACCGTTGTGTGAAGTACTTTTAAGTAAGGCATTGATTTTCACTTAATGCCTTATGCGGTAATCTTGATAACCTTAACATCAATCCCGTACAACAATTTAGATAGAAAGTTCATTACCGATACTTGAATAATAGTGAGAAAGGTATGACACATCAGGTAAGGAGGTTCAACACTCATGAGATGGGGGTGTATCAAGTGACAATCGCACGTCAGGGTGATAAAGGTGGAAATATCCAAATTGTCCGATTTAATGAGTGTACTTTCACATATGGTAAATGGGTTGCCTATTACATGCCCTGTTCCCATCTTCTTGCATATTGCCATGCACAACATCTTGATGGTCGTTCTTTCGTTTCTCCATTTTACACCATTAAGGAATACTACAAGACATGTAAGTGAACATTTGAACCAATCCACCATGAGGACTATTGGGATGTGGATGGTTTGGTGCCACGTTTTTTCCCTAATCCCCACCTTCGACGTTCTGCGAAGTCCGGACGGCCTAGATCAAGACGCTTCCGAAATTGTATGGACTTTCAAGCAGATAAACGGAAGACTCAGTGTTAATCATGCAAACAAGAAGGGCACAATTGTCGTAGATGCCTAAACATTAGGGAGTAGAAGAATGTTCCATGTAATTTAGTTTGAGTTGTTGGATTTACTTTGTATTTCATTTGGATTTCGTTTGAGTTTTTTTTGGATGTTATTTTGATTGTTTATACAAGTTGTGTTGTTTGCTGTTTGAATATAACTTTGTTTTTCATTTGGATTTAGTTTAACTTGGATTCAGTTTCAATTTTTGTGTGCAGGTGGGATTACACCAGTTTGCTGCTGTAGGAGTCACTGCAAGTGAACTCCCTACACGGTGTAGACCGGATTCAAAGTCAAAAGATTAGTGCACCCTTCAAGGCAACTGAATAATATTCCGTTGGAAAGAAAAGAGAAGAATCTATTCGAGGGGGAAATGAGAGATCTTTTCTTTCACCACAAACAATTATTTCATCCTGTCCTTTCAATCAATTTCCATGATACATCAGAACAATCATATATATACATATACATATATATATATATATATATATATATATATATATATATATATATATATAGACTTTGAAACATCAATAGCAAATACTTATAAATGAAATATACTAACAATTGAGTTCAAAATAGCCTACAAACTGTCAAATATACGACAATTGAGTTCAAATATACCAACAATTGAATTCAATAACAACACTAGGTGAGTTAAATATCAACATGTACGATAACTCAAATCAAAGTATACCAACAATTGAGTTGAATAAACCTAATTTTCAAGTAAACAAGTACTTAAATCAAAGTAAAATTAACACACAAATTAAGTAAAAAACTTGAATGTAAACTTACAATAACGAAATTTTGGGGATGATAAGATTTGATTTGATGAAAATAACAATTGCAATATTTCTCCTTCTTCTCCCTTCTACTCGGCGGCCAACACTTAGGTTTTTTTTTACAGACTGTAAGTCGCTAGGAAGGAAATCTGATTTTTGAAAACTCGCTACACCATGTGTCGAGTTCTGTGCACGTGTGAACTCGCTACATGGTGTAGCGAGTTTGACTGTGTTAATTACAGTTAATTAATCCAACGCTAAAATCTATGTTTTACTAAACTCGCTACATGGTTTAGCGAGTTTTAACGGTCAAATGTTGAACTCGCTACACCATGTAGCGAGTTATAAAAAGATGGTAATTTTGGAAAATAGTTTCAAATGCGAGTTATTTTGGGAATTATAATTTTAAAATGAAATTATTTCAGAAAAAATCCAATTTAACAACAAAAAAATAAAAAAAATCATTTTGGAAACGAGAAAATATTGTATACTATATACCAGTATTTACTTACTATCGTGATATAATCATGTAATAGAATGTTACTATTCACAAACATGTAAAATATTTAAGTACATTCGTATTTATATTTTATAATATCATATAATAAGTTTTAGTGCATAAATACGGATTTTTTTCTCAAATAATTTATTTTTAAAATTTTATTTCCCAAAATGACACGCCATTGAAAATATTGACCAAAATGACCACTTTTTCGAAACTCGCCAATTCCGTTAGAGATTTTATAAAATTTTCACTTAAACTCGCTAATTCGAATTATTTTCCTATTTTTTGTGTTTTACATAAATAATTTCGAGAATTTCGTGGAAATTTTATTAAAATTTAAATACGCTACTGTGAATAGCGAGTTCAATTTGGATAAATGATTAACTAATTAAGAGTTGTAATCAGTTTAAATGGAAAGGTAAAACTCGCTATTTAAAAGAGAGAGCTCGTTAAAAGACTCGCTAATCAAAATAGCGAGTTTAGGGAAATCTGTTTTTATTCATAAACATATAACACACACAAAACACACAAAACAAATAAAGAAACAACAACAGAGAGAGGGAGAAATCGGCAGTGAAGAACAGAGAGGGTAAAACTCGCGAATATCAGTGGCGAGTTCAAATTCGCTAGTGTAAGTCATTAATTTCATACTCCCTCCTATTTTCGAATCAGTTTTGCAATTGATTCAACCTAGGATTTTCAAAATTGGTTTATTTGGGTGTTTTTAAAATTGATTCAACCTAGGTTTTCGATCTGATTGATTTATGAGTAATTCTTTTTACTTGATTAGTTATTCTTGATTTTTATGACATTGTTGGTTAAATTATGATTTTTGTTAGTTCAATTAGGTTTTTCGTTAGTTAAGTTAGGTTTTTCGCTAGTTAAGCTAGGTTTTTCTTTAGTTGAGTTACTATTTTTGTTATGTTGAGTTTTAAATTTGATCAATTTTGTGTTTTGTGTTACAGATGAATGCAGAACATCAACACGGGGAGCTTCTTGAGTCGTTTGTTGATCCGGGGCCTCTACAACGAGATATTTTGAGATTACAGGATAAACATCGAACTGAATACAATTGGGTCGGAAGACATGTTGAGAAGTTATAATTTCGTCGTGGTTTGACTCTGCCGGAAGTGTTGAATGCGAGAATCCAAGAGAGACTAGTAATAGCAATATTCTATGGGGTTTACAAGTTAGGAAAAATCACGTATGCTTGGGGTTTTCTTATAACGTTGGTTGAGCGATGATGTCAGGAAACTCATAGTTTTCACTCCCCAGTTGGTGAGATGACTATTAGTTTAGAGGATATGGGTATGTTTTCAGGTTATCGATTAATGGACTTTTTGTTACTGATTATAACACCACGAGATTGCTTCAGGGTTGGTGCGACTTATGTGAGGAGTTATTAGGTGTTAGACAACCCGAGAGTGAGATAGAAACATGGTTGTTGAAACTTAAGTGGCTTTTACATCATTTTCCCAATTTTGGTAAGCTTCCAGAAAATGTGACACAAGATATAATCAATAGATATACATGTGTGTACATATTGGTAGCCCTCGGGTTGATTGTGATGCCTGATCACAATAGTAATGAGGTGAAGTTGATTTATCTCCCAGCGCTTAAATATATCGATAAGATACATGGATATAGTAGGGATAGTGCTGCTTTGGCCTTTCTTTATGTAATATACTGAATTTTTCAAAAAATAAAATAAAAAATAATAATAAAAAATATATAAATTAACCAAGTAGTTAATAAATAAAATATCTAATTAGAATTAAAGAGGTGGAGTTGATAAGTAAAAAGAATAGTTATCTGGTTAGTGAGGAGTTAGATATAAGTGGGGAGTTAGTTATGAGTGGGGAGTTATTGTATTGGTGTAAAGGAATATCTGATCATGGGTAAAGACTCTAATAAGTATAAATAGTGTAGTACTGCTTTGGAAATAGTTTCCATCACTAATATTAGAAGGAGAGAGAGAGAGAGAGAGAGAGAGAGAGAGAGAGAGAGAGAGAGAGAGAGAGAGAGAGAGAAAAGTTGTGGAACAAGAGCATTGAGACAGAAGTTTTGGGTTCTTTAAGGTACATTTTACATCTGATATTCTTTGGGTAGAATTATTTTCTACTATTAATGGTACTATATGAATGGTTACTTCTCTAACTGTGGGTGAGGTTATATTGTAGTGTATTGGTTGAAGCATTGTACTATGATATGAATTGGTCTCTGTATATCTAATTGTTACTCATGGCTGTCTAAAGTGAAAAGAAAAAAATGACATAAAAGGACAAAGATGGATACTGTTAGGCCCAATTGGTTGAAAAACAGGCTAGAAGGGGGCGAATAGCCTGATTAAACTTCTTTTCTAAAACCTTTACAAAATAGCCAAGTAACTTATCACAAGCTAAACATATAGTAACCAGTTACGCAGCGGATAAAATATTACTAGTTTACTCACACAAAAGTGATCAGTTAAGTAAAGAGGTTTCAAATGAAAGTAAGTTAAAATATCATGCAAGTTATATTCCAATGAAAAAGACAAACAAGCAGTTAAAGGATTCAAAGGTTGTAACCGGTGATAGAGTTCAACCGGTTACAAGGACAAGAAATAATGATCAAACAAACAAACAAATAAACAAGGGGACACGGTTATTTGAAGAGGTTTATAGTATTAAATAACTGCTACATTCTCTACCAAGTTTGGTCAAAACTTGGATTTGTGAAAGATGCACTATTAATGTTACTAGTCTATTACAAGTTGCAAGCTTTATGATTGAAAGCTGCCTAAAGGAAAGTGATCACTAATGGATTGTGATACAAGATTTGACCAGGTGTTTTCAAGAGATGTGTTCACAAGTTGAACTGATTTCTCTTGGGTGTATAGTGTGATCAAACAATGTGTTTCAGACATAGTCTTGTTGGGAAACACTTAAAGCAAATGATTGAGTGTGCACAGTGTATGTCCTAACAAATAATATAGTGAATATGAGGACTGATTGCTTTGAACTTCAATGCTTAAACACTTGCAGTTCTTGAAATCTCACTCTCAAAGTATTTAATGCACTAAACCTCTTCAATGCTCTATGGAAGGTATTTATAGTGATAAAAAATTGAGCTGTTGTCTTTGAAGGAGTTGAAGGGATGACTTGGTCTGACAAGCATTTAATGAAAATATCTTCTACATTAAATGCTTGAGATTTGAAGGACAAGCATCTTAGAAATTTCCACTGGATAAAGAGGTTGATGTGAGTACTGGTAACTTGAACATTCCTGAAGTAGTTACTGATAAGGCGGCAACAAAGTCTTCATACCAACTGTTCTACCAACTCTAGCTAAGTTGTGGGCTGAGTAGGTGAGAACATTAAATGCTTCAACTGAATGAAAGCTTGTTGAGGAAGCTTGACTGGTTGCAACAACTTGAGGAGCCTAACCGGTTGATTGACTCAACCGGTTGATGGGTTTGGTCGACTAAGGCATGACCGATTAAGGAGTCAACCGGTTGAACAAGTTAAGTCAATAACATCTTAGAAAATCTCTAGGTCTTCAAGTCTTCCATCTTTGAGAAAATACAACAATAAAAACACTGGCACTAGCACTAAGGGATCCTAAGGTACATAGAAAAATCTAATTGGTCTAGTTAAAATTAGGGGTTCCTCAATAATTCTTATAATGATTGGGATTAAGCAATTCTTAAGCTATACATATATTTGACTAACAATCTCCTCCTAATTTCTTAAGTCCAATCATCCTAGGTGTACATCTTTTCTTAACTTAGTAAAAGAATAATTAAGAGTTTATCTTTTAATTTTGTCATTCCCTAAGTCAAGTGACAACTTAATGTAACCTACAGAAATCTTACAAAATAAAGACATAAATTAAATAAAATAGATGAATGAGACAACCTGCAAATTTAAGGAGTTAGTAGAAGTGAAGTCATTCAAAAATATAAAGGAATTCAAGAAAGCAAAACAAAGAAATGACAAGGTTGAGGGTAAAGAAATTCTCATTGATTCATAAGGCTGCAACCCGTTGGAAAGTAAAGACATATATCTCATCGGTTACACTCTATATCTCTGTAGCAGGATCGGTTGAGGTGACCTTGTCCTTTGATGAAGTTGTAGCCGATGCAACCGGTTCAGACTGAGATCTTTTAGCTTTCTTGGATTCCTTCTCTTTCATTTCTTCTCTCTTCCTCTTCTTCCTTTCAGACTTTCCAGACTGACTGCTAGCAACCATCTTTAGCAAAATTTTATTTTGAGCTTTAACCTTGACCAATTTAGTATTTGAATCTTTAAGTTGAGCAGATAGGTCACGAATTTTTAAATTTGCTTTATTCAGCTCATCAGTTGCTTCAATAAGGTTGGATTGAACGAATACAGCTTGATCACATAACTCCTTGTTGGTATGGGTTGAATTTGTCAGTTCTTTAACATGTTCAGTTATAGTGGCATCTTTATCATTCAGCTTTGCCACAAAATTGCTTATAGCCATTGCAAATCCAGTTTCAACTCTGGATAATCTTCTTTCTTCCTTCTCCTGATTGGACTTAGCTAGCCCATCTATCAGTGCATCATGAAGTTCAATTAAATCTTGCACAACGGTTGGCCTTTGCAGATCAGCATCTTCTGAGAGAGCAGCAACCGATTGGAGGGGAGACTGAAGGATGGCTTCGGTTGAAGGAAGATCGTCATGGGAGCATCGGTTGAAGTAGAGGCTTGACTGGTTGGAGAAGAAGCATCGGTTGGGGAGACTGGATCGGCTGAGGGAGAGACTTGACCGACTGAGGGAGAGGCATCCATATCAATAGCTTCATCTTCAGAAGAAACAACCAATACTTGGGTAATAAATCCATTATTTTCTAGGCTCAACCCTATGGCACACTCAATCTTATTGGCTTCCTCAAATGCCAAAACAATCAACTCAACATCTTGAGAGGAAAAAGGTATGGCTTGCTGCCTTAACCTGATCAAATGACCCATCCTCAAAAAGTTGAGTAGCTGGAAGGCATGTCTGATATTACTTTGAGGCTTGACACTTCCATCATCTCTTCTCACAAATAGTTGAGGCACCTGGGGCATAAATCCCACCATCATTGTCACCTCAAAGGACTAAGAAAATATCTTTAATTCCAACACCTTGGTCATACGACCGTTCAAGGCTAAGTAACGGATAAATATGTTGTCGGAAGCGAGGTCCCAAGTTTTGCAAAATGGTCGCTCGCCGCGTTCTCGCGCGCGATCCTGGTAATTTCACCAACTCTTCATTCCTCTTCTCAAGGGCATCCTTTTGCCCGCAGAGCTCATCCCGCGTCCCTTTGGCCTTATCTAAAGATTTATTGGCATCTTCTAGACAAGCAAAGAAATCCCTCAGATCTCCCTCCTTCTCAGACAGAGAGGCAGTCAGAGTCTTAACCTTCTCCTATGCCTTAGCCAAAGCCTTGGTCTTGTCAGCCAAAAACTTGGACTGATCAGACAGGCTGGCAGCCTGCTCGTCATTGATCTCCCTCATTCTCATGGACTTTTTGGCCATCTGCGAGCAGATAAGTAAACAGTTAGCAGTTTGCGGTCAGGGAGGTGATGGTTCAAGCATCACAAAGTTTGTTACCTCAATGGCCATTAAGCCCAAATCTCTGGACAAGGCGGCGGAGTTCATCTTGGATACCACGGCCCCATAGAAATCCGGGGCATAGAGCCTATTCAATGCTCCCTGCCCGATCACGGAGTTGTAGCCCCCGCGGAAATAGGGATCCACCCCTTTGATCTCGGGCACCTTCCTGAGCTTGTCACTCAGGCCCCAGGCCGGTTTGCGTGCTTCATTAGGAAGCACTGGGTAGGACGCCGAGCAGATAGTCCTCCCTCTACTCGAGGAAGAAGGAGGTGAACCAGAGACAGTAAAGGCTTGGGCAAGTGTTATCATCCCCTTATGAGTTTTCGGTTGTCTTTCCCGCAGCGGTGCATCAGCATCGGAGGCAGGCCTCTTCCGGGACTGATAGATGTGCCCGATAGGAATTGTGCGGTCAACGGGACTGGAGCTGCGGGTAGAAGCTGGCGGAGGCCCCTTGGGGGGAGGAGGCAAAGGCAGATCCTTTGTTTGAGGGATCCCCTTTGCCGCAGCCAGAGGGGTGCCGGATAATCTGTCAACAATGAGCGGAGTTGCGCCCTTCGCCAAAACTTTTCCCAAGGCAGCTTGCCGAGCCGCTGCCTCCTTATCCTCTTGAGCTAATTTCTTTAGCTTTATTTGGGAAGGATTAAGCTTGGACATCTTAGGACTATTCGGCTGGATCTACTCTGAAAGAAAAAGATTTGATTAGACAACAGTTCAAAAAATCAGAAGCAATTAAAAGCAGTTTGTCAAAGACAGAATAGAGACCGATCCACTCCGGAGGTTCGCATTCCGCGCCCATCATGCAAGTTTTGCAATCGGCCTCAAAATCGTAAAACTCGTGAACCCTCCAGTCAGGATCACGGAGCTGGGGCCCAATGGCTACCTTCCCTCTGGGGGGCCACCCCGGTAAAGATCAACAACACTCATTATTTATGATCGCGCTCACGTCAAAAACCGGTAGCATTTTATCGGTCACAAACTTGGACAGGTAGAGGGCTAAAGCAATTTGGAGATCCTCGGAGGCAGCTGGATTAGGATAAGAGCCAGCAGCCACCTGAACAGGAACAGGATTAGGATTGGAAGGTTTCGAGAAGGACCACCCAAACCTAGACTCTATGACCAGGATGTTCCTTTGGTTCCATTGGTCAAATTTATTTGTAGGGGTAGAGAAGGTTCGAGCAGAATTGTTTTTGGCTTCCAGGCCAAGATTGCCATTGGTTATCCGATTCTGATAAAAGGCATACAGCACGGAAAGGGAATGTTCAAAACCAAAAAGCCAACAGATAGCTATGAAGGAGACTAGGGCTCTAATGGAGTTTGGGGTCAGGTGCATGGGAAGACAGTGATTGAAGTTGAGGAAATGATTGATAAAGGGGTCAAGAGGGAGCCTCAGTCCGTTCTCAAACTGGACCCCGTAGAAGATACATGCTCTATTGTCCTCGCAGAAATCTGCCACCGTCTCCAATCTCTTTTTATTCTTCCCCTTTATCTCCACTTCCTGAAGGCTGCGGACACAAAATTGATTAGGGTCAACAACATAGGTGGTGTATATTTCTGACTCCCAGTCAGTAGGGGCCGCCTCCTTGGCCTTTCTCTTCTTGCCACGACCAGGATTTGGGGCATCATCATGACCCTTGCCATGGGCAGTGACGTCCTCCTCAGGATCCTCCTCGAAGGCATCAACGATCTCCGTTGCCTTCTTGGCCGTGCCCGCAGCCATACGATCCTCCTCCTCACGGTCATCTTGCTCAGTCTCCGTGCTCGCAGTGTCAAAGAGACTGGTCGTTGACCCCCTGGAGGCCTCCTCTTCACCTCCATCCATATCATCACCATCCTCGCTACTATCCAGGTCCACTATGGGCACATCAGGGGCCTCGGTCTGAACTACGGGGAAACGGTATTAAGAGGCTCCACATCTAAGGGAGCACTCCAATCCTCTGGGCCAGGCAGGAATCCTTGTTCATTTGGTTTAGGTCCATTAGGGCAACTTTCTCCCAATCGGTTATCACTCTAGGGTTGTGAATCGCTCTCCTCACCTGTTCAACAACATTCAAAGCCTGATCTCTCTCTCGGGGAAACCTGCACAGAACCCCCATCACAAAATTTCTTAATCTATTGGTATCCCCCAACACCACTATATCACCGTTCACGATTAATTTCTTCTCGGCCTCCCACAACCGGGGTGGGACAAAGGCCCCCCATTGATATTTCTCACAGAAATACTGGAAACACTCCAAAGACAGCCTAAGCCACCCATAGGCCACCTTCATATAGATACCCCCTGACTGTTTACAAATAGCAAAGGTATCCGAAGTGTTTCCATCTCCTAGTTCTACCGGACGGACTGGACCAAACTGACGGGTCGTCATCGAATCCAGAAAAGACAGAAATAGAGATGGAGAAAGAGTTTAAAACACAAAATTACTTACGAAGTAGGATTCGGAAGAAGAAAATGCTAAGGAAGATCAGTGCAATTTCTCTCTCTCTAAAGGCAATATGAAAGCTTGAAGGTGATAAAAGGGTGTAAGGGTTTGGTATTTATAGGCCTACCAATACAGGTTAACCCGTATTAATTAGCCCACAAACCATTCCCCTCGAACCACGAACCGGCACCAACGTTTGGAAATTCGAAAATTTGTCGGTTGGCATTTACGGCGCCTCTTGGATGACTGACACGTACCCTCCGTACCTGTCACGCGCTGTCGCTTCACCTGCCAAGGGGCCCACCAGTTTAACTGGGAGGCATAGCAATAAAGCTTCTACAAGCTTTCTCACGTGCCTCTCACATGTGCCTATTTGCACGGGAGGCAGAGCAAAACCAGTGAAAAATGTCAACACTAGTGCCCGCCTAATAGCGATCTGACAAAACCGAGCTTAGCAAGTAGCTCCTCGCTCAGACCATAAATAATCACTCACTTGGAGCTAGGGGCCACTGATGAGCCCGGACCAGCTAGACCGGGCCCCAACTCGGTCTGGTCCAAAGGCCCAGTATGATGTGGCTTACCCTAGACCTCCAAGGTCAAAACCGTGGACAGATAGGCCGTCAAGGTCAAGACTGCGTTCCTCTCTTACCACCCCAGTCAAAACCGTGGACAGCTAGATCGCCAGTAAGGTGACCGCGGACATTGTGACTCCTCCAGCCGTGCCCGCGACAAGAATCCTTGACCGCGCCCAAGATATTGACTGCGGTCTCATACCAGACTCCCGGTTGTCTCACCAGACTCCCGGTTAAAGACAAAGCTTACTGAGCAAGTTTACTTACTGCTATGACATAAATAAGCCGGCTCATTCCCATCACATTGAATGCGGCTCAGTCAGCCGCCTACTAGCGCCATTAATGCGCCACGCCAACTCTCCAAAATACACGACTCCCGTCCCTATCAACGACATCCCCTCTGACAGTGAATCTTCTTTTATTGACAGAGCTAATCCGATACGGACACGTGTATCTGGCCAAAGACTAAGATGCCCTTTAGGGCTGACCTCATGGCTTACATCAACAAGCAGCTCACCATCACCTATAAATAGAAGACCTTTGTCCCCTTGGTCAGGGTAAGTGCCAAATTGACATTGTAAGTCATTGTCTAAACCCTAAACACACACAAACAGTCAAGACATTTCAAGTCTTATTCTCAGGTTATTATATCCTATACGATATCTTACTCTCACACCCGAGGGCCTGAGTTGGATTAACATCCGACTTTAACCTTAATGGTGCTTCTTTTTGTTGTGTTCTAGGTACTCAAAATATATCCTGCCAGATATCTTATCAACCATTCAGACCCCAAAAGCCTTGACGTTATCACTTCTCAAACTAAAAAATAATATTTTTTATTTTTTATGCCTTCAATTGCAATTCAATTCAAAGAGAAAAAACAAAAGATTGAACCGTGCCCTAGTAAAATATTTTGTAGACATGTCCAAACGGTTTCGGTTCCGGTTTTCGGTTCCTGGTTTTCAAATAGCCGGAACCGTATTCGAACCATATTAATCCGGTTCCCGGTTCTATTCGCCGGTTCCGATTTCGGTTCCAACGGTTCCACCGGTTCCATCACCATCTAACTTTTTTCTTTTTTTAAATCCAAACCTCTTAAGACAGTAAAGAAGCTAAATATTACAACATTTATCTAAATTCTGGTTTAATTTAAATAAAACAACACTACACTACAAGTACAAATACTAAATAAATGCTCAATATTACATTTTACTTACCTTGATCAATTGTCGGTTCCCGGTTCCGATTCCCGGTTTCGGAACCGCCGGTTCCCGATTCCGCCGGTTCCTCGGTTCCCAATATGATGGATTCGTATTCGAACCGTTTCAATCCGGTTCCCGATTTCGACAGTTCCCGGTTCTCGCCGATTCCCGATTCCGATTCTACCAGCCGATTTCGTCGATTTCCGGTTCTATTTGGACATGTCTAATATTTTGTAGTGTCGCGTACTTGTACACAAATAGGTGTTTGACCATATTCTGCACAACATCCTAATAGCTTTACTAGATTTAAATGTTGCAGGCAGAAACAGTATCAATTTCATTTATAAACTCGTGAATTCCTTTCATAGATTGGGAGTGCATATCGGATTAAATAACTTAAAATGTGTCTTATCGAAGTACAATTATAAAAGTGATACTTTTACGAAATTTAAGTGGAACTTTTATTAAATAATTGTAAGAAAGTCTTAAAAAAAATATTTCTTTCGTTCATTTACATGGTTCACATTTTCTATTTTGGACGTCCATTTACATGGTTCACACTTTGTTTCTTTCCTAAAATGGAAACCTTAAATCACTATTCTCTCCACTCATTCTCTCTCCTACATTATTTTAATACTCACAATACCATTATAATTTACTATTCCCTCCACTCATTCTCTCTCCTATTTTATTTTCACACTCACAACACTTTCAATATAATATTTTCTCCTTAATTTACGTGAAAACAGTAACTGCGAACCAACTAAATGGACGGAGGGAGTATAAACTAACTATACAACTATACATCATGTCTAATTCCAAACCCAACATAACAAATTAACTTTATAGGTTGAATCATAGGTATTCACCATTCTATCTAATTAATGATTCGCGATAATTTTCATGATAACAAATTTAAAAGTAATTTTATGGTAACTCGACGGTATGAAATACTCCTCCCTCCGTTCCATCAAAATTGATACTACTTATTTTCTTTTTGGTCCATCCTACCAAAATTGATACTGTCCAAAATAGCAAAGGAATCTTCACTATTTATCCCACTCATTTTCTCTCCTATTTCACTTTTACACTCATAACATTCTCTTTCCTAACTAATCCTCCCACTTAGACGTGTCCAAAGTTAAGCGTTAACCGGCTAACCGTAAGGTTATTAACCGGATTTTAACCGCCTAAACCGTTAACCGTCTAACCGACTTAACCGCCTAACCGATAACCGTGTAACCGAGGTTAACAAAGGTTAAGAATTTTTGACTCCGGTTAACCGCCGGTTAACCGCCGGTTAATTAACCGGTTAACTTAACCGTTAATTAACCGTCGGTTAATTAACCGTTAAGTTAACCGGTTAATTAACCGGCGGTTAACCGTATATCCGTTGGAATTTTAAAAAAAATATCCGTTGGAATTTTAAAAAAAATAGCCGTTGGAGAAATGACCGTTGGGCTTGGGCAGGGCGGCCGCCTGGGCATGCGAAACGGCAGAAGCAGAACAGGCTTTAAAAGCCTTATAACCGTTAGTGAACTAACGGGATTCATAAAAAAAAAAAAAAAAATATATATTTGACAAATTCTTCACCTATAAATATCACCTCCCTCCTACCATTTTATTTCCACCTCAATTCTCTCTACTCTCTCTCTCTAAATACTCTAAAGCTCATACTCTCCCGTTAAGTTTCAATAGCATTTTCAGTTAGTTTTCTAACGAAATTTACATTTTTACACTTTCATCCATTTTTAACTTACACACTTCGTTTTTTTAATTTTTCTACCACAAAAATGGCTTCACCTCATAGACCCGGTAAGGATAAGGAACAATATGTTGGTTCTTCCTCCGTAGACGCAAATGATGCTTTAAATGATGCTTTTTTTGACGATTTTCCGCAAAATGAAGAAGAAACCGTTCCAAGTAGTGGTGCTACTACGGCTAGGAGGAGGAGGGGAGGTCGGCGGGGCGGAGGTGGAGCTCGTGGTGGTGGACGTGTTAGAGAAGCAACATCCGACACTTTTACCATCCATTTCACAAAAAGGCAAATCACCCCCCAAACGACTTCAACAATTTTACCGTTACTTGCAATTATTGTCAACAAATTTACCAATTCCAAAAAGGTGGTGGGACGGGGTCATTTATGTACCACATTCGGACACGACATCCCGATAGGCTAACAAATCCGAGTACTCAAACTCAATTACGCAATCCAACCCAAACCCAAGGTTCGTCTTCTTGCTTATTTAAATTTGATAATCTTGTTTATAGGAAAGAATTGGCAAAATTCGTATGTGTGAAAGGACTTTCTTTTAATTTCGCGGATTGTGCATTTTATGAACGATTTATTCAAATGAGTTTAAATCCCCAAGGAAAAAGAGTACCACGTACGACTCTCGTTCGTGATATTCAAAAAGTAGTTTCGGAATATAAACTTAATTTAATCAATGTTTTATCAAACTTACCAAACAAAGTTTCAATTTGTGTGGATGCTTGGAGCGATCATTGGCAAAGAAATAGTTATTTGGGGGTTACTTGTCATTGGATAGATAATTCTTGGACTCTCCAAAAGATTAATCGCATACGACGAATTTTTGCCACCTCATTCCGCGGAAAATATTGCTAGAAAGTTGCATGGCATTTTTTCAAAATATGCTATTTTGAATAAAATTTTTACCATTTCATTTGACAATGCTAGTGCTAATACGGCTAGTTTACCCGAATTGATTAGAGTTTGTCAACCCTCTTTTGGTGGGAGGTTTTTTCATATTAGATGTATATGTCATGTTATGAATTTATGTGTTAGAGATGGTTTGGAAGCATTAGAGGTTCACGTACTTCCGATTAGGCAAGCTCTTAATTGGATTGCTAAAAAAAATGCTCATACAAGAAAATGGATCAAATTTCTAAGAAGTAAAAATTTGCGAGACAAATATTTTTCTAAAGATGTTCCAACTAGGTGGAATTCCACCTATAAAATGTTACTCGATGGTTATGAATATAAAGAATTGCTTACGGAATTTTTAATGTCTGTCGAGTATAGTGAACCTCTACTTGCTTATCAATGGGATGCTTGCACTAAATTATGTCAATTGTTAAAGGTTTTTAATACGGCAACTCTTAGTTTGTCGGGTGTTTATTATCCAACTTCCATTTTGACATTAGAGCATTGTTTTGCAATTGTTTTTAGTTTTAATAGTTTAAGAGAATGCCCCTTTTTACAAGGTTGCATTTTTCTATGAGGCAAAAGTGGCTTAAATATTATGCCGAAATTCCGTCTTTATTTTTGGTTGCAAAAGTTTTGGATCCCCGTATTAAATTGGACGAGTTGGAGTCCATAGTTGATTTTTATTATAAGAATTTATATCCCGACGGTGATGGTGAAAATGATTCTCCGGCGACTATTGTGGCACGCACAAAAAATGATTTGGTAAGTATGTTCAATGAATACAATGATGCATTTGGAAATACTTCTCAAAATGTTGGTGGAAGTTCTTCTCAAGATTTTGAAGCTAGTTTAAGTAATGAGGATCCATATAGTATCTTTCAAAATATTTATAACAAAAACGTCCTCGAGGTAGTACTACTTCTAGCCTTCCCGCGGAGTTAGAAACATACTTCAATACCACTTTTGAATATGATCAATCACAAACAAGTGAGTTTGACATTTTAAGGTGGTGGTCAAGAAGGGCCGAAAGTTATCCTATACTTTCAATACTTGCGAAGGAAATTTTAGCGGCTCCGCCTCAACCGTGGCGGTTGAATCGGCATTTAGTATTGGAGGAAATGTTTTAGATGAAAGGCGTTCCCAATTAACTACCGAAAATTTGGAAAATCAATTATTACTTGGTGATTGGGTTAGAGCGGAAGGGAGAGATCAAGATAAGCCTTATGAGGAGGATATGTTAGATCCAAATTATCAATATGATGTGGATAGTGATGAGTGAGAAATGATGTTTAGTTTATTAGACTAGGTTTTTAGGTTATATTATTTTATTTTATTATTGTAATAGTTTTTAGGATGAGGTAAGGCTCCTAAATGTCCCCCCTTAATTATAAAAGGGTAAGGTTGGTTGTCCCCCTCTTTGTAATTTTAATTTAATTAATAAAATTTAAGGGTACCGTCCCTTTTTTCTTTTATATACTTCCGTTTCTTTTAAATCCGTTAAGTTTTCATTTCTTTAAAAATTCATACCTATTTTTCTATAACTTTTTGCAAAAAATATTAGTCTTAACAACTATTTAAAATAGTTTTATTTATCCAAAAAAAAAAAAAAAAACGGTTCATATACGATTACATATTTAACGAAAACTGTTAAATATTTAAGCTTTTTTCAAAAGAGTGTTAAAAGCTTAACTTTTTATTCAAAAAACTATTAAAAAGTTATTTTTTTTAACTTTAGATCATATACAGTTACATATTTTTTTTTTTTTAAGTTTATTCAAACTTTTTAACTTTTGAAAAAAAAAAAAAAAAATAAAAAAAATTTAACCGTTTATTAACCGGGTTAACCGGGTTAACCGGATTAACCGTTAACCGGTTAACCGTAACCGTGACTTAACGGTTAACGGTTAAGTCCGGTTAATAATTTTAACTACGTTAACCGCCGGTTATTAACCGGTTAACCGCGGTTAATTAACCGTGGTCAAGTCTACTCCCACTCATTCCCTCTCCTATTTAATTCTTCATACTCACAACATTTTCTTTCACTTTTTCTTTCACTTTACTTTTTCTTAATTCCCGTGCCCAGAAATTTGGTATCAATGTTAGTGGGACGGAGGGAGTATTATTTTTTAGTAAAGTGTGATCCACACGCAAAATATATACTCCCTCCGTCCCAATCTAAATATTCAAAAATGGGTCCGGCGCGGAAATTAAGGAAAGTGAGGTAGGAAAGAGAAAAAGTTTAAATGTTGTGAGTATGAAAAATTAAATAGGAGAGAGAATGAGTGGGAGGAATAGTTAGGAGAGAGAATGTTGTGAATGAAAAAGTAAAATAGGAGAGAGAATGAGTAGGTGGAATAGTGAAAAAAACTTTTCTTTTTTGGAAATGGGACGCCCAAAATGAAAAATTTGGACATTTAGATTGGGACAGAGGGAGTATCAAGTTTCATTACATCCATCACAATTTCCTACAACATTGTTCTAACATTCTAAAAATAATATTCTCAATTTGTGATGGCTACAATTAGTGATATGGCGACCAACTTTCCCAAGTTGGACAAGTTTGAAGGTGTCGAATTTCGTTGTTGGCAAAAGAAGATGCATTTTATTTATGTTGGAAAAATGTAAGTGGTGTGAAATAAATTTGAGAATTTTTACTAAATGGGTTATTTGTTAAATGATCAAATTGAATGTGGTTGGTGTTCTACTACATGAGAACATTGAAATCAAATATTTATTTTTTCAAAATGGTTAATGAATGAATGAGATATTAAGGCTCAAATTTAGTGGGTTGAAAATGGGAAAATGTGCTTATCCCATGTTTAATGGGAATGTAAAATCTAGTAAGTTTAAATACTGCTACACTTTGATAACGGGTATGAATGTGTGGCATATAGGCCCTCTCTCGCGCACAGGTGCGCAGGGGGGTGCAAATCATGCACCGAAATGGGCTTCGGGCTACCGAACTCATGCGCGTCTTGCGGACACGAATGTGACTACAAATTGGCCTACTCGCGTTATCCCACATTTTGCTAATTTTTTTATTTGTGAATCAGAAATAAATGCCCATAATCATGAACACACTTATAACAACCACTACTCAAGCCTGTTTGATTTCTTCCTTTTGTACAGTCACACGAAATTAATTTGTGCTAATTTCTTGATTAATTATGACTGTTCATTTTGGATTTATAAGATGGAACCTTTCGCTAATTTTTTTATTTGTGAATCATAAATTAATGCACATGATCATGAACAAACTTGTAACAACCATTACTCAAGCGTGTTTGATTTCTTCCTTTTGAACAGTCACACGAAATTAATTTGTGTTAATTTATTGATTAATTATGACTGTTCATTTTGGACAGTTTTGTTTATAAGATGGAGATCACAAACCATTTTGAAGACACCAGAATTTTTTTCCTACAGCTCCCCTCTCTCTCTTGTTGCATATTGTAGCATCTTTCCTTTGGTCTCCGTGCATTTCTGCATCGTGGTGATACTGTACAGACACACTGCCAATTCGCCGGGAACTTTAGATGCAAAGTGCCCCCGTTTCGCACGTTCTATCCTGGGAAACTCGCATGCAAGGCAGCCTCAAACACTATCAGTGAGGGGACGAATAAGCCTTAAAGAGACTGATTCATCACGGATCATGCACAACAAATTATGTTTCTGTTGTTTTGTTCCTTACAGTTTATTGTTCTATAATTGTATTTTCAGTTTCTGTAATTTTATTTCCTTCTATAATTGTAATTCTGACAACACTTCCTTCTTTAGGTGCTCAATGTTGCTTACGTGCTAATCACGATCAAATCAAAGGAAAAAAAGAATGAAACATTGGAGGAAAATCGCAAAAGAAACAAGTGGGAGAATGATGATTGCGTATGTCATGGCCACATACTTAACGGCATGACAAAAGACGTGGACTACACCAAGGAGTTGTGGGATATGTTTGAATAAAAATACATGGCCAAAGACGCATCAAGTAAGAAATTTTTTGTTAGTAGTATTAATAATTATAAAATGGTTGATGCTAGATCTATTATGGAGAAATTTCATGAAATCCAAAGAATTTTGACAACTTTAAACAACATGATATCAAGATGGATGAAACTTTTACCGTTTCTTCCATAATTGGTGAACTACCACCTTCTTGGAAAGATATTAGAATTTTTTTGAAATATAAGAAGGGCAATATGAATATCAAACAATTGGCAACTCATATACGTATAGAGTAGGGAATTCACATGCAAGATGAA
>JAFEMH010002433.1:80000-342249 GCA_022495995.1 Adenophora triphylla var. japonica
GGAATTGCACGTAAGAAAAGGGAGACTCTTCATGAACTGGCTTCCACCAATCGAAGTTTCGCGCATTTCAGATGGTGGTAAAGTGAGACCAAAAAAAGAGCTATTCCTCATTCAGTCAGATTATTCAGAAAGATATGGTTCCTTCCTTCAAACAAAAAAAGAGGCCATGAATGAAGAAGTAGTGGGCCTTTCACCCTCTTTCTAGTGACTCGTGGAGCTGATCTGATAAATGCACTTCAAAGGGAGGGAATAAATTACCATGTTGGTATGGAAAGAAAAAAGAGTCTTAGTCTTAAGACGAGGCCACGGCCAAAGCATGAACTGAAACTTCAGGATGGTCTTGGCCGTGGGAAGGAGAGTGGTGAGGTGGGCCCCTTCATTTTGACTGTCTTTTTCTTTTTTCATAGAAAGAGTCGCGAAAGCTTTAAGAGTTCTCAATAGTTGGTTTAGAGCAGACAGGCATTACGGTGAGGGGAGATGCCATTATTTGAATTAGATGGGAAAGGGAAAGGAGAGCCAAGCCTACCGCAAACCATGAACGAGCAGCTGAGGGCATTTCGGACAGAAAAGACGGGAAACATCGATCCATTGAACAAAGAGTCTTAGCGAGATAATAGCCGTTGAACGGGAATTCAGTATTGAGAAGGTAGAGAGCAAAACCAACCCAAAGAAACCACTTTGACTATGCCCCGCATGTACTTCTTGCGAGGTTTACCGAGCTTCTTCATGTGACAGACATCGCAAAAGTTGTCCGTTGAACAATCGCCGATAGAGGGCATCGTTAAAGTATACTCTTTTTTAACCCTGATGGCATTCGCCGTCGACCATTTGATAGCCCTATTTCGAATATATAGAAGAGGGCTTCGACGAGCCATAGATGTAAAGGCTTCCTTGAACCCTTCTAAGCAATTAGAAGAGCGCGGAATTTCACCTCCGATGGATCTCGGGATTGATTGTGGAACCGAGCAGAGAGAACCCGGGGGCGGGCTGGAAGATACGCTAGGCAGAGTAGTTGCTCTTGAGCGGGTTCTTCGACTGGATCACCGCATGTATGAACGCTAAAAAAAATCCCGAATGTCTAGAAAAAAAGCCGGATTTGAATAGGTACTTGCTTTCGTCCGATGTTTCCTTTCATGAGTATGTGTCCTTTTATCCTGTGTGCGCTGTGAAACCGGTTCTGTCTACATCTGAGGATGATTTCCTTGTGTATCCTGTCATTGAATCTAGGTCTAACCCACCAGAACCTCCTCTCCGTCCAGCTATTCAGCAGGTATACACCCATCGATCACGTCCTTCTCCTCCTACAGGTACCAGCACCTCGGCCCATCACCTCCCGCATCTACCGGCGCACCCAATCGCTGCTCCGGTAAAGGCAAGAATCACAATAGATGCCTAAGAGCGTAATAGTGCAAACACAGCAAAGAGAGCGGATTCGTTCAAGCAAGCTAATCACATTCCCCTTTCTAGGGTAGGATATTTTAGAGACAGTCTTGCCTATACGTCTTTCTAGCGTACGCGCGGTTCCTTTCGATTGGAGCCTGTCGCTACCTGGATCAATCAGCCTATTCTAGTTCGCCTTGTGTCATCCATTGGATCGTGAAGTTGCTTCACACCTGGCCTGTGGGGAATGGGTCTCCCGCACTGCTCAAGTAAGTATGCGACTCCGTATGAGGACCTCCTTCCCTTCTGCCCACTCTCCGTTCACACGGTTCTCAAAGCAGAGGAGGAAGGGTGGGCAGCAGGTACCACGAGCCCTCTGTCCCACACAGTTCTCCAGAAGCAAGTGTAGTTCACCGGTTCCACTGAATGCTCCTATCTGTCGGCAAAGATCGTGTGAGTGTGCAGTTATGCTTCGGATGCTTCGACATAGAATAGATCGACACAGTTCCCTTTTCTTTTCCGGTGCACTCGCTTTATATCACCGACACACAAGGAAGGACGCGGTGGGAAGGAGCCCTAGCCTCTGCCCGGCCGATCATTCCGCTGGCATCTCGCATTCACACCCCCGTTTGACTGCCGCTCGGGGATGTAGTTGTAGATACGTTAGTCTTAGTGGGTCGTTGGCTCCACTTGTTATCTCCTTCTACGACATGCTGTTGTCGTCGACATATGGAATATGTCACTTAGTCATCTCTGCCTCGCTAGCGGGTCGGCACCTCCGAAAGAAAGGGAGGACTTCATTCGGTGACCCCGCGATCGCCCTCTGAACGATCGAGAATAAGGTAAAGCTTGAAGATAAGTTTTGTACTCTATTAATTTCTCAGTCCCTCTAGTCGGGTGGGCGCCGGCCGACCGGATCCCCCTAAAAACCGTACGTGCGGGTCTCCCCGCATGCGGCTCACGCCATTCGAGGTGGCCTTTTTTAGCCATTCGCAAATCCTGTACTGAAATTTAGGCGCTCGACTTCGGAAGTAAGCGTGTAGGCAGCGCTGTCTGTCGTACCGTTGACTCTATCTATTCATTGAATTTGCTTGATTCCATTTTGGATATAGGCTCGCTCCCTCTTTTTCCAAGAATTCATGCACTTCCCTTTACTCCATAGGGCCTTCTTTAATAGGTTATGAAAAAGCCTTCCATTTCCGTCAAATGACCCGGCCTCCCTGGCTCTTCCACCGTCCGGGCTCCCTTTCCTCCCTATGCTTTTCATGCTCCCCGGCGCAGCCTACCACGCTTCGCGCCTGCGGCCTTTTCGCCAGCGGTCTTTGCCGGTAGTGCCATCCTCCCCTTTGGCCATGTACTGGGCGGAGTTGTCCCTCGGCTATTTGCGTTACGGTAGGCTATGGATTACAGGAACAAATGTAGTTGAATGGAACAGCGGGCGGGTTACACGTTCCACTGTGCCGAGATGTGAGGTGCGGTGGTGATGATCACCCCAGGGTATGCGCTAGCGCCCTTGACAGCACTCCAGAACCCGCCAACGCTCGTGAAAACCCGGGTCGGTCCTCCATTCATCCGACCAGAGGTGTGGATAACGAGGCCACCTTCACAACCTTCTCCCTTCTGTCCTTATGTTGTAGTCAGGTAGGGCGGTTCGCTTGACTTGCTCACCCGCCCCTTAGCCCGGTGCTCATGACGCGCTACGGAACCTCCATCGTGCCGGGGACCAAGCGGGGCATAGCTAGCGGCATAGGAGCCGACTCGGCATCGGCGGCTTCGTGCCGCACTGGAGTGATCCAATATGTGGTTCCGCGCGTTCCACCACTTCTCCGTTCATTTCCAATACGATCGTGAAACACCATGAGCGGCAGGATGTTGAGGTCCGAAATTCGAAGTGAAATTTTTGATTTGCCCGTTCCTAGTCGTCATGGGAAAGAAAGGCGTAAAGAAGAAAGAAATTATTCCCTTAGAGCTTGTCCAATACCACCGGTGCAGAAATGCATCTCCTTCGCCCGCGCAAGAGACTTCTATGCCACCGGGAATAACGGCTCATGTTATGAGGCGTACAGACTCATTTGGTCGGTATTCCCTAATGACTTGTTTTAGGAGATTAGGGTCCCCTTATATTCTCTACCCATTTGCGGGGATTTCCTTATCCGTCTCCGCGGAGATCTCCAGATCGTAAGACATTATCGCCTTCGCGACACTGGACTCTATTTAATTTAAGTAATTTCCGTAAAATGCACGGACAGCGGGGTGGGCAACTTCGGTCGGTGCTGGCGCCTGCGGCAGCGCCTCTGGAGCCGCCCCCCGTTCTGGAGCCAGCGGGTTCTGAAT
This sequence comes from Adenophora triphylla var. japonica, assembly GCA_022495995.1. Lineage (NCBI taxonomy): Eukaryota > Viridiplantae > Streptophyta > Magnoliopsida > Asterales > Campanulaceae > Adenophora > Adenophora triphylla. The sequence continues at coordinate 83,715 of JAFEMH010002433.1, forward strand.
GACCTTCCTCTCACGGTTAAAAAGTAGTTCACCATCTCGCAGAAATCTATATCGTCCATCCGAATTGTCTTCATTACAGACAACTCCCCTGTCTCTTTCCCTATCGAAAAGACGCTTGACTCCATTTTTTTTAGAAATGCTAACCAAGTGACACACTGAGGCCATGGGTCATGAAAGAGGTTGGCCCCCATCCTCCTTAACTATGTATGGCCAATGAACTCCTTTTAGTCCGTTCGTTTTTTTCCTTCTTTGGGCTCGGGTCGGTAGCCGGGCTCCGGGACATTACTACCACGGCGACTATCGACCCGAGGCGCCGATCGGGAAAGTCATAAAGGGACGTTGGTCAAGGGCGTTACCACAAGAGTCTTGGCAGTTCAAGTGAAAGTTTATTAGACTAGTCCCACTAAGATGGCGGGGAAACTTACTTCCGAGAGAGCTGCTTTCGCCTCGTCCCTAACGAGAGAGAGCCGATGCAAAAGTAGCGTATATATATATATATATATATATATATATACATATATAAAGGCACAAGTGCAATCTTGTACTAACTTTTCCCTCCAAAACATAGATGGTTCTAGAACATTGTTTTTTCTTTTAATTTATTGACATTCTCAAACTCCAAGACTCTTATAATGTAAGTAGTGATTGTAGGTCACTAGGCTCTAATTATTAACACTAACTATACTAACTCAGTTTCTAGTACTACTATTTTATTAAAAAAAAAAGTAGGTCTCCGGAGAAATGCGTTTCTCCATAAGTTATGGAGAAACGTGTTTTTTAATATCCATAACTACCAAATTGAATATCCAGAAATACACAATTGACCATGTCCAGAAACTATAAAATGAGTATCCAGAAACCTTCAAATGTATATCCAGAAACCATCAAATGAATATCCAGAAACATTCAAAATGAGTATCCAAAAACCTTCAAAATGAATATCCAGAAACTTTAAACTAGCAATCCAGAAATGTATTAGGTGCATATCCAGAAGTATGTGAATGTATATCCAGAAATGTGTTAGGTGCATATCCAGAAATTGCTTATTGAAGGTTTCTGGATATCCAGAAACCTTCAAATGTATATCCAGAAACCATCAAATGAATATCCAGACACATTTTAAAGAGTTCTGAATATTCATTTTGAAGGTTTCTGGATATTAAAAAACCCGTTTCTCCATACAGTAAGGAGAAACGCGTTTCTCCTTAGATTTTACGTAAAAAATGTGTTTCAATTACTGTAATGTTATTAGTCCGCTCTATATTACATAAAATGACAAATTTATCATTTAAAGTTTTCTTTTATCATTTTAAGTAAGTAATATTTTTTTTTTAAAAAATACATCATGCAACTATAAAATAATATATAAAAATATAAATTGACAAAAAATCATTTTTGAACACAATATAGAACAAAAAGGTTATTTATTTTAGAACAAAACAGGAATTTTGGGACGGAGACAGTAGTAATAAATTGTTTTTTTAATAAAGCAGATAATTCATCGACTCTCCACGTTTCTCTCTCCTATTATACAACCCTCTTTTTATACGAGTATATATAATATAGATATGATTTTTAGTTTCTTTTTTTATTTGTAGTCATATTTTTTCTACTTAAAAAAAAGTAATATTTCTTCTATCGTGCTCTTTTATTTTGTTATCTTACCAAAATAAACATTATCACATTTTTACATAAAAAAAACATTTTTGATACGATTTTATCTAGGAAATTTTCCAAAATTTGTAATATTAATTCATTAAAATTAGCGTCAATTTATGAAAAATTATTATCTTAAAGTTATTATTTTTATTTTCGTCTATAATTTTTACATAGATAGTTGATTAAAATCGTAACTTTTTTGAAATTGTTTTTAGCCCGTGCGTTTAACGCACGGGTGTAACGCTAGTTCTAAAAAATAAATGTAGTGTAAATAGGTAGTTTGAAAGAGGGAGAAGAAGAAGTGGGTTGAATTTGATGAGGAAGTGTAGTGTTTGGGAAAAAAATTATTTAACACATTGTTAGTTATTTTTGGATTTTGATTTTTCTTCTCAAAATTAAATAAGTTAAATTGAAAAAGAATATTATAATTTTGTTCATGATGAGTTAATGTAAAAAAATATGATATTTATTTTAAAAAAATCCTCTATTTTTTAATATAAATCAAATATTGTATAATAATTTTTTTTTCACCAAAAATCATAAAAAAAAATTCCTCCAAAAATAGAAACTACTTTCATTCGATTTGGACACAAAAAGAAATCCTCTTCTTTGAAGTCCATGTCAATATTCTAAAAAATAAAGATAGTATGAATTGATATTTTGAAAGAGGGAGAGGAAGAAATGGGTTAGATTTGATGAGGGGGTGGATTGTTTGGGGAAAAAAAAAATCATTTAACATAATTGTTAGTTTTTTTAAGGTTTTGATTTTTCTTCTCAAAATTAAATAAGTTAAATTGGAAATGAATATTATAATTATATTCATGATGAGTTAATGTAAACAAATATGATATTTATTTATTATTACTATTGTTCGTATACTAATAATGATATTTAATTTTTTGTTTACAAAATTAATTATTTGGTTGTTATATTGATGAAATGATGTTTTTCTGAATTGTGACATATATATATAGAGTTGAAATTAAATATCTATACGTATATAGAGTTTCAATCATTTGAAATAAAAAAAATATTTACTTATTTATTTATTTAAGTCACTATTAAATTTATACATAATATATTTTTCTTTTCAAATGATTAAGATAATTATGTATGTATAATTGATTAAATGAGCAGAGATATGAAATATTTTAGGGGTGAAATGATATTACTCTGTACATATATTATGAAGATAAAGTCTATTAGGTGATGTTTTTTTTTTCTTTAATTGATTGTAATAAACTTTGTTTACAAAATAGGAATAAAGTTGTAATATTTTGAATATGTTATAAAGAAATTAAAACTTTTAATTTATGAAATAAAATTTGGTGTTTACTGGGGATGGGAAAATTGAGATTTTGGGTTGTCTAAAAAAATTGAATTTTCTTTTCCGTTTGTTATTTCTAAACTAATACGAATTGGTTTAATATATATATATATATATATATATATATATATATATATATATATATATATATATATATATATATATATATATATATATATATATATATATATATATATGTATTTAATGTCTTTAAGTATTTTCGATTCAAGATGTTATTTGGTTAAGAAAAATTGTTTACATAATCGTATTCTTTGTTGTTCTCCGTGTTATTTCTCCTCTATTTACGTTAAATATCACTCTCTCATATTACATTATTTAACTTTAATCGGTATTTGATTAGATATATTGTTGTACTAATTTTGGTTAGGAAAATTGTTTACATAATCGTATTTGTTGTTGTTTTATTTGTTATTTACTTTCCTATATTTACGTTAAATATCATTATTTCATATTATATTTTTTAATTTTAATTGGTATTTGATTATATATATTGTTGTACTAATTTTGGTGTAAGGTAAATTATGCAATTTTCGTGCATCGCACGGGTGTACTGCTAGTCTTTGTAATGGCATGTTCAAATTAAGTATTAATAAAATTAATAGTTCTATTTACTCTATTGATTGTGATTCTTCTATATGGCATTTTCATATTGGACATGTGAATTATAGAAAATTATATGACATATCTAAATTGAGATTAATGCTCTCATTTGATATTAACTTAGTGAAATGTAGAATATGCATGCTAACTAAGATAACAAAAAATCCATTTCCAACATTGGAAAGAACTTCAACATTGCTTGATTTGGTTCATAATGACCTATGTGATTTTTCATATCACTCCTTTTTTAGAAAATAAAAATTATATTGTGACTTTTATTATGATTATTCTCGATATTGTTACGTGTAGTTAGAATCTTTTAAAGATGAAGCCCTTGATAAATTCAAATTTTATAAAAACAAAGTAAAATTGCAACTAAGTGTCTTGGTTAAAAAATTAAGAACTACCAAGGGTTGTGAATATTGTAACTCAAGTTATCTTCATTCAGTAGGAATAATTCATGAAACTATTACTTTGTATATACCACAACAAAATGGTAATGCTGAAAGAAAGAATACGACATTAGTAGAAATGATTAATTTTATGATTTCCTTTTGAGGTATAAGTGATGGGTTTCGGGGAGAAGTTATGCTAACAGCATGTTACATACTCAATTGTATTCCTACAAAAGGAAACAAGGTTATTCCTTATAAACATTGGTACAAGAGAAAACCCAACTTGAACTATTTCAAGGTTTGAGGTTGTAGGGCAATAGTTGTTGGAATATTGGGAAAATATTAGGGTGTGAATTGAAAAGTCAAAGGTCTAAAATTGAAAAGACACGACTGTTCAAATTCTTTGAACTGCTCGGCCGAGCAAGGCATAAGCCTCGGCCGAGCATGACAGACCAGAAACTATCATCCTCTGTTGGCCTCTGCTAGGGCGAGTCACCAAAGTGCTCGGCCGAGCAACTTTCTTGTGCTAGGGCGAGGCACCAATGGTGCTCGGCCGAGCAGATACTGTCCGTTCAGATTAAAGTTTGAATAGGTGCCAGCTTGAAAGGGTGTGACTTTTGTGGAAAAATCACAACTGATCTGGCTTGATTCTACCCTATATATAGAGACCCCTATTCCTTCATTCAGTCATCAAGTAATCCAAAAGAGTTGTTATCAAATCAAACACAAGAATCCAATTCTCTCTCTCCCTCATTCAAAAGTGTTCTTGATTCGTTTCAAAGAGTTCGTTCTTCTTTTTGTCAAAGTTTGAAGACTAAGAACAAGTCTTATTTTGGTTCGCCCGTCAAGGTTAGTTAAAGTGCACACTAACTCTTGGTAAAAAGCATTGTATCTTGGGAGACATTCGCCATCGATCCGTTTGCACAATTACGGAGGCGAAATATTGTCTTAAGGAGATTTGCTTCGGCATACCTCGCTTTAATCTCCTTCATCTGTCTTTCGTATTGAAGATATCTATACATATACTTTACAACAATCTTAAGACAATATTTTCAGGTATGTTGTTTTGATTTTATCTTCTCTACTTCATCTTTTTCTTATTGAATTTTCTGTTTTCGTAACAGAAAATGGCTAATGGAAATGACTCCGTTAGTAGTGAGACTATTGCAACGAATACTAATGCAATAGGGAGTACGTCAAGTGCTAATCAACTCATGATGCCACCGGCCTCGCAGTACGAGAAACCGGAGAAGTTCAATGGGGCTGATTTCAAACGTTGGCAACAGAAAATGTTGTTTTATCTCACAACGCTTGGACTAGTGAAATTCTTACGGGAAGAATGTCCCGTAGCGGCTGAAGGTGTAGTGGACAAGGCTACACAAATGGCTATTGATGCATGGAAACATGCAGATTATCTATGTCGGAACTACATCTTGAATGGACTAGACAACACATTGTATAATGTGTACTACTCCATTCAAACTGCAAAAGGACTTTGGGATTCTCTCGACAAGAAATATAAAACCGAAGATGCTGGAACAAAGAAGTTCTTTGTTGCAAAATTTTTGGATTTTAAAATGAATGATTCTAAAACTGTTATGAATCAGGTCGAAGAGATGCAAGTCCTATTGCATAACCTTGAAGCCGAAGGGATGCAATTGGGTGAGTCCTTCCAAGTTGCATGTATGATTGAGAAGTTGCCTCCTTCATGGAGAGACTTCAAAAACTATCTCAAGCACAAGCGCAAAGAGATGTCAATGGAAGATTTGCTAGTTCGTCTTCGCATTGAAGAAGACAATCGAAGTGCCGAAAAGAGAGCCAATGCACGAAACATGGAAGCGAAGGCTAACATGGTGGAAGAATCCCGACCCAAGAACAACAAGAGGAAGCATGATGACTCTTCAAAGAAGAAGTCAAGTAATGACAGCAACAAACGCTTCAAGTTCAAAGGGGACTGCTACAATTGTGGAAAAAGTGGTCATCGGGCAAAGGATTGTCGAAGCAAGAAGAAGAAGCCTCCCCAAGCAAACGTGACTGAAATAGATACTCTATCTGCGGGTGTCTCAGATGTAAGTCTGTCTGCCGTTGTATGTGAAGCCAACTTGGTGTCAAACGTCAAGGATTGGTGGGTGGACACCGGAGCCACTCATCACATATGTGCCGATAAAAGCTTGTTTGCAGAATACAAGAAGATGGAACGCGAAGACTTTCTCTATATGGGAAATTCTGCAACTTCCAAGATTGAAGGCATTGGGAAGGTGATCTTGAAGTTCACATCGGGAAAGGAGCTTACTCTCAACGATGTGATGCACGTACCCGACATAAGAAAGAATTTAAATTCTGGTTCTTTACTTAGTAAGAAAGGCTTCAAAATTGTATTTAAATCTGATAAGTTTGTACTTACTAAGGGAGGCATGTATGTTGGAAAGGGATACTTGCTAGATGGCCTATTTAAGGCAAATGCTATTGTAGTGGACAAGAAGTCAACATATTTGTACCCTCAAGTGATAAATAAAATTGACAATTCTATTTACTTGTGCGAGTCTTCTAATTTATGGCATGGTCGTTTAGGACATGTGAATCGTGCTTCTTTGAGAAAGCTTGTTGGTTTAGGACTTATTCCAAAACTTGACTCAATGAAAGGTCACAAATGCGAAGTTTGTGTTGAAGCAAAGTTTTCAAAGAAACCTTTTAAACCAGTTGAAAGGACTAGCCAACTGTTGGGATTAATCCATAGTGATCTATGTGATTTAAAGTTTGTCCCAACTCGAGGCGATAAGAAATACTTTATTACTTTTATTGACGATCGAAGTAGATATTGTTATGTCTATTTGTTAAGTAGTAAGGATGAAGCAATGGATGCTTTCACTACTTACAAAACTGAAGTTGAAAATCAACTTGAAAAGTCAATTAAAATATTAAGGTCCGATAGGGGTGGTGAATATGAATCAACGGAATCTAGTAACCTATGTTCCAAATTCGGTATCATTCATCAAACAACTGCACCCTATACTCCGCAGCAAAATGGTGTTGCTGAGAGGAAAAATAGAACTATCAAGGATATGGTTAACTGTATGCTTGGAAGTTCGGGTTTACCACAGAACTTGTGGGGGGAAGCGGTGTTGTCCGCTAACTTTGTGTTGAATAGGATTCCACACAAGAAAGCTGGGTTTATACCATATGAATTGTGGAAAGGAAGAAAGCCCTCCTATAAATTCCTCAAAGTGTGGGGGTGTCTCGCAAAGGTTGCCGTTCCACCTCCTAAACGGTCAAAGTTAGGACCTAAGACCGTTGACTGTGTATTTATTGGATATGCAATGAATAGCAAGCGCATGCATTCTTAGTACTCAAATCTGAAGTAAATGACATTCATGTCAATACAATAATTGAATCTCGTGACGCTGAATTTTTTGAGGACGTGTTCCCTATGAAAAAGGATATTTGTGAAAATACTCCTAAGAGACCACGCGAAAACACTTCTGAAAACAATGAAGATGTTGAACCAAGAAGAAGCAAGAGAGCTAAAATTGCTAAAACTTTTAGTCCAGATTTTATCTCTAACTTTATGATTGAAGATGAGCCTCAATCATTTAAGGAAGCCATGAACAGCTCTGAATCCACATTCTGGAAAGAAGCTGTAAATAGTGAGATTGAATCCATTTTAAGTAACAACACTTGGCAAGTGGTTGATCTTCCAAAGGGTTCTAAACCAATAGGATGCAAATGGATTTTCAAAAGGAAATTAAGACCAGATGGTTCCGTGGACAAATACAAGGCTCGTCTTGTTGCAAAAGGATATCGTCAAATGGAAGGATTTGACTTCTTTGACACATACTCTCCTGTTACAAGAATAACTTCAATTCGAATCTTAATAGCCATTGCAGCTTTGTATAAACTGCATATACATCAAATGGATGTAAAAACTGCATTTTTGAATGGTGATTTGAATGAAGAAATTTACATGGAGCAGCCTGAAGGTTTCAAAGTAAAAGGACAAGAGCACAAGGTATGCAAACTTGTTAAGTCCTTGTATGGCTTGAAGCAAGCTCCTAAACAATGGCATGAGAAATTTGACAATGTCATGAGTAGGAATGGTTTTATCACAAATGAATGTGATAAATGTGTATACTCAAAGAAATTTGGTAACACATATGTATTTGTTAGTTTATATGTAAATGACATGCTCATATTTGGTCATGACATTGATGTTATAAATAAAACAAAGAAAATGTTTACCAATAACTTTGATATGAAAGATATGGGTGAAGCAGATGTAATCTTGGGAATGAAAGTCTCAAGAACATCCAATGGAATTAGTTTATCTCAAACACATTATGTTGATAAGATGATTGAGAGATTTAATTCTCATGGAGTTAAAGAAACTAATAATCCATTTCTGCCCCATATAGTTCTTCATAAGAATACTGGGAATGCGAAGCAACAATTAGAGTATTCTCAAATCATTGGAAGCCTAATGTACTTAATGCAGTGCACGAGGCTGGATATAGCTTATGCTGTAAGTAAGCTGAGTCGTTTTACTAGTAATCCTAATAATGAGCATTGGAATGCATTATTAAGAGTTTTAGGATACATAAAACGAACTAGAGAGTATTCATTACACTATAGCGATTATCCTCCAGTAGTTGAAGGATATAGTGATGCAAATTGGATATCTGATACAGATGAATCCAAGTCTACTAGTGGCTATGTATTTACTCTTGGTGGAGGTGCCATATCATGGAAATCTTCTAAGCAAACATGTATAGCTCGATCAACGATGGAATCTGAGTTTATTTCTTTAGATAAAACTGGTGAAGAAGCCGAATGGCTTAGACACTTTTTAGAAGATATTCCTCTATGGCCAAAACCCGTGCCTGCTATATGTATACACTGTGATAATCAAGCAGCTATAGCAAGGGCAGAGAATTTTATATACAACGGAAAATCTCGACACATACGTCGTAGACATAACACCGTTAGACAGTTATTCTCCAATGGAACGATTTCGATTGATTTCGTGCGATCAAAGGATAACCTAGCGGATCCATTTACTAAAGGTTTATCTAAGGAGAGAATAAACTGTGCATCGGAAGAAATGGGGCTAAAGCCTAAACAAATATAAATCAACTTGATGGAAACCTAACCTGGCGACTGGAGATCCCACGGACTAGGTTCAATAGGAAAAACAAGTCATGATTGATTTGAGGGAAGCACTTGGAAGTTTATCTTCATCCCATTTCTATATATGATGCAAAAGTGCTGCCTACAAATTGGTAGAGGTTAAGCTATTGCTTTTAATGATGACTATATCTTGTTAATTAGTACAAGTGGGGTAATGTAGGATACTCTTTATAGCACATCACCTATGTTAGTGTGAACATGGCCGGTTCGTTGAGATTTTTACTTAGGCAAATTCTCTAAAGCACTCGCAGAACCAAGAAAGTTCAAGGCCGAAATAATGAACACAATAGAGAACCAAAATCTGATATGAGATTTAAATGTGTTTGGTCTATTGTTTAAGCTTACAATAACGTCCGACGCTCAATACGTTACGTACACTGATCAGCCAAGTAAGCTCGATAGATTCTTACTAAAGAAGGTTCAAAGCGAAAGCCACCTATCTTCATGCATTTACTTCTCAGCTATGCTCTTCTTCTTCTTTCTTTTCCATGTCGACTTCTTCCATTCATGTGGGGGATTGTTGGAATATTGGAAAAATATTAGGGTGTGAATTGAAAAGTCAAAGGTCTAAAATTGAAAAGACACGACTGTTCAAATTCTTTGAACTGCTCGGCCGAGCAAGGCATAAGCCTCGGCCGAGCATGACAAACCGTAAAACTATCATCCTCTGTTGGCCTCTGCTAGGGCGAGTCACCAAAGTGCTCGGCCGAGCAACTTGCCTGTGCTCGGGCGAGGCACCAATGGTGCTCGGCCGAGCAGATGCTGTCCGTTCAGATTAAAGTTTGAATAGGTGCCAGCTTGAAAGGGTGTGACTTTTGTGGAAAAATCACAACTGATCTGGCTTGATTCTACCCTATATATAGAGACCCCTATTCCTTCATTCAGTCATCAAGTAATCCAAAAGAGTTGTTATCAAATCAAACACAAGAATCCAATTCTCTCTCTCCCTCATTCAAAAGTGTTCTTGATTCGTTTCAAAGAGTTCGTTCTTCTTTTTGTCAAAGTTTGAAGACTAAGAGCAAGTCTTATTTTGGTTCGCCCGTCAAGGTTAGTTAAAGTGCACACTAACTCTTGGTAAAAAGCGTTGTATCTTGGGAGACATTCGCCATCGATCCGTTTGCACAATTACGGAGGCGAAATATTGTCTTAAGGAGATTTTCTTCGGCATACCTCGCTTTAATCTCCTTCATCTGTCTTTCGTATTGAAGATATCTAAACATATACTTTACAACAATCTTAAGACAATATTTTCAGGTATGTTGTTTTGATTTTATCTTCTCTACTTCATCTTTTTTTAATTGAATTTTCTGTTTTTGTAACAGAAAATGGCTAATGGAAATGACTCCGTTAGTAGTGAGACTATTGCAACGAATACTAATGCAATAGGGAGTACGTCAAGTGCTAATCAACTCATGATGCCACCGGCCTCGCAGTACGAGAAACCGGAGAAGTTCAATGGGGCTAATTTCAAACGTTGGCAACAGAAAATGTTGTTTTATCTCACAACGCTTGGACTAGTGAAATTCTTACGGGAAGAATGTCCCGTAGCGGCTGAAGGTGTAGTGGACAAGGCTACACAAATGGCTATTGATGCATGGAAACATGCAGATTATCTATGTCGGAACTACATCTTGAATGGACTAGACAACACATTGTATAATATGTACTACTCCATTCAAACTGCAAAAGGACTTTGGGATTCTCTCGACAAGAAATATAAAACTGAAGATGATGGAACAAAGAAGTTCTTTGTTGCAAAATTTTTGGATTTTAAAATGAATGATTCTAAAACTGTTATGAATCAGGTCAAAGAGATGCAAGTCCTATTGCATAACCTTGAAGCCGAAGGGATGCAATTGGGTGAGTCCTTCCAAGTTGCATGTATGATTGAGAAGTTGCCTCCTTCATGGAGAGACTTCAAAAACTATCTCAAGCACAAGCGCAAAGAGATGTCAATGGAAGATTTGCTAATTCGTCTTTGCATTGAAGAAGACAATCGAAGTGCCGAAAAGAGAGCCAATGCACGAAACATGGAAGCGAAGGCTAACATGGTGGAAGAATCCCGACCCAAGAACAACAAGAGGAAGCATGATGACTCTTCAAAGAAGAAGTCAAGTAATGACAGCAACAAACGCTTCAAGTTCAAAGGGGACTGCTACAATTGTGGAAAAAGCGGTCATCGGGCAAAGGATTGTCGAAGCAAGAAGAAGAAGCCTCCCCAAGCAAACGTGACTGAAATAGATACTCTATCTGCGGGTGTCTCAGATGTAAGTCTGTTTGCCGTTGTATGTGAAGCCAACTTGGTGTCAAACGTCAAGGATTGGTGGGTGGACACCGGAGCCACTCATCACATATGTGCCGACAAAAGCTTGTTGAACATATCACCAATGAGGAAACTCAATATCTTGATGAACAAGTTCTTGAAGATAATGAAGAACCCCAACCACAACTTAGAAGAAGTAAACGTGCACGGAAAGAAAAGTACTTTGGTACAGATATTTGTGTTTAGTTGGTTAAAGGGAATAGGGATTCAATTTTGGATAAATACTCATCTATAATACAATAGACATCACAAATAACCGTCACACAAAGGACGATTGGGATTCAATTTAGGAAAAGACAAATAGTGGCTGAGATTGCAAGTTGAAAAAAAAACCTCTTCTCCTACCCCACTTACTACTGAGTTCATAAACCGGCAATTTCTTCCCCAGCCGATGTATCCTTTCCCAAATCCTAAACAAATCGTTGTCTCCCATCCAAAATCCTAAACACAAATCGGAAATTTCTCTATTTACCTGACCAATTCTTCTCCTTCTCCATGACCTATTCTCAAATGGATTTACTGAAACTTTTATAAATATGACCACATCATCTCATTTGCTCCTGTTTCAATTCATTTATGTTTTCTCAATCGACGGATTCATCTTGAGAATAGTGTTCTCTGTTATGTTCCTATTTCAATTGGGGCTTCATAGAACTGTTCATCTTTGGTAGTAATCTCCCGGTAATTTATGTGTTGTTCATCAGCTGTTTTCAATTGGGGATTCATATACCTGTTTTGCTACACCATTGTTCTGGACTGCACTTTAGAGACGGGAGAAGTATAAGGTGTTTTTTTTTCAATCATTGTTCTAGGGTTATATAGAACTATATCTCTAATCCTGTAAATTCATTTTATACATGGAATAGTAACTTTTGATAGTTATATATTGTTTAATCCTTTTATTTCATGAAATAAAAAAAATACTATTAGTCTGATGACATGTATCAAACATTTTTTAGAATTGTTATGCTACCTAAACGTGTTCACAATTGTTATGGACTGCATAATTTGTTTTTTTTTTTGAGGGGGGGGGGAAATCAGCTAGAGGAAGAAACTAAAACCCCAAGAAGTTTCAGAGAATTTTTCACAAGGTTTTGTTTGCATCCTTAAATACCGAAATCACGGGCCTTTCTTCAAGATAATCTTTTGCAGAATAACTCCCCACTCCAAGCAATTGAAAATAATAATAACAATTATCATAACGTGTTAGCAAGGTATAAAAAGAAATGGAAATGATCGGCAAAATCCAACCAATTTATTTGCAAACCAAAAATAAACTTACACAAACACGATTGGTCCTAATAAATAGCTATATCATTGTTGAAAATTATCCATTCACCTCAAGATCTGTCCGACTCTGACATCTAAAAAGGGTACACGAATGGTTATTGACTTTTGACCGTTTGGATAATCCGTAGATTCTCAACAACATAGCTTAAGATCCTAAGATTCCCGTGGTTGATGAAGCTATTATGCCTTTGAGCCACCAACTCGATTTGGTTTAAGGAGGAACATAATATATCTAATAACAGAAAAAAACTTATACTAAAGTCATTTTTAGCAAGTCACAACCCAAATTTATGTATTTCGAATATATGCGATTTCACTATACGTTATTAATTTGATTATCAAAAAACTCTTTGGACCTAAACTAATTCCACTTTTAGTTTTTGCTTTCAGTTAGCAAACTACATTAAGCTGAAAATTGACTGATAAACTTTTATATAGCCATTCAGAGGTGTTAATTCAACATCACTTTAGACCCTTCCTAGACCCAACAGTAAAGTGAGACCTGGTGCCTAGTTTTAGTGAAAAGTCTTCTTTAGTGTCACCTAGAACGCCAAATTAAGCTGAGTTATGGGAATGGATTGAAATTAAAAACATCTGGTACTACCTTGAAAAATCTGTTATCTCCTCCCCTTTATGCTCCTATTTCAATTCTTCTGTTGCTGTTTCAATGGGGTGCTTTTCTTTTTTAATTGGGGATTGTTTTGTCATTTTCTCTACCTCTCTCTCTCTCTCTCTCTCACTGATCTTAACATAGAAATACATTGGTGTTCGGGTGGTTAAGGTTACTTTTAATTCTAGGGCAAGAAGCATGACTGGTGGTCAACCATGTTTGTAGTTCATTAGATAGTGGGATTTGAATAGAGTTTTGTTGTAGCTCTTTATTTTCATGTTTTCATCAATGGCCCTTTTTCTCACTATCTATAGTTTTTGGAGTGGGATAGTTCCAGGCTCCAACAAAGAGAAGGGACTTTAACATTAATTGTTTAGACATGCCTTTGTTTCAATTACAACTCCATGCCTTGATCTCAGAAGTGCACATATGCAAGTGAAAAATCAGAACATGGAGCAGTAGTACGAAATTTTTAACCCTCCAAGTTATTCAGCTCCATTCCACAAATAGTTAAGTTATTGTATGGCTATTTCTGTAACTTTGAACAAATTTTGGGTTAAGATGGTTTTCTTTGTTGGTACATGGCTTAAGTTGATGGCTTAAGTTGGTTTCATGTCTGTGACGGTTTGTAAGTATTATTATGTGTCATATGACCTGAAACTGAAGTGTCCATTTCGAAAATATGTTACCAAAACTTAAGTAAGAATTACATGATTTCATGTCTACGTTATTGACGTTTTGTGAGTATTATTATGTTTTTTAAATTAATTGAAGAATATGTAAAATTCTTACATGGTAGCAGAAGAATCATATTGTTAAAGCTATCAATTAGTAAAAAGAGTAACTAAAAATATTCAAACCTGTTGGTCTATGTTTTGTTGTTTGTCCCCTACAAATGATTCTCCACTTATTTTAAGCATCACCCTACACCAATTCAAGGAAACTTTTGGCATAACATTTTCCTTCATTTTGACACAATATGATCCATTGAAGAAAAAATGGGGCTACCTAATTGAAAAGGAGTTAACAAAGGGTGGTGTTAATGTTGAATAGACATCACAAATAACCGTCACACAAAGGACGATTGAGATTCAATTTAGGGAAAGACAAATAGTGGCTGAGATTGCAAGTTGAAAAAAAAAACCTCTTCTCCTACCCCACTTACTACTGAGTTCATAAACCGGCAATTTCTTCCCCAGCCGATGTATCCTGTCCCAAATCCTAAACAAATCGTTGTCTCCCATCCAAAATCCTAAACACAAATCGGTAATTTCTCTATTTACCTGACCAATTCTTCTCCTTCTCCATGACCTATTCTCAAATGGATTTACTGAAACTTTTATAAATATGACCACATCATCTCATTTGCTCCTGTTCCAATCTGCTCCTGTTTCAATTCATTTATGTTTTCTCAATCGACGGATTCATCTTGAGGTTAGTGTTCTCTGTTATGTTCCTATTTCAATTGGGGATTCATAGAACTGTTCATCTTTGGTAGTAATCTCCCGGTAATTTATGTGTTGTTCATCAGCTGTTTTCAATTGGGGATTCATATGCCTGTTTTGCTACACCATTGTTCTGGACTGCACTTTAGAGACGGGAGGAGTATAAGGTGTTTTTTTTTCAATCATTGTTCTAGGGTTATATAGAATTATATCTCTAATCCTGCAAATTCATTTTATACATGGAATAGTAACTTTTGATTGTTATATATTGTTTAATCCTTTTATTTCATGAAATAACAAATACTATTATTCTGATGACATGTATCAAACATTTTTTAGAATTGTTATGCTACCTAAACGTGTTCACAATTGTTATGGACTGCAAAATTTATTATTTATTTTTTTGAGGGGGGGGGGGAATCAGCTAGAGGAAGAAACTAAAACCCCAAGAAGTTTCAGAGAATTTTTCACAAGGTTTTGTTTGCATCCTTAAATACCGAAATCACGGGCCTTTCTTCAAGATAATCTTTTGCAGAATAACTCCCCACTCCAAGCAATTGAAAATAATAATAACAATTATCATAATGTGTTAGCAAGGTATAAAAAGAAATGGAAATGATCGGCAAAATCCAACCAATTTATTTGCAAACCAAAAATAAACTTACACAAACACGATTGGTCCTAATAAATAGCTATATCATTGTTGAAAATTATCCATTCACCTCAAGATCTGTCCGGCTCTGACATCTAAAAAGGGTACACGAATGGTTATTGACTTTTGACCGTTTGGATAATCCGTAGATTCTCAACAACATAGCTTAAGATCCTAAGATTCCCGTGGTTGATGAAGCTATTATGCCTTTGAGCCACCAACTCGATTTGGTTTAAGGAGGAACATAATATATCTAATAACAAAAAAAACTTATACTAAAGTCATTTTTAGCAAGTCACAACCCAAATTTATGTATTTCGATTATATGCGATTTCACTATACGTTATTAATTTGATTATCAAAAAACTCTTTGGACCTAAACTAATTCCACTTTTAGTTTTTGCTTTCAGTTAGCAAACTACATTAAGCTGAAAATTGACTGATAAATTTTTATATAGCCATTCAGAGGTGTTAATTCAACATCACTTTAGACCCTTCCTAGACCCAACAGTAAAGTGAGACCTGGTGCATAGTTTTAGTGAAAAGTCTTCTTTAGTGTCACCTAGAACGCCAAATTAAGCTGAGTTATGGGAATGGATTGAATTAAAAACATCTGGTACTACCTTGAAAAATCTGTTATCTCCTCCCCTTTATGCTCCTATTTCAATTCTTCTGTTGCTGTTTCAATTGGGGGTACTTTTCTTTTTCAATTGGGGACTATTTTGTCATTTTCTCTCCCTCCCCCTCTCTCTCTGTCTCTCTCTCTCACTGATCTTAACATTGAAATACATTGGTGTTCGGGTGGTTAAGGTTACTTTTAATTCTAGGGCAAGAAGCATGACTGGTGGTCAACCATGTTTGTAGTTCATTAGATAGTGGGATTTGAATAGAGTTTTGTTGTAGCTCTTTATTTTCATGTTTTCATCAATGACCCTTTTTCTCACTATCTATAGTTTTTGGAGTGGGATAGTTCCAGGCTCCAACAAAGAGAAAGGACTTTAACATTAATTGTTTAGACATGCCTTTGTTTCAATTACAACTCCATGCCATATCTCAGAAGTGCACATATGCAAGTGAAAAATCAGAACATGGAGCAGTAGTACGAAATTTTTAACCCTCCAAGTTATTCAGCTTCATTCCACAAATAGTTAAGTTATTGTATGGCTATTTCTGTAACTTTGAACAAATTTTGGGTTAAGATGGTTTTCTTTGTTGGTACATGGCTTAAGTTGATGGCTTAAGTTGGTTTCATGTCTGTGACGGTTTGTAAGTATTATTATGTGTCATATGACCTGAAACTGAAGTGTCCATTTCGAAAATATGTTACCAAAACATAAGTAAGAATTACATGATTTCATGTCTACGTTATTGACGTTTTGTGAGTATTATTATGTTTTTTAAATTAATTGAAGAATATGTAAAATTCTTACATGGTAGCAGAAGAATCATATTGTTAAAGCTATCAATTAGTAAAAAGAGTAACTAAAAATATTCAAACCTGTTGGTCTATGTTTTGTTGTTTGTCCCCTACAAATGATTCTCCACTTATTTTCAGCATCACCCTACACCAATTCAAGGAAATTTTTGGCATAACATTTTCCTTCATATTGACACAATATGATCCATTGAAGAAAAAATGGTGCTACCTAATTGAAAAGGAGTTAACAAAGGGTGGTGTTAATATTGAATACTTCCAGTTTTTCTTTGCCATTCTTACAGTTATATGGGATATTTTGCAGTTTTCATATTTATGTTTCAATAAAAACTAAAATTAGTGGTTTATTTACCGGTCATGTTTTGTAATTGCCCATATCTACTATGGTTGAAGAAGTGACTAGTTATGTTTTGTACTGCTAAATTGTTAGTGAAATATGCCACCAAGAAAAATATTGAGTTGTGTAGTATCCTTAAGCTAAATGACTATTGCCGTACTATATTGTATTCATTGATAGCAGTTTCTACGTGTGAAAGAGATGTTTACTACACCATTGCAGATAGCATGTGATTTTCCATATTTGTTTAGTGAGGAAAACTCAAATGCATGTGTGTTTAATGTGGGGTAGTGCATGCTAAATTGCTATGGGTTAAGTCTATCATTTAGGAATTGAGAAAAATTAGTGTAAATAATCACTTGCTAAGTGTATTGAGAGATATATAGGGAAGGTGGTGGTTGCTTGGTGTGAGTTTTTTTTCCTTACTCCCTCCGTCCCAAAATAATCTTTTCACTTTTTTTGTCATTACTACAAATGAATTTTAAACAATAATTTTAGGTTGATTTATTTATACAAATGCGAATCTAAAAGTTATTATTGATACACCATCAACAATACTATCAATAATAAGTTTTAGATTTTCATTAGACTAATAAATAAATTTAAAATTATTACTCAAATTTCATTCGTAATAAAGAAAAAAAAAGTGGAAGATCATTATGGGATGGAGAGAGTATTATTGTTCTAATAATTTACATTTTATAGATATAATTTGGAATTTCTTTTTCTCATTGACTTTCTCCTTTTTGTCATACTGCCCCGTGCCATTGGCACGGGCAAGAGAGTACTAGTTTTGTTACAATATTGAAGGAGACCCTACTATATCCAATTGTTTGCAAGGGTATTTTCAAGAAGAAAATTAAAGTAGATAGCATAATAGACAAGTTCAAATCCCGATTAGTGGCACAAGGTTTTAGGCAAAAACATGGAGTTGATTAATTTGACACCTATGCACTGGTGGCAAGAATTACCACCATAAGGTTGTTGATTGCTCTTGCCACAATTCACAAACTTGCAATTCACCAAATGGGCATTAAAATGGCATTCTTAAATGGTCAATTAGAAGAAGAGGTGCATATCAAACAACCCGAGGGGTTTGTTTTGTCTGGTCAAGAATACAAAGTGTGCAAATCAATTAAATCTTTATATAGGCTATAACAAACACCAAACTAATGACATCAAAAGTTTAATGATGTTGTGTTGTCTAATGGATTAAAGTTGAAAGAATAGAATAAATTCGTGTATAGCAATAATAATAATAATAATAATAATAATAATAATAATAATAATAATAATAATAATAATAATAATAGTAATAATAATAATAATAATAATAATAATAATAATAATAATAATAATAATAATAATAATAATAATAATAATAATAATAGAGGTTGCTTATATGTTGATTACATATTGATTTTTGGAACGAATTTAAAACAAGTTTAATAAATTAAATCGTTCTTATCATCTAAATTTTCCATGAAAGATATAGGAGAAGAGGATGTTATCCTTGGAATTATTATAAAAAAAAAAAAGGAAGAACGCAATCTTATTATATTGAGAAAGTGCTCAAAAGATTTAATTATTTTGAATATTCTCAAGTTAGTACTCCTATTTACCTAAGTTTGAAGTTTAGAATAAATGAAGGAATGGCAATTTCACAAATGAAATATGCAAGGGTCATAGGGTGATTTATGTTTGCTATGACATGTACAAGGCCTAATATCGCTTTTGAGGTAGGAAAGTTAATTAGGTATTCAAGTAATTCAAGTCACTCTCATTGGCAAGCAATATATCGTGTACTAGAGTACTTAAAGAAAATCATTGATTTTGGTTTAACATATGAAGGTGCAAGCTAGACAAGAGAGGTATGACGTGGTAAAGACCCTAAATGCATGCAAGATGCAAGAGGGGCAGTCGGTTGGTGCTCATGTCCTTAAGATGAAGGGTTACATTGAGCATCTCGAAAGGCTTGGAAATCCGATGAGTTTGGAATTCGCCACGGATATGATATTGAATTCATTGCCTGAAAGTTATGGTCATTTTATAATGCATTATCACATGAGTGGCATGGATAAGAATCTCTCAGAATTGCATGCGATGCTTAAAACCGCAGAGAAGAATATCAAGAAGCCCGAAACGACAAATGTGTTAATGGTTAACAAAGGTAAATGGTTCAAGAAAGAAAGGTAAAGCAAGTATTGCTAAAACTAAGGCAAAAGTTGCCAATGCCGGAGAGGCTCCCAAAGTGTCTTAAAAGGTTGCGATTTGCTACCATTGCCAAGAGGTTGGTCATTGGAAGCATAATTGCAAGGCTTACAAGGAAGGCCTAAAAGCGAAGAAGGGCAATACGATTGCTTCTGATTCAGATATCTATATGATAGATATTTTCCTTTCTATTTCTAGTTCATGGGTATTAGATACCGGATGTGGATCTCACATTTGTTTAAATGTGCAGGGACTAAGGAATAGGAAGCTACTCAAACAAGGTGAAGTTGACCTACGTGTGGGGAATGGAGCAAGAGTTGCTGCATTCGCCGTAGGGACATATGATGTAACTTTACCTAGTGGATTAGTACTTGTTTTGAACAATTGTTACTATGTTTCGGGTTTGAGTAGAAATATTATTTCCGTTTCTTGTTTGGATAATGAAGGATATAATTTTCTTATTGAAAATAAGATGTTTTATATTTATTTAAATGATATGCTCTATGTTATTGCAAATTCATTTAATGACCTTTATGTTCTTGATGTTGATGAGAAACAAAATAATGTTGAAGATATTTATCACATGGACAAGAAGTCTAAACCGAATGACGTGATTAACACGTTCATGTGGCATTGCTGACTTGGTCATATAAATGAGAAATACATTTCTAAACTCCATAAGGATGGACTTTTAGACTCACATGATTATGAATCATATGAAATATGTGAATCTTGTATATTGGGAAAAATGACCAAACCACCCTACACTAAGAGTAGTGAAAGAGCTAGTGACTTATTGGGCCTAATACATACCAATGTATGTGAACCAATGAGCAGCATTGCTAGGGGAGGATTTCGGTATTGCATTACATTCACTGATGACTTATCTAGATATGGCTATGTCTATCTGATGAAGTCCAAAAGTGAATCGTTTGAGATGTTTAGAACACCACAATGAAATGGTGTGTCCGAGAGGAGGAATAGAACCCTATTAGATATGGTTCATTCGATGATGAGTCAAGTTAACCTTCCTATTTCCTTTTGGGGATATGCATTAGAGACTGCTGCATTCACGCTGGACAGGGTCCCTACTAAATCGGCTCCTAAGACCCCACATGAGATGTGGCATGGAAGAAAACCTAGTTTGTCTTTCATGAAGATTTGGGGTTGCGAAGCTTATGTGAAGAGACTTGTCTCTGATAAGTTAGCACCTAAATCTGATAAGGTTATTTTCGTTGGTTACCATAAGGAAACCTAAGGGTATTACTTTTACAACTGCAATGAGAACAAATTGTTTTTTGCTCAATATGGTACTTTTATTGAGAAATAGTTTCTCAATAAAGGAACTAGTGGGAGTAAAATTGATCTTGAAGAAGTTCAAGAACTCAAAAATAACATGGAACCAATAGTAGAGACAAAACCAAGTCCATAAGAAGTTGTGGAACCGGTTCAAGATCCACAAGTCGATCATAGATCGGATATGTTACGATCCGCACCCAAGAGATATGGATTTCTCGTGTCGAAAAGTAATGAAGTAGAAGTCATTAAGAATGATGAACCTACTTCCTATCAAGAGGCAATGTCCACTCCTGATTCGGATAAATGGTTAGAAGCCATGAAATCCGAATTGCAACTGACATGGATGGGAAGGTGCAGACTTACAAGGCTAGGCTTGTAGAAAAAGGATATAGGCAGATTCATGGTGTTGACTATGATGAAACCTTCTCGCCTGTTGCCATGCTTAAGTCTGTTAGAATTTTAATTGCCATAGCCGCGTATTATGACTATGAGATATGGCAAATGGATGTCAAAACGGCTTTCCTAAATGGGAAGTTACTTGAGGATGTGTATATGGCAACCCGAAGGTTTTGTCGATCCAAGAAATTCTAACAAAGTGTGCAAGTTGCAGAGATCCATATATGGGTTGAAGCAAGCTTCTAGGAGTTGGAATCTTTGTTTTGACGATAAGATCAAAGAGTTTGGTTTTGTCAAGAACGAAGATGAACCTTGTGTATACATGAAATTCAGTGGGAGCGTAGTATTATTTTTCTTATTATATGTCGATGATATCTTACTCATTGGAAACGACATTCCTGCACTTCAGACTGCTAAGTCTTGGTTAGGGAAATGTTTCTCAATAAAAATATGGGTGAAGCCGCTTACATCCTTGGCATCAAGATCTATAGAGATAGATCTAAAAGGATAATTGGTTTGAGTCAAA
The DNA here is from genome assembly GCA_022495995.1 of Adenophora triphylla var. japonica. NCBI lineage: Eukaryota > Viridiplantae > Streptophyta > Magnoliopsida > Asterales > Campanulaceae > Adenophora > Adenophora triphylla. The sequence continues at coordinate 105,422 of JAFEMH010002433.1, forward strand.
GTGCCTACATTGACAATGTTCTTAGAAGATTCAAGATGGAAAATTCTAAGAGAGGCAACTTACCAATGGGTCATGGTATTACTCTTAGCAAGACTCAGTGTCCTAAGACAACTGATGAGCGAAAGAGGATAAATGAGGTTCCATACGCTTCGGCTATTAGATCTATCATGTACGCCATGATTTGTACTAGACCCGACGTCTCGTATGCTCTAAGCATGACGAGTCGATACCAATCTGATCCTGGTGAAAACCATTGGATGGCAGTTAAAATGATTCTTAAGTACTTAAGAAGGACTAAGGATGCGTTCTTGGTCTTCAGAGGGATGGAAGATGGTCTTGTTGTAAGAGGTTACACAGATGCAATCTTTCAAATCGACAAGGATGATTTCTGATCACAATCGAGATTTGTGTTTATGCTTAACGGAGATGCGATATGTTGGAAGAGTTCCAAGCAAAGTACTATTGTCGATTCTACAACTGAGGCTGAATATATAGCGGCATCCGATGCAACTAAGGAGGCAGTTTGGATCAAAAAGTTCATTAGTGATCTGAAAGTTATTCAAAGTATCACTAATTCGATGGAACTTTATTATGACAATAATGGTGTAGCATTGATATTTTTTATTTAATAACAGAGTCGCCACTTATTATTTATTTAGAAAAACAATAATAAAAACCTTTTAATTATTTTTGAGAGATTTGAGGGTTCGGGGGTTAAGTTATGGAATGGTAAGGTCGAGGAGCACCATTTCACCAAATCCGAAGATTTGTCTTGCCAATTGAGTATTATTAATCTTTACAATATAATAATAAAATTTAAACAATCAAACCCTAATTAATTTCTTAATTAGGAATGTCAGATTGAATGCTTCGAGATCACCTCCATGGATTGAAGGGACTCTAGGCTAATCCTTTTGATAGGATTATACTACTCTCAAAGCAATTAGAGGGGTTGAGAAGAAGAAAGTAAAAGGATTTTATCTTGTGTTTAGGGTGTATTTGGTTTAGGACGTGGTTCTAAGTGTTTTCCTCGGTTGAGGAGTGATTTGGATAGAGTTTCGCCTTGATTCTAGGCTTAAACCTTGATGTTCATCGATCAACAGGTTGACGGGCGGATTTGGAGTTTGTTTAGAGTGATTTGCAAGAGTCTTTCATGGAAAGAAACCAACAAATTATGTGTGTTGTGTGTTTTCGATCGGGGATCGGGGACCTCTGAAATACGTAAATTCATCAAGTATTTATAGGGATTTTAAGAGATAAAGGTGGATTGGGATACCTCCCATGGAAGCTTCCAGAACTCAGATATCATTGGATACCCGGATTGGATAAGATTTATCAAGAAAAGAGGTTGAAACGGAAAAGAAAAGAAAAGTGATTCTGTACATCCTGCAGAGGGATTGTCTCACGCGAGACACGTATGTCCCGCGCGGGACAACTAGTCAAATGACCATTTTGTCCTCTTCAGTTATTCCGTTAGTCAGTTAGGTCCAAACTAACAAGGTTAGTTAGAAACTTAACGAAACTAATATGCTTTCATCAAAACACAAAAGAGAGATGAAGAGTAGTGTAATCATGTAATTATTGGTTTAGAATGGGGTGTCTACAGAGCCCCTCGGCGACAAGACTTATGGAAGAAGTCATGTCGTCGATAAAAGACATCATTCTGAACATTGGGATGGTCGTGCCACACGGCTGCTTACGTATCTCTATCTGAGAATCAGACCAAAAAGTAGTTCAACTCCAAAACACTAAAAAAAAGGCTATTTTAGGTATTTTGAAAATCGAAATTTTTTTCTTTTGACAAGGCAAACTCATGGTCGTGCCACACGGTTGCCGTTGTTGCCGAGGTCACGGACTTTGTTGTCATTGCTGCCGTCATAGTTGTGATTGCCGAGGTCACGGACTTGAAGTTTACTGCCGTCACAGACTTTGTTGATGTTGCCGAGGTCACGGACTTGAAGTTTGCTGCTGTCACAAACTTTGTTGAAGTTGCTGAGGTCACAAACTTGAAGTTTACTGCCGTCACAGACTTTGAAGTTGTCGATTGAGGTGGAGGTTCTGTCGGCCCCTGTAATGAAAGGATATATGCATATTGGTCTCGGAAGAACCCAAATGATTCTTACCTTTCTGCACCTATTAGCACATAAAGATTCCAAATAGATTTTTTAGATTTTAGTTGTTTAACTGGACTTATGTTGTGGTGTCCATGTCTATTCGTGTAAATGGCCGGTTGGTCATTTTGGTGGTGAGTTTATGTATGAGTATATGGTATATGGACATGTAGGGACATTTGTATGGATTTATATTTGAGATGGGTGAACTATAGGAGTGAACTTGTGTTTGACAAGTTGGGACCAAATCAGGTTTATGCAGAATCTGTTGCTAGTCAGGGAGGCTGAATTTCAATGAGTAACCTTGTGTGAACACATCTAGGCCTGTTGCGAATCTTCATTCTTAATTCTCCTTTGAATCGTGTCTCTAGGAGGCAAACGACTACAAATCTGTCGACTGTCGTAATGACTCTATGTTCAAGGCCCTTTGATGTCTCAAGCCCCAAATTGCTTGCAAGTGGCAGATGACTTTGTGAACAGGCTTGTGAGTCTGCTCTCTTGATTTTAAGATGATCGAAGAAGACTCTCCTTGTTGACTTGATTTGAAGAGGATCAAATGATGCTCGATAAAGAAGGTTGAAGAATAGTCTCCCTTTGTCCTTGATTTCTTTTATTTTCAGTGACGCACCCTGGTTTTTGCCTAGACCGCCCTTTCGGGTTTTCAATCTAGCGGGCATCTCTTTTGCGTCTATTTTTTTTTTGAAAATAGTATGTTAACTCGAAGAGAACTCAGAGGAGAGAATCTTATTGAGGAGAGAGAGATGAGATCTCAAGTTAGTTAAAGAGAGACGGACTCTATTCTTTGGATCCAAGCATTGACTCTTTGAAGAAGTGTATTCTTTAATGATGAGAGTGAGAAGCGAAGAGGAAATCTCCTAATGTAGATTAGATTATATTGAAGAGTTGAAGTAGAGTTTGACTGAGGGAGGAAAGGTTAGGAAGCCTCAGTTTTGATGCTTGGATTTCGAGAGTGTGTATGAGAGTGGCTAACAGAAAGCCTCTAGACTCAACAAGAAACGCTACTTGGCTCAAAGATCTAGAAAAGTTGTTCTACCTTTTAATGAACCGTGCATCATCTAGAATTTTCTAAATAAGTTTGAAAAGGAAGCCAACCATTAGCATGACTTAAGGGTAAACATTTTTCTTGATACTGAAAGTCTTCTTCACTTGGGGTAGGAGGAAGTTGAGTAATCTTCATTTCTTTTGTTGGTATCACTTGAATCCTCTTCTTTGTGGGAGAGTCCTTCATGCATTTAAAGTTTCACCTTTGTTGTGGGGGTGATGAAAGTTTGAGAGTTTTTTTTGTACTCTCAAGGCTTTGAGTTGAGTAGCCCCATTCTTCTTGGAATGAAGGTTGACAACAACACCTTTGGCTTCCTTCGCTTGTTGACCTTTGACTTTCAGTAGGGGTAATGTTTAGCCCTTAAGTTTTCTAAGGATAACTTTCTTCTTAAACTCATTTAGAAGTTTCTATATTTTTGCGATGATTTAGGGAATGGAGGGTCCGATATTTTGCATGAATTAAATGATACTCATGAGGTAGGACAACCTTAGGGAAAGTGTTTAGGAAAAGAAAATATCTTTGATTAATCGGAGAAATTGAAATAGACTCAATAGTTTATGTGACACAAACTAGAGGAGGTGAGAAGTACTAGAAAGACAGAACGACTCTTCGAGTTCATACTTGGAAATTTAAAACATAATCTACTTCTATCAAAGGAGAAAGGGAGAGAATAGTTGTAGCCCCAAAGTGGTAAGTGGAGATTTCTTCTTGGAGCTTCATCTTCTTCATGTATTATGAGGGAAAGGATTGGTGATGATGTTGGGACGTTCTAACTCTCCATTGTCAAAGAGGTCTTGGATGATGTCCTTCAAGTGGTGGCAAGTATTGGTGTCATGGCCGGTGAAGTTGTGATACTTGCAGAATAAGTGATGAGCATGATTAGGACCCATATCTCTAGGAGGACCAGCTTCCCTTGGTTTGACCTTTTCATTCTTGACAAGCACATCGAAAATTTCTTCTTGAGTGATTCCTTCAAGTTTGTCATAGTGCCTCTTTTTCTTTTCGGGAGGAGGAACTGAAATTACCCGGATCCGAGTAGGCTTCGCAGCCCCGGCATCTGGCATCTTTCGCGTTGGCGGCGGTGTCTCGCCGTTTTGTTTTCGCATTTGTAGAGTCGCCACGCCGTTTTTATTAAGCCCAAAACATTGAAAAAGGGCATCAGTTTAAAGATAATTTTAAACTGTTTTTGTGTGATGAGATTTTGAGTTCGGAGGTCAGATGACTCCTCGGGAAGAGAATATTAGAATATTAGAGCTCACCCGAGTCGCCTCGTAAAACGAGTCTTTTGGATACCCCTAATATCCTTTAAATGTTGTGTGTGTGTGTGTGTGTGCTTTTTTAAAAATGCATGCTGTATCGGATGTCTACATTGTATGCTATGTATGGAAATGTATTGAAATAGTGTAGGAAGGAAGCCTTACCAATGTTGGTTCGTGTCTGTCTTCCGCTGGGGAATAGTGTTTGAGGTCTGAGTAGCGTTCCTGGCACGGATCGGGATTGCTTCGGAAATGCCATTGTCCGCGGACGAGTTTCGCGTGAGTTGAGGCTGCGAGCCGCGTTCGGCGCAGGTTCGGCGTGCGTGGGGATCGTCGGGATCACTCGGGCGAGGTTCGGCGTGCGTTGTGGTGGCAGAGTCACTCGGGGCGTAGTTTCGGCGTGGTTTGGGATCGTCGGTTTGACTCGGAAAGAGCCGGACACCGTGGAAAGACTGTGCAAGGCCTCGGAGTACCACGAGGGGCCTCAGAGTACCTCGAGAGTGCCTCGGGGCAGCGCGGGAGCGTCTCGGGAGCGCTCGGGGAGGCTTCGGAGCACCACAAGGGGGCTCGGAAGGCCTCGGAAGGATCCGAAAGAGGCCGGGAATGCCTCGGAAGGACTTAGAGGGGAGGCCAGAAGGCCTAGGGAGGAAAAGAGAAGTGGGAGGTGTGTGAAAATGAGGAGGGGGAGCCCTCTATTTATAGTGCCAGATTAGGTGCAAGAAGGTCCGTACGGACCTCCCTGGTAATCCAGTTTTTTGGTTTTCCTCGACTTGAGGGAATCTGTGATAATGGTGAATATTCTGTAATTATGGTGTCCCCTGAGCAATAAGGTCCGTACGGACCATCTTGTATGCAAAGAGGTCCGTACGGACCAACTAAGCATGAGGGTAATCATTTTCCCCGGGATTTGAGGGAATATTGTGGACTTTAAGAAGATTCAGTAATTATTAAAGCAAAGAGGTCCGTACGGACCATTATTGCTTTTCCAATTTCCTGAAAATTCCCAAAAGGTCCTTTTGTCCCTTTTTATCCCAGAAAGGCTCCTCCCTTGGTTTGGCTGGGGGTTTAGAGAGGGTTTTGAGTGAGAGGGGTTGTCGAGACTGCGTTGATGAGTCCGCGGTGCTTCCCGTGTGTTTGAAAGGGTGTGATCCAGATTGGGGTACTTACGAAGCCCTCGACGATGTCACTTATGAAAGAAGTGGGTCGCCGATAAGATAAGGGTCCTAACTGGATCGCGTCTTTGGGAGATAATGTGACCGGGAAGGTCGCGGTGAGGACGTGGTGGTGTCCTATTGTGTGACCGTTTAGGTCGGCAGGGTGGACCCCGTGATAGGATTCCCTACGTATCCCCGACGGGAATCAAGCCCGGGTCGTAGTTCGAGTGTGGGGTGAGTGTTTTGTGAATGCGGGCGTGGTGGTGCCCTCGAAGTGTCGCGTGACCGCCGAGGTCGGTGGTAAGGACGTGGTGGTGTCCCCGGGTGACCGCATAGGTCGATGGCCGGACCCCGTGATAGGATTCCTACGTATCCTCGGCGGGAATCAAGCCCGGTCGTAGTTCAGAGGTCGTGAAATCTGTGAGTGCGGGCGTGGTGGTGCCCTGAAGTGTTGTGTGACTGCCGAGGTCAGTGGTAAGGACGTGGTGGTGTCCTGGGATGTGGTGACCGCCGAGGTCAATTGTGAGGACGTGGTGGTGTCCTGGGATGGAAATTTTACGATTTTCCGAATCGGGTGGTTTAAGGCCTTCCGGGCCGAAGATAGTTGTGAGGACTTGAATCGCCTTCTGATTGCGGTTGCGCCATGTTTGAAGACTTTGAATCATCTTCTGGCGGCGGTGGGTGCCACGCGGGAGGACTTTGAATCGTCTTCTGGCGGCGGTTGGTGCCACGCGGGAGGACTTTGAATCGTCTTCTGGCGGCGGTTGGTGCCACGCGGGAGGACTTTGAATCGTCTTCTGGCGGCAGTTGATGTTATGCGCGAGGACTTTGAATCGTCTTCTAGCCGCAGTTGGTGCCACGCGGGAGGACTTTGAATCGTCTTCTGGCGGCGGTTGGTGTTATACGCGAGGACTTTGAATCGTCTTCTAGCCGCAGTTGGTGCCACGCGGGAGGACTTTGAATCGTCTTCTGGCGGCAGTTGTTGTTATGCGCGAGGACTTTGAATCGTCTTCTAGCCGCAGTTGATGTTATGCGCGAGGACTTTGAATCGTCTTCTAGCCGCAGCCAGGAGGCATGGCCGCTTTCAGTGCTTTGATTGCGAGAGGCGTAGATGCCTTTGTGTTTTTGCATGTTGAGTAGGAGGTTGGACTTATGATGACTGCCGGTGCCTGCGTTGCCGTTGAAGTGGGCAAGGATGACGGCCGGTGATTGCTTCACCATTTGGCATTTTGGAGGCGCTTCGTGCCTTGGGACTTGTACTCGGAGGTGTTGGCTCCTTTTTGTGCTTGTTTTGCCGTTTGAGTGGGCAAGGATGATGGTCGGTGCTGGGGATATGCAGTCTTGTATGACTTCCCTTTGACTTGTTGGGGGAGGAGCTCGGGCTTACTTTGATGGCCGGTGCTTGCGTTGCCGTTGAAGTGGGCTAGGTTCGGGCTTACAATGACTGCCGGTGCTTGAATTGCTGGGGATGCGTGACCTTGTAGGGGCATCTTTTCTGTTGGGAAGATGACTTCGGACCTCCTTTGAGGGCCAGTGGTTGAGTTGTCGTTGAGCGTTTGGAGGCGTCTTGTGCCTTGATATTCGTGCTGGGAGGTGTTGGCTCCTTCTTGAATTGCCGTCGGGCGTTTTGGAGGCGTCTCGTGCCTTGATATTCGTACTGGGAGGTGTTGGCTCCTTCTTGAATTGCCGTTGAGTGGGCGTTTTGGAGGCGTCTCGTGCCTTGATATTCGTGCTGGGAGGTGTTGGCTCCTTCTTGAATTGCCGTTGAGTGGGCGAAGCGGTCTTACATTGACGGGCCGGTGGTTGAATTGCCGTTGAAGTGGGCGAGGTTTGGGCTTACACTGACTGCCGGTGATTGAATTGCCGTTGGAGTGGGCGAGGACCGGTCTTACGTTGATGGCCGGGGATTGAATTGCCGTTGGAGTGGGCGAGGACCGGTCTTACGTTGACGGCTGGGATTGGAATTGCCGTTGAAGTGGGCGAGGCCGGTCTTACGTTGATGGCCGGGGATTGAATTGAAGGGTTAGGGACCATTCTGCACTTGGATTTGTTGGCAAAGGCCTTAGGACAGCCAGGGGCAAAGATTATAAGGGCAGGAAAGTAATTTGGCCACCCCTTGCAAAGAGGTCCGTACGGACCAACCTCGGTTACAAGAGGTCCGTACGGACAACCTCGGTTTTTTACAGTTCCCAGGTTTTGACCAGGTTTAAATGCCGAGCCCTTCCCCATTCCTTCTTCTTCCGTGCGTGAACCAGAGAGAGAGAAAGAGAGAAAATCCTCCATTGTTAACCAAAATCAACAATTTTTTGCTTGAATTGCTTGCCATGGCTGAAGGATCTCGAAGGAGTCGTCGTCAACGCAGTCAAGAGGTGGTCGAGCAACGGATGGAGCTTCAAAGAAATTGAATCTCGTTCGTTCCATCTTCGAAGAACCCGGATGTCTTGTATCCGAATCCGGAGGTGCACAATCGTCGCTCTATGAACGTCGGGGAGGTAAGAAATCCGTTCCGTTTTGATTCCCTGCTCGAATTTTTGAATGCTAGAACTAGGTTTTAGTTTTTCGCATTTTTGAATTTTTTGTTTTTTTTTATGCCTTTTTGTGAAATTCTTGATGAATTGTTGAAAATGGACATGTAAAAATTGTGGGTATGTGTATTTTGTGCAGAAATGTGTAGATTAGCTTTTATTTGTGAAAATAAAGTGCTTCTCTAATGAAATGCATGCTTTGGTGTTTTGTACCGTATGCTATTTATGTATGTACATTATGAGAAAAGTTTGTCGTGTAGTGACAATTTTTTTTGTGAAAAAATGTGACATGTGCCGTGTTTTGTGACGGGTTTTGTCTGAAAGTGTGTACCGTGTAGGGACGGATTTTTTTTGAAAATGTGTTATGCAGTGTGTGCCGTGTTTTTGGGTGACGGACTTTGTGGGGAAAATATGTGCAATATGTGCCGTGTTTTTGTGACGGGTTATATGTGCCTTTGCCGTGTTGGGACGGACCTTTTTGAAAATGTGTCGTGTAGGGTTTAATCCCCCCCTTTTTTCTTTTGAGAAAATGTGTACAGTGTGTGCCGTGTTTTTGTGACGGACTGCATGGGAAAAATTATAGGTATAATGTGAAAATTATGTGCAATGTGTGCCGTGTTTTGTGACGGGATATATGTGAAAAATATGTGCAATGTGTGTCGTGTTTTGTGACGGGTTATTTTTCATGGCTTTCCGTGTTGGGACGGACTTTTGTGCCTTTTGTTTTATATTAAATGCGTGATTGACGTACCTTTGCTTTGTGTTTACTGCGGGATGCGGGCTTATGGCCGGGAAGGCCAAGAGGATGAAGACTTCGGGGGTCGCTCGAGGCCATTGTTGAGCCGTGGCGGCGGATGCCACGATATTTCTGTGGACGGTAGGCCGAGTCCCAGGAAGGCCGGTCTACGCTTCGGCACAGGGGTGTTCGTCGAGAACACTGGCGGAGTTTCGATACGAGGAAGAACAAGAGCGTCTTCCTTGGCCTTTCGAGTACCGGTGGGATACCACCCACACCTTCCATGTAGGCAGGGAGAGGTGACGGTGACGCGACCAGGCTTTGCTTTGCGATTCTGGAGCTTTCCTTCAAAGGAGGGCCGGTACGGTGGAGAGATATGATCTCCGATGTTGTGTTGACCGGGATTCTTGGGCTTTGAGCCTCGTCCTCGCGAGGGCCTGGGCATGTTGTATAGCGATGTGGAGCCGAGGATCACGTCCAGCATTGGGGCCTATGTCCAGAGTACGAGGCCGAGTGGACGGGCGGGCTGGCGCGCTCCCTTTTTGTGGTATGCACTCTCCGAGACCTTGTTCTCGAACCATGCGGCTAACGGCTCCCTTTGCTCTGTTGGAGAGCTTGATTGATCTGGATAAGTGCTGTGATATTGCTTGGGGCGAGCGAGGCTTAGGCGAGCTCTACTTCTCTTTGGACCGGTTTAGCGGGTGTGGCCAGTTCATTGGCCTGTTTTGACTTCGCTTTGGAGGTATGAGTTTATTGCTGCTTTTTGATTTAGCAACTTGTCTTTTCTCCGTTTTCTTTTGCACTGAGCCTTCTCTGTTTTTGTCGCAGGTGTGGTTTTATGAGGTTTTTCAGTGCTTCCCGTGGGATAGAGATCCGGAGAGCACATTGCTACGTATCACGCTATCTTTGAAATTTGGGCTCGTACGGCGAGGAAGAGGAGGACCAGCGAAGGAAGCTCACCATCGCCTACGGGGATGTGCGGGAGCGTCTAGAGAGGGGGTAGCCCGGAGGGGTGCGTTTTGTTCCCGTGGGCTCGGTATGAGGGGATGAGTTTGAGGGCTCCCAGGAGTGACTGCGACGGAAGATGCTTCTGCGGGGGCTTGACACTGCGACGTTATGTATCCGGGGAGCGGGTCTTACGGCGGCATGGCCCGGTGTGCTTCTCGTGGCTCAGAGGACCCTCCCTTTGGGATGCTTGATTCCGGGACATGGATGTGCTCGATTTTGAGAGGTACCTTGGCGGTGTGGGCGCAGGAGTTTATCTTGTATGGAGAAGAGTACGGGGCCTTCGTGAGGAGGAAGGCTGAGGACGCCGCGAGTGCGCGAGGAGAGAGGGCGCCCGCGAGCTCCCGGAGGTTCCGATGCGGGGGCCGGATTTCACGTATGTCCGGGGGACGGATCGAGAGGAGGGTGTACATGCCGTTCTGGCGAAGGCTCTGCTTGCATACGAGTGGATCCCAGATAGATCGGTGAGTGTCTTGACTCTTTTCCATCTTGGCATCTTTTTTGTATTTTTCTCTTTTTGTTGTTGAGTGTAAGCTGTATTCTTTGAGCGTTTCCTTGGGCTGCTTGTTGGTGCGAGTCCGGGGAGAGCCTATGATATCTTTGACTCGCCGTTATGTGGCGATGAGGTCGTTTGCGAAGAAGATGGCGTCGAAGATATCTTGCCGGTCTTCGCGACGCGTGCCCGGCATACGAGCCTATGCCTTCGAGGCATTCAGTAGACGTTCCTCCGCCTAGAGCCGAGCCGAAGCCGCGGCGGGAGGGACCTTCGAGGCGGCATAGTATGGATGCCGGGACATCTTCGGGAGCTCGGGGCAGCGGCCCTTTTATCGATTCTTCCCTCCTCGGGATGCGCGGGGCGAGGTTCGTCGAGCCTTCCTTCTTTGATCCTTTCGCCGGATTTGATCCTTCGGATTACTTTGAGTGGCGGCCTCGGCGGCTCGGTACTCGATGACGAGGATGTGGCGGGCGAGTTCACGGGGATGCCCGACTTCTCTCTGGAGGACCTCGGCGAGGATGATGATGATCTTTGAAGAGTCGGATTAGGGTCCATTTGCTTTCCCTCTTTCCATATCTTCTCTTTTTTTTTGTTTAGCAACGAGACATTTGATATTCTGTAATAAAACACTCATATTTGCACGGCAAACGGCATTTTATTTTAAGATGTAATGTCATTTTGTGATTCCGGGATTTGTCCTAGAAATGGTTGCTATTATTATTTTTATTTTTGTGCATGCCACGTGAGTGAGAGTGCGTTTGTAGGTAGTGTATGTTTGCGGGAATGGCTTTGGCCGATGTTTGGGCGGTTTGGAGCAAGGTCTGGCATTGGGGCAGTGGTTGTTATGCTTGTTTCTTTGAGGAAAATGGGTTCTTTTTGCAAGGAGGTCCGTACGGACATACTTAGCATGCAAAGAGGTCCGTACGGACCAACCTTGCTTTGGGAAGGGGATAAATGCTTTCCGATTGTCGGTTCTTCCCCATTTCCCCATTTGCGGCCATTTTCGAGCTTTCTTCCCCATTTTCTCTAGGAACCTCCATTTTTGCCATGGATTCTTCGTACGTCCCTAGAATTTTGCCGAGGCTTTCGCGGGAGAGGCAAGCACACTTCCTTGAGCGGTTGAAAACGTGGATGCGGCGCCGTATGAGGCATCGAGAGACGGGCTTTCGAGGTAAGGTTTCGTCTTTGCTCGATTTGGTCTTTTAAGGAGTTGGTTCTGATTGGGATTTGTTGCGGGCTGCCGCGAAGTTACAGGATGTTAGGAGGCATGTGTCTTGTTTCTCCTATAATGAAATGGTGCCCACTTTTGAGGATTTTCGGGCTTTGATGGGGGCCAGGAGGTGGAGGCCATCTCGCTTCCTTTGATTGGTGGTCTTTGCGGTGAGCGTGAAGCTTGCGAGGCTTTCTTCGTACTTCGTTGGAAGAAGTGCGGGGCATGATCCTTGATTCGGGTCATATCGACATTTCGGCTGCCGGAGCGGTTCATGGTTGATGATGAGTGACATCTCTTGGGATGCATTCGCCTTGTGCACGATAGCGACGCTCTTCGTGGTCGGCTCCCTTGGCATTTGTGATGGGGCTTTGCTAGATGTGGTAGGGCCTTTGCGAGCTGGAGAGGATATTGTCCCGTTGGTCTTTGGGGAGACTCTTCATGGTATCGGACCGTCACGGCGGGGATCGTTTTATGAGAGGGGGAAGCCGCTTTGCTCACCTTGTGGCTGCGAGAGAGACTTCGAGGCCATGCCGAGGCTCAGACGTCGTTTAGTCAGTGGTCATTTGCTCGGCGACCTCTTGTGTTGGATATGGATCGATCACTTTGGGAGAGATGGATGGCACGGCTTGGTGCGCATCGAGATCCGGTGGGTTCCGCCTTTGGAGGATTGAGACTAGGAGGGTCTTGCGGGAAGGGTCCTACGTTGTCGAGTTCCGAGGTTTGTCTTGGTCCTCCTTCTATATTCCGTCGCTTGTTTCCCGGCGGTTTGGGATGAAGCGAGGAGCCTTTGTTGGTGGGATGACCTTGCTCTTTGCGGAGGTAGTTCCTCTTTGTATGGCGGCTTCGGGTGCCTTCTTGTATTTTACGAGGGTATGGAAGTATTCCGCTTTCCCTCTGTGGTACTCCTTAGACGTCGGGAGCGTCGTATTGACGACTCGGTACGGCACTTTGTATGAGAAGCGGCGTGTTGGGCGATCCCAGAGTGGTCTTGGAAAGCGAGGCGTGTAGCGATTACAGGACCCGGTTGCCGTAGTAGCTATTGCCTTAGGAGTGCCGAAGCACAGTCGACCACTTTGGATGTGACGGGAGACACTTTGTTTGACTACGAGACTAGAGTTGACCGGCGACGGGGAGAGGTCCTCTTTTGCGGGCTTCGCGAGGGAGGAGATCCGAGCCGAAGCACGGGCGAATGAAGCCACGAAACTCTTGGATTGTTTGACTCTGAGGAGGACCCCGGATCTCGGGTTTGAGAGACGCGCGAGTTGGTTCACGTGGAGCGAAAGAAGACTCGCCGGGGACGAGGGAAGAAAGGAAAGAATGGCGAGGGGACAAGCGCGAGATGGCGCGGAATGACCTCCTAGGTATCCATTCATTGCATTTGCAAACACATTATTTGTTAAATGTATTAAGTTTGTCTTTTAGCATGTTGTGAACTTGAGAGTAGACCGTGCTTGAACTCATCAAGAAATGTTGTAACCGTTAGTGATTTGTGATTTACTTTTAAAGCTTTGTCGAGACGCAAGATCTCTTGTTTGCCTTTGTTTCTTTTGTGCACTTTGTCGGCGTCCATCTTTGAACTTTTACATTTGCATTTGCGGGCCCGAAGCGATGCAGGCCATGACGCGGCAATCCCTTTTGCTTAGGCTTTGTGCTTGGGCGAGAGGTTGAATGATCCCTTGACAAGTCGTTTTGACGGTCTTTTCGCGGCTTCCTTGCCTCTTGTTGGCGTCGGGCTCTTGACCTCTTTTGCGGCTTACGCTTGAGCTTCTTTTGTTTTTTTTTTTTTATTGTTTTTTTTTTGTGAGCCCTTGCTCGAGCTCTTTTTTTTTTTTTTTTTTGAAGCGCGTGAGGGGCGACAAAGCCTGGCTGGAAGCGAGCATGAGTCAGTCGTTTGATCTTTGAGTGACCCTCGGATGTCCTTTGATGTTGCCGCCGATCGTTTGACTTGAGTCAAGGTGGCTTGGGGCGTGTTCTTGAAAAGTGCGTAGCTTGATGGAGGTCTTGATTGACATTCAAACTTTTGACTTTTTTGTGTATTTTTAGACCGGACCAATTAAGGTTGCCTACGTTCCCCGGACTAGAGGGCTCGGAGTCTGCGTAGTTCGACACTACATGGAGTGCCAAGAGATGCACAGTTGTTCTTCTTCGGGCGAAGTATCTGCGAAGTTTGCTTCCGTTATTTGGATTCATGAAGGGATTGCCGTCTAGGTGCATCGGCTTCATGGCGCCTCAGGAGAAGATCTTTTGAACCACGAAAGGGCCGATCCATGTGGGTTCCCATTTTCCCGATGGGTTGGTTCGAGTGGGAGGCTTTCTTTGAGTACAAGGTCACCTTCCACGATGTCTCGGGATTTGACTTTCTTGTCGAAAGCTCTAGCCATCTGCTTTGATAGGCTCGGACGTGTTCCATGGCCTTTAGTCGTCGCTCGTCTAGCGAGAGCCAATTCGTCGTGTCGGCTTCGGAGCCATTCAACTTCGTTGATGTCATTTTCCAGCGGCACTCGGAGTGAGGGAATTTCTAGCTCGATGGGAAGGGCTGCTTCCATCCCGTATATCCCGGGGCAAATGGGGTTTCTCCGTGGGCTATTCGGCCCGATGTGCGGTAGCCCCAAAGTGCAAGGTGCGGCTTCTCGGGCCAATCTCGTCCTCGGGTGGTCATTTTCGGATGATCCGTTCGAGGGTTTTGTTTCTTTGCTTCCACGGCGTCGTTTGTTTGTGGCCGGTAGGGAGAAGATTTGTGGCGTGTGATCTTGAATTCAGCCCGGCGATGCATCGAATTCCCCTTCGAAGTGTGAGCCATTGTACGATATGACCTCATTTGGGATGCCGTATCGGCGAGATGATGTTTTCCTTGAGGAAATGCGCGACCTTCTTGGAGGTGAGTACCTTGTAGGACTTGGCTTCGACCCATTTGGTGAAGTAGTCGATGGCTACTAAGATGAACTCGTGGCCAGTTCTTGCTGGCGGAGCGATTTTCCCGATGACGTCAATTCCCCAGTGGCAAAGGGCGAGGTGTAGTCATGCGGTAGAGATCGTGAGGAGGTAGATGATTGAGGTTGGAGAACCGTTGGCACTTGTCGCGGCTTCGGACAAAGTGGATGCAATCTGCCTCCATGGAATCCGGTAGTAGCCCATCCACGAGAATGATTTGCATCGGGGCTGCGGCGTTCATGTGGGGACCGCAAGCCCCATTGTGGACTTCGTTCATGAACTTGTTTGCTTCTTCTTGGGCGATGCGGCGTAGGAGTAGCCCGTGGTAGCGTTTCTTGTATAGCATATCCCCGAGGATGACGAAGTGAGAGGCAAGGCGTTTTAGGGCCATGATGCTCTTGGTTTTGACCCCTTACGTGTGTGGGTCTTCCTTGTTCATGAAGGTGATTTCCCGCTCTTGAGGTATTGGAAAATCTGGTTTGTCTTTGGAAATGGCGTCGGACTTGCGTCTCTTTGGCTCTTCGGCAATCTTGCAAATCGTTGTGATTAAAACCTTCTCGCGGCTTGGGCCCGGTTTTCTCTCGTTTGACAACATGCTTAAATGTTTGCTTGATGCATTTATTTAATTAATGTGTTTGCCTTTTGTATAGATGAATTATTATTAACTTGTTTTGATTAGTTAATATCATCATTTTGTTAAAGATGCAATGAAATGATTTTTAGGAAGGTCGGACCTTTTATTGAAAGCGTGAAGGCGTACATTGTTGATCGAAGATTCACAATCGTCGGGCGTAAAGCCGTCAAAGACTCAAAAGATGTGAATAGACGAGACAACAAGACTCGAAGCTAGACTATAGGCGACGAGGGATTGGACCGGGCTTCATTACTCTCGGATAGGCGTAGCTCTAGAGGGAGTGGTCTTTGGTTCGGGTGGCCAATCTTCCTTTGGCATGAGTCCGGAAAGTAGCTTGCATGCGGTTCGATTTCAAACCGGATCGCGGAGGTTTTTGGTGCTCCCGATGATGTCCCTCCATTAGTGTTTCCCTTTGATCCTTGGGGGTTTTTGATGATAGAAGTCGGCGAGGGCTACTTACTAGGAGGGCGAAGCATTGGCGGTCGGAGTTGATTCTTGCGATGTTGATCACTTTCATAGAATCTGCCTCTTTATGCAGGATCTTTGCTTGGGCGACGTTTACAATGTCGATTCGAGCGGGCATGCTATATCTCCTTCCCCGATTAAGCCTTGGAGGAGGTTGCGCCCTGTTCATCCAGTCGGACACCAGGAATGTTGAATTGAACTAAGGCTGTGATGGGTTTGTCCCGTAAGATCAGGAGTGTCGGCTAGAGGGTTGTCTTGTAGGGGGATCGGTGATGAGCCGGTTGCAAGAGGGTTTTCGGCGAAGTAAGGGTCTACTCCTTGATCAATCTCCATTAGGGCATCCATCTCTTGATCCTCTCTCAAGCATTCTTCACGATCGCATATGTCGAGTTGTCATCACGACCCATGAGTTCTTCGATTTCCGGCTAAATCGCGGCTTAGAGCGTGGATGTGAGATCCACTTCGTAGCGGGACGGGGTAGGAGAATCATACAGGGAAGAGTATTCGGTCATGTCGGGACCTTCTTACGGAGTCATAGCTTGGGCCAAACACTTGCCATTCTGCTTGCTTCCGCGGATCACTTGATCGCTCCATTAGCATTGATGAATTTCACGCA
Source organism: Adenophora triphylla var. japonica (assembly GCA_022495995.1). Classification (NCBI taxonomy): domain Eukaryota; kingdom Viridiplantae; phylum Streptophyta; class Magnoliopsida; order Asterales; family Campanulaceae; genus Adenophora; species Adenophora triphylla. The sequence continues at coordinate 121,627 of JAFEMH010002433.1, forward strand.
TTGGTGAAGAGTGGATGATCTTGCTTTCATCGATGTATCCGAGTCGCCCAACGGCAAAGCCGAGAGAAGGTGGGTTTGATTTCCACGACTTGGAACTCTCAGAAGCTCAGGTTGTACGTCGAATTGGATCCTCAAATTGATGACTCTACGATTGGTCGTGCGGTGGAATCGTAGGCTCGGATTACCGAGGTGAAGGCCTTATCGAAGGAACGGTCGATGCGGAGTCGTTTCGGTGTGCTTCAGCGATGATGTTGGCTGCGGAGCCGTTATCAATCAAGGCGTTGGAGGAAGAACATCTCTATTTTTATGAGGATGAGGAGGGCTTCGTTGTGCGATTCTCACATATTGGCAAGTCATCGTACGTGAAGGCTAAACCGCTTCCCGTGCTACCGTTTGACTCGGTCTCTTACGGGAACGTTCGATCCATCCATTTGTATGCCTTAGGAGTGGGGCAAAGATCGTAGGGAGACAGTTGCCCTTGGCGTTCTTGTCGGAATTCCCGGTCACGAGATCTCTTGACTACTGGTTTCACACTCCCGATCGTAGCGGGACGGCATGCGACGGTCTCGGAAATTGCGAGTGCACTCTCGCTTGGAGTTTCGTCAAAGGCTATTGAGTTTACCACTGTCGTTCGGGAATGGATTTAGATGGTATTGGGACCACGAGGGCGTTCCAATTTTCCCTCCTCAATGAGCCTGGACCACTGCTTGAGCACGAAGCAATTGTCGGTGGTGTGGCGGGGTAGTTGTGGAAGGCGCGGTGCTTGCTCATATCCATGTTGGGTTTGAGAGTCTTCGGTTGGAAATTCTCGAGTGGCTTGAGAAGATTTCGTTTCACCAAAGCTTGAATACTTGACCCGAGGCATTTCCGGGTTATCTAAATCTTTGGGCTGTGGGAAGCGAGGGGATTGTTATTCTTTGGGGCTGCTTGATCGCGGTTTACTTGAGCTCAGTTACGAATGTAGTGCCTTTATTCACATTGCTTCCTTTCCTTTGGTCGGGCGGGAGTTGAAGTTGCCGGAGTTTGTTCGATAGCGGTAAGATGAGGCGGGGGTTCTTTGTTGCCTTTTGAAGACTGGAGTCTTTTCAAACTTTGTCCGGCGTTGACACATGGCACGGAGATCCGGATAGAAATGGTGGGTGATCAAGGTCCTCGAAGATGGCTTGAGGCGGGAATGGAAGATGTCCATACGCTCTTCTTTGGAAAGTGGATCCATTATCTCGCTTAGCTTCCAGGTTCCATCTTTTGTAGAACTCGCCCAGCTGGTTCGTCATCCTTTGTTCGGTGGCTTGCGGGTCATGGCGGTTTGTTTCCCATTCAAGGTTGGCACGGTACTTCTCCGGGGAAGATTTCAACGATCGATCCCACGTGGAGCGGTTTTACTGCCTTCACATTGAGGAACCACCTTAGTCTTTGTGGATTTGAGGAATGCGAAAGTGATGCGCCATCTGTTGAGGAGTTGCCCCTTTGGCTCTCATACCCCGGGACGTAGGTGTCTATGTGGGTTTTGGGCATTACGTCCCGTCAAACTTTTCCATTTCGGCATCCTGAACTTTGGAGGAGAGGGACCACTTTGTTCGGATCGGTAGGCGGGGAGGAGTCCTTCCGAGAACTAGCTAGCTTGCCTTGTATGTCTTTCATTTGTTACGATCGGCAAGCCATGTGAGGATCGAGCATGCGAGGTGGGTTACCGTTTTCGGGGACGGAAACCGAAGATGGGGGTGGATTGGGCGATGGGATCGCCATTCGGGAGTCTTGGGGAGGTAGTTGAGTGTATACCAACCCATGCCACAGGGTGTTGAAGTTGAGGCGTGATTGCCGGAGTCCTGCTAAGGGTTGTGTTTGGGAGGCTGGGAAATGATTCGTTAGCCCCAATTAGCGGACTAGCGGGTGGCAAACTGAGATGTCGGGATATCCGCTCGGGATGCTATCCCTGGTAAGCATGGGGACTTTTGATTGTGATTGCGAGGCTCGTATAGAGCAAAGGATTGAATCACAGGGGATGCAGATGCATTGGGATCGACGGAGCGACACGTATGTGTCTTTGTTAGTCTGAGCTTGATGTGCGGCCGAAGCGCGGTATTGGTGGGCATGTCGGGCTTGGCAGTGCTGAGGGAGCTTTGAGCGAAGGCTGCTTTGCGTTGCTGGGATCTCGTAGCTTGGCGGAGCGGGAACTTCATGATAGCTTTGAGAGGCAGGGAACGGTATGTCTTCGTCCTCTATGAGAACAAAGGTTCCGTCGGGTTGGGAAGCTGCAACGGTTCCTCGAAGACGCAAGGTGTCTACGATCCGGAGCTTCTTGTTCCTCTTGGCGCTTCTTGATGGTTTCGAAGGCTCGCGGCACCTCCTCCATTGTGCGGAGGTTCCTTAGTGGCGGGGTTCCGTTTCCCTCCATTGCTCTGTGATCCGTCATGGGAGAGTAGCGAAGCAGTGCGGGCCGTTGGCTGGAAGGGCTATCGGACCTTGGGACCTCGAATCGAAAAGGCGGCTTCCGGGTATTCTCAACCACTCTCGGTTGTTGGAGGGGTGATGGGCAAGGTTTAGACACGGGAATGGCCTAACGGGATAAAGGGGAAAGCTCACGTGGCATGCGGTTTCCGTTTCTTTTATTTTCATGATTTTTTTTGTTGTTTTAATTTACTTAAAACATGTTTTCTCGAAGAGAATCCTAGGTAGGTTGGAAAAGATTGCTCTTCTTTTTCGCAACTATGCTAGATCTGGGTCGATGGAGACCATACGTGCGGCTATAAGCCCCTCGTTTTGCACACTGTATTTCGACTTCCCGGGGTGGACGGCCCCGGGCGAGGGTCCTATAGTGCAAGCGGTTTCCACCGGCCTAAAGAAAAAATCGAACCTAAGGACCGAGCTTTGTCATGTTCGTTTTGATGCGTTAGCCATGTGAATAGTGAACCGAGCCGGCCGCTAAGTCAAGATCGGAGTCAAGTTCGGCATGACCTCTCTTTACCTTGCTTGCGCAAGGGATTTGTGACGTTAGGCGTTGGTGGTCATATTGTCATGGGCGACGTATCAAAGGCTTGATGACATGGTGTCATGTGAGCATGGATGTATACTCAGGACGGAACATCGTGCAGGTGTAGCTTCGGAAATCAAGATCGAGGTCAAGATTTTAGCATGACCTTTCCATCGCTTTGCTTGCGCAAGGGATCTTGAGTTAGAGCCTTGACTCGAAAAATGGCCGGCATGGTATATGTATCAGTTTGTATGACACGGGAAGTAAAAACCAACCGAATGCAGACGGAGTGTGACTCAAGACTCAAACGTGCGGGGTTGACGCTTAGCTAGGATGGGATGTTTGGAATGATCCCGTGCGCGTCAAGGCCTAGGAAGACAAACGGGCAGTGAGACCACTCCGGGTTGAGGGTTGTAGTGTGCGGTGTATCAAAGCGGCGGTGCGCGTAGCGTGCGGTGTAGCAGAGCGGCCGGTGTGAGTAGTGTGCGGTGTAACCGAGGCGGCGGTGCGCGTAGTGTGCGGTCTCTAAAATTCTTTTACGAGTAAAACGAAGCTTTTGAAGAATTTTAAATGTATGCATGAGATGTATATTGATGCATTTTTTTGTATTTTTATTTTTTGTAAAATAAAAACGAAGCACGTGCACACACACACAACAGTTAAAGGGGTAAAAATGAAAGTTTGACCCTCATCATCGTTTAAAAATCTTTTGTTTTGTTTAAAAGATTTTAAAACAAAAATTCCCAGTAAGTCGCCAGCCAAATTACCGGATCCGAGAGGCTCGCGCCCGGCATCGGCATCTTTCGCGTTGGCGGCGGTTCGTCTCGCCGTTTGTTTTCGCAATTTGTAGAGTCGCCACGCCATTTTATTAAGCCCAAAACATTGAAAAAGGGCATCGGTTTAAAGATAATTTTAAAGCTGTTTTTGTGTGATGAGATTTTGAGTTCGGAGGTCGAGATGACTCCTCGGGAAGAGAATATTAGAATATTAGAGCTCACCAGAGTCGCCTCGTAAACGAGTCTTTCGGATACCCCTAATATCCTTTAAATGTTGTGTGTGTGGGTGTGTGCGTGTGCTTTTAAAAATGCATGTTGTATCGGATGTCTACATTGGAGGCTATGTAGGGAAATGTATTGAAATAATGATGGAAGGAAGCCTTACCAATGTTGGTTCGTGTACGTCTTCCGTGAGAATAGTGTTTGAGGTCGGAGTAGCGTTCAGTGCGGATCGGGATTGCCGGGAGATGCCGGTTGTACGCGGACGGAGTTTCGGCGTGAGTTGATGTTGCGAGGCTGCGTTCGGGCGGGAGCTTCGGCGTGCGTTGGGATCGCGGGATCACTCGAGCGAGAGGTTCGGCGTGCGTTGTGGTGGCGGGAGTCACTCGGGCGGAGTTTCGGCGTGGTTTGGGATCGCCCGGTTTGACTCGGAAAGAGCGGGACAGGTGGAAAGACCGACGAGGCCTCGGAGTACCACGAGGGGCCTCGGAGTACCTCGAGAGTGCCTCGGGGCAGCGCGGGAGCGTCGCGGGAGCGCTCGGGAGGCCGGAGCACCACGAGGGGGCTCGGAAGGCCTCGGAAGGATCCGAAAGGGGCGAGAATGCCTCGGAAGGACTTAGAGGGGAAGCCGAGAAGGCCTAGGGAGGAAGAGAGAAGTGGGAGGTGTGTGAAAATGAGGAGGGGAGCCCTCTGTTTATAGTGCCGATTTGGTGCAAAGAGGTCCGTACGGACCTCACAGTAATCCGAGTTTTTGGTTTTCCTCGATTTGAGGGAATATGTGATGATGGTGAATATTACGTAATTATGGTGTCCACTGAGCAATAAGGTCCGTACGGACCATCTTGCATGCAAAAGAGGTCCGTGCGGACCAAAAGCTAAGCATGAGGGTAATCATTTTCTCCGGGATTTGAGGAATATTGTGGACTTTAAGGGGATTGATAATTATGATAACAAAGAGGTCCGTACGGACCATTATTGCTTTTCAATTTCTGAAAATTCCCGAAAGGTCCTTTTGTCCCTTTTTATCCCGGAAAGGCTCCTCCCTTGGTTTGGTGGGGGTTTAGAGAGGGTTTTGAGTGAGAGGGTCGTCGAGGCTGCGTTGATGAGTCTGCACGGTGCTTCCCGTGTGTTTGAAAGGGTGTGATCCAGATTGGGGTACTTACAAGGGCGAGATCGGGGACCGCGCGGGAAGGCGAGGTTCACACTTCCGAAACGGATTCGGCAATCAGGATGGCGAGGGGGCAAGGAGAGAGGGAGCGAGCGGGAAGGGGAAAAGCCTTAGCTGACGAGCAGGATCCCGCTCCTTCAAAAACGGATAACGCAAGGGCGGTAGCCGAGCAGTTGAGGAAAGAGAATGAATTCATGATGAAAGTTCTAGCCAATAATGAGAGGTTGAGAAAGATGGGGCAGGTACCCACGGCGATCCCGCCTGTAATGTCAGTGGAAGTCGATGGGCGAGACCAGGGAGGAGAGCGGAATGTTAGCCATAATGCGTCAAAGAGGGATGATAGGCGCGCGAAGGATATGCCGCCGCCTAAAGGTGTAGAAGAAGGCCGTAGAAGGCGGGATGTAAGCAAGGAGAGATCTGGGGGTGATGGAGGCAAGAGGAAACACTCAGATCGGGATGATGAAAGGAGGAGGATCTATCACAAGTCAGGGAACTCACGTGATGATTCTTATTACTATGGATATGAAAGTGGCGAGGGGTCGACTGCAGACATAGATTATGTGCCAAGTCGCTCAAGATATTCTGACGATGAGACGTATGTAAGAGAAAGTTCGCAAAGGTCAAGGCATTCTGATAGAGCTCGCCGAGATAAATTGCCGCAGCGCGATAGAGATCGTACGCGGCGAGAAAGGAGGGATAGGGAAAAGGTAGAAAAAGCCGCAGAAGCCGAGAAGGTCGCGGAGGCAATTAGAGTTGCAGAGGCTTTGAAAGTCGTAGAGTTGGCTAAAGCCACAGAGTTAGAAAAGGCCAAGAAAAATGAGGATGATAAGTGGAAATCCGAGATGGCAGAAATGGCGAAGAAAATTAAAGAGTTAGAGGCAGGATCCAAGCCCGCTGAGGTGAAAGGCTCTTACTTGGCCCCATTTGCAAAGAGTATTCAGATTGTCGCCCCCGATCCATCATTTCGTATGCCCAATTTGCCAAGTTATTCTGGGATTTCAAGGGCGAACACTCACATTGGAGGATTTGAGGTAACATTGTTGCTATTGACTGATAATGAAGCCGTAATCTGTAAGGCGTTTGCGAGCACTCTTGCTGATCACGCATTGGAGTGGTTTTTGGCACAGCCGGTGGAATCAGTTCTCGGATATCAGGATCTTAAGAATAAGTTTCTAGCGAGATTCAGTGGGTCAGGAGCCCAGCCCACGCAAAAAACCGAATTGTGCAGCTTGAAACAGAATGAAGGGGAGAATATATCGGCTTTTACTGATAGATTTATGGGAGTTGCAAATCGGATTGTTGATGTTAGCCAGGGCGAGATCATCATGTTATTTAATTCGGGATTGTTGCCTGGGCACTTTAAAGCGGAATTTTGTATGCGATTGCCGAAGACAACTGGCGAGTTGTATGAGAGGGTTAGAGCATACTGCAGCGGTAGTAAGGAGGAAGTGGTCAAGGTTGCCAATGTAGCAGCGGGATCTGGTAAGAAGAATGTGAAGGAAAGGATTGAGGTTGTGAAAGATGATAAGAAAGCTGATAAAGGAGATCGCATCGGGAATAGAGCCGGCGGGAGCCGGGATAGCCGTGATAAAGGACAAGATCAGAGACGGATCGTCAGGTTCAACAGGTTGAACACTACTCTGAGCGAGATCTTGAGAAAGGAGGTTTTCCCAGCACCGTATGAAATCAGAGAAGGATCCTATGGTGCCAGGGATCAGAATAGCTATTGTGATTTTCATAAAGACAAGGGGCATGTGACAGATGATTGCTATAATTTGAGTAAGATAATCCAGTCAAGAATTGATAGGGGTGAATTCAAGCAATATCTCGAAGGTAGTAAAAGGTGAGATGAAGGGGTGCGGCAAGAAAGAGCTCAGTTTCGAAACGTTGTCGATGTTATTCAGGATCCATTGCCCAGCGTTGCCCAGTTGGATAATCAAATTATGATGTTGTCGCACAGTTTTGACATCCCTCCGTTTGTCGCCATCGAAGACAGAGTTATCAGCTTTTCTAGAAGCGAGTTGGCAACAACAAAGGGTCATGGGAGCCAACCAGTGATTATAACCATTTGCCCGGGAAATAACATTGTTCAGCGCGTGATGGTGGATTCAGGAGCGAGTAGGAATGTATTGTATTACGAGGCTTTCAAGAGGATGAATTATACTGATGCAATCTTGGTACCCTACAAGGGATATCTAGAGGTATTTACAAATCATTGATCGAGTGAAGGGGACGATTATCTTTGGGAGTAGAGATTGGTGAAAGGTGAGCTGGCGAGAAGCGAGCGAGTTGAGTTCATGGTGATTGATTTGGTTTCCGCATACAATGCTATAGTTGGAATCCCTTTTACGGTAAGTTTTGAAATGGTGCTTTCTATCCCGCATCGAGAGAGTAAAGTATCAGACTCCTAGAGGTGTGGGTTGTGCGAAGAGTGAAGCAATTACGGTGGCGAGAAAGAAGAAGGAGATGATTAAGGCGAGGGAGAGGCTTCTACTAGTTCGTTGACGACAAAGTCGATTCTCGCCGGTGAGGATTAACATGATTGAATTTGTTGAACACGAAGATGGCCCAGGTAGTTACTGAAAGTATGAAGAATGGCACGGCATTGGTTGTCGCAGATGCGAGTTTTGTGCATGAGCGAGAAAAGGAGATGATAGATGCGCGAAAACCTGACTGTGTGAGCTATAAACAGGATGTCGCAGGCGAATTGGATCTGGGTATGGAAATAGTGGATATGGCGCCAAACACGACCTATGCCAGGGTGGTTCAGTTTGTTCAGATGAGGGAGCCCAGAATTGAGGAGATAATAGTGGAAGAAATTGTTGATGATTCCGACGAGGATTGTGAAACAGTGGAGGTTGAGGATAAAGATGGGCGACCTACGGGCAACACGTTCAATGACCCAAGAAAGGTGATTCCCGCCAAGGGCCCAATTAGCAAAAAGCGAAAAAGAATGGAGGTGGAAACTTTACAAACGCGAGATGAGCCTGAGATACAGGCTGATGAGGAACTGGAAGAAGTCGAGATCAATCGATATTTCCCGGAGCAGCGGGTTAAGATTGGGAAGCAGTTGTTCAGGGATGAGCGAGAACGATTGGTTGAATTTTTGAAGGATAATTTGGATGTGTTTGCATGGCGGCCAGAGGATATGAGGGGGATTGATGAGAATGTCGCCTTGCACTGCTTGAATGCCTATCCCAATGTTGAGTCATTCAAGCAAAGGGTTAGGCACTTGTCGCCAGAGAAGGAGAATGCGGTCATGGAGGAAGTAGATAAATTGTTGAAGGCAGGAATCATAGAGGAGATTCAATACCCAGTTTGGTTAGCATGTCCAGTTATGGTGTTGAAGTCGAACAAGAAATGGCAGATGTGCATTGATTTTACCGACTTAGATACCGCGCCCCAAATAGCTTGCTACCATTACCTAAGATAGATAAGCTGGTTGATTCAATTGCCGGTCATAGGGTCTTCAGCTTTATTGATGCGTATTCAGGATACCATCAGATTAAAATGTGCGAGAATGATAAGGCGAAGACGGCTTTTCGAACTCCCAAGGGTAATTTCTATTATAAAATGATGCTATTTGGCTTGAAGAATGCCGGCGCGACATATCAGCGAATGGTAAATGAGGTCTTCAAGTCGCAGATTGGGCTAAACTTGGAAGCTTACATTGATGATATGGTGATAAAAACAAGAGAGTATGATCACGTGTTGGATCTCGCAGAGACATTTGAAAGTCTGAGGAGGAATTCGATGAAGTTGAACCCTAGTAAATGCACGTTTGGAGTTACAACGGGAAATTTTTTTGGTTTCCTAGTAAACAGGCGCGGGATAGAGGCCAATCCCGAAAAGATTCAGGCTCTATTGGATATGTCGCCGCCCAAGTCGATCCGTGAGATACAGAGGCTAAATGGGAGGATTATCGCCTTGGGGAGATTCATTTCCAAGTTGGCGGAAAAGTGTTTACCGTTTTTCAAGGTTTTGAAGGGGGTGAAGAGTTTTGTGTGGGATGAGGAATGTGATGTCGCTTTCGAGCAAATGAAGGCTTATCTAGGCAAGCCGCCTTTGTTGTGTAGCCCTGTGGAGGGAGAAGAGTTGTTTATATACTTGGCGGCTTCAGATCATGCAGTGGTCGCAGTTTTAGTGCGAGAAGAGGGTGGCGGTCAGAGGCCGATTTATTATGTGTCAAAGGAATTGAGTGAAGTTGAGTCAAGATACTTTAATGCCGAGAAGTTGGCGTACGCTTTGGTTGTGGCTGCGCGAAAACTGAGGGCTTACTTTGTTGCGCATATCATTATCGTACTGAGTGACGCCCCCATGAGAAAAATTTTGCAGCGACTAGATGCAGCGGGAAGATTATTGAAATGGTCTATCGAATTGACTGAGTTCGATTTGAAGTATGAATCTCGCCGGGCGATTAAGGCGCAGGCGTTTGCAGATTTCATTGTGGAAACATCTTTCACGAGGTCGCAAGAGGAGTTGATGGAGAATGCTGTAAAGAAGGACGAAAGGGAGGTCGGGCCTAGTGTGTTGATAGAGAAGAAAAGGCCGCTTGATTGTTGGGTTTTGTATGTTGATGGCTCGTCTTCGAAGGATAAGGGTGGTGCGGGAATCACTCTGACTTCGCCCGACGAGGAGGTTAAGTATGAAAAAGCATTGAGGTTTAAGTTTAACGTTTCAAATAATCAAGCTGAGTATGAGGCATTAATTGCCGGGGTGGAGTTAGCGAGAGATATTGGGTTGACCAAGATAGTGATTCATTCAGATTCCCAGTTGATCGTTAATCAAGTGAAGGGCGATTATGGAGTCCTGAGTTCTATTTTGGTGAAATACTGCAATTTGGCGAGAAACCTTTTGAAAGGGTTCGAATTACAGGAATTAGTTCGGATTGACGGGCGATAACTTCCGCGGGCAGATGAATTGAGTAGGACGGTGGGATCTGAAGGGCAAAGCTCAGCTAGCGAGCCGCTATTAGAATATATAGAGATACCGGTAATCAACAGGCCGCTTGTTTCAGAGATTGTTGATGCCGAGAAGGACTGGGTTGTAGAGATGAAAGAATTTTTGCTTACATGGGAGTTGCCGCCTGACGAGGAGAAGGCAAAGTTGATTAAGGCGACATTACCACGGTTCACAGTGCAGGATGGAGTTGTATACAGGAAATCTTTCTCGAAGCCGCTAATGAGGTGTGTTCAGCCAAGCATGGTGCAGAGGGTGTTGTTTGAAATTCATGAAAGTGTATGTGGCGGCCACCCCGGAGCGAGAGCGCTAGCGGATAAAATCTTGTTTCATGGATATTACTGGCCGAGCTTAAGGATAGATGCTGAGGTGTATGTGAAGAAATGCGAGAAATGTCAGAGATTTGGCAACATTCCCCGGCAGCCGGCAACGGAGCAAACCCCTATAGTGCCAACTTGGCCGTTCGACATGTGGGGGATTGACTTGATAGGGCCTTTCCCGAAAGCAAAAGGTGGTTGCCAGCATGTGATTGTCGCCGTGGATTATTTTACGAAATGGACAGAGGCGAAGGCTTTGGCGACAATCAGTGAGGACCAGGAAATAAAGTTTGTACAAGAAAATATTTGGTGTAGATATGGAGTTCCTAGGGCAATCATTTCAGATCATGGCACTCATTTTGGGAAGAAGTTTTCAGAGGAATGTGCAAGGGTTAATGTCAAGCATTGGATGTCGGTCGTGTATAGGCCGCAGTGTAACGGTCAGGCGGAGGCGGCAAACAAACTGATCATTGTCGCCTTGCGCAAAAATTTAGAAGGAAGAGGTGGAGCGTGGCTTGAGGAGTTGCCTATAGCGTTGTGGTATGTGTGGACAAGCTCGAGGCTCAAGCCAGAAACCGCATTTGCCCTTACTTATGGGTCAGAAGCCATGGCGCCCGTCGAGATGGCGTTGCCGACTTACAGGGTGGCCAGTTATGATGAAGCGAGAAACGGGCAAAGGCGATGTAATGATTTTGATTTGATTGATGAAAAAAGAATGTATGCGAGAATGAAGATACTTGTGAAAATTCTGATGAAATTGTTTTCTGTTTTAGGAAGATGGCGGCCAAGGAGGTTGCCGCTAAAGTTGAAGATGGCGACCAAGGAGGTTTCTGCTAAAGCTTGAAGATGGCGGCCAAGGAGGTTGCCGCTAAAGCTTGAAGATGGTGGCCAAGGAGGTTTCCGCTAAAGCTTGAAGAGGGGGGGGGGCGGTGGCTTGGAGATAATGGTTTCAAGTCGCTGAACCTTGCGGCTTGGAGATAACGGTTTCAAGTTGCGGTATCCTGGAGATAACGGTTCCAGGCACCTAGAAAAGTCCCGGCATTTTTACGGGCACAGGGGGGTCAGCGGCTTGGAGATAACAGTTTCAAGTCGCCAAACCTTGCGGCTTGGAGATAACGGCTTCAAGTCGCGGTGTCACAGAGATAACGGTTCCAGGCACCTAGAAAAGTCCCAGCATTTTTACGGGCACAGGGGGGGGGGGGCGGTGGCTTGGAGATAATGATTTCAAGTCGCCAAACCTTGCGGCTTGGAGATAACGGTTTCAAGTCGCGGTGTCCTGGAGATAACGGTTCCAGGAACCTAGAAAAGTCCCGGCATTTTTACGGGCACAAAGGGGGGCGGCGGCTTGGAGATAACGGTTTCAAGTCGCCAAACCTTGCGGCTTGAAGATAACGATTTCAAGTCGCGATGTCCTGGAGATAACGGTTCCAGGCACCTAGAAAAGTCCCGGCAGTTTTACGGGCACAGGGGGGGCGGCGGCTTGGAGATAACGGTTTCAAGTCGCCAAACCTTGCGGCTTGGAGATAACGGTTTCAAGTCGCGGTGTCCTGGAGATAACGGTTCCAGGCACCTAGAAAAGTCCCGACATTTTTACGGGCACAGAGGGGGGCGGCGGCTTGGAGATAACGGTTTCAAGTCGCCAAACCTTGCGGCTTGGAGATAACGGCTTCAAGTCGCGGTGTCCTGGAGATAACGGTTCCAGGAACCTAGAAAAGTCCCGGCATTTTTACGGGCACAGGGGGCGGCGACTTGGAGATAACGGTTTCAAGTCGCCCAACCTTGCGGCTTGGAGATAACGGTTTCAAGTTGCGGTGTCTTGGAGATAACGGTTCCAGGCACCTAGAAAAGTCCCAATTTTTATGGGCGAGAAAGGGGCGGTGCCTTGGAGATAGTGGTTCCTTGGCACCAAACCTTGCGACCTGGAGAGTGCAATTCTAGGCGCGGCGACCTAGAGAGTGCAATTCTAGGCGCCCAGAACCTTGTGGCATGAAGAAGCTAGTTTCAGGCAAGAGGCGATTACCGCAAGCCACAATTGATCTAGCGCAGTGTCTTAGGGATACTTCGGCCAGAAAGGTGTGGTCACACAATGTATATCGCCGGTGACTCTAACAATGGAGTAAGGCTGCCTAAAGACAAGCCTCACTCTTTTGGAGGGAGTAGTATGTATATAGATAAGAGAAAGGGAAAGGAGTCTTCGATGAACTATCGAAGCAAAAATGGCGACATATCAAAGGTAAAATTTAAAACAAATAACAGTAAGCAGAGCAGTGACATTCGAAGGAAGATAGGAAGATAAAGTGTGGAGATGAAGTCGCACCGCGACATTCAAATAACTTCAAATAACCAAGGCAGGCATCAAAGGAGCATTCATGAAAGTTAAAAACAAAGCAAATTCGTTAATAGCGACATCTAAATTACAGTAGAGCAAACATTGGAAGAATCATGCATAGAGGCAGAAGATAAAAGTGCACGCCGCAAACCGCGACATTATGATAAAAGCATAAACTCGCAAACCGCGATCCCACAAGTCATGTCAAAATGTTTAAGTCGCAAACCGCGACACCACGCCAAAAGTAAGATTTCAATGTTTAAGTCGCAAACCGCGACATCCCCAAAAAGCGATAAAACCAATGTTTAAAAAGCAGAAAAGTAAATTGTTTGATGCAAACCAAAATAGATTGTTTTCAAAGAAAGGAGCAATGTTTTTCAAGGAGCAGATGGCTGGTTCCCGCTGGTGGAGGTTCTGGCAGCACGAAGAGCTTTGCGAGCATCATCTTTGGCGGTCTTGAGGGCTTTACCTTTCTCGCCAATCAAATCCACCCACATCGTCAAGGCATCCTTGTCGACCAGTGGAGGAGGAGTCCAAATCGGCTTGCCTAAGATCTTGTCTTCTGCGGCCAGGGCCTTGAGCTCGCCCTCCTCGTAAGGGACAATGGAATGGCCGCGGCGGCAAAAATCGCTATAGATCTGCTCAGATCCCTACTTGGCGAGAAGCTCAGGAGTGATGGCCGGGATTTCCTCAGAACTTGCCGCTGCCGCCCGCATGGCATGGAGTAAAGCTTTGTCATACATATCCATTGCGTCAGACTCTGCTTTTTCTTTGTTTGCGGCTATCTCATTCACCAGCTCATCAATAGAAGTCGCCTTGGCTAGATTCTCGGCCTCTAAGGCCTTAATCTTTTCTTCTGACTGCAGCTTTATAGTAGAGATCTCATCCTTCAGCTTCTTCTTTTCGTTCTCGCCAGATTTAAGGGCCTCCGACATCTTCAGCTTTTCGCCTTGAAGAGCGGCCAACTCCTTCTCCATCTCCACACACCTATTCTTATATTTCTCTTTATCGACCAACGCCCGCTTGCGAGCTTTATCCATCTTCTCAGAATCGCGAACCGCACGATTGTATTTGTTCCTAAACCCATGCAGAGTACTTGTAATCTGTAAAAAGTTCGGGAAAAGAGTTAGCACCTTAAGAAGAATGATAATGTTTAAGTGAAATAAGAAGCGGCAATGCTTACCCCATAGATCTGAAGGCCGGCCAAGTTCAGGGACAGGTCAATGTCCTGTTCCACGACTTCGTCTATTGCCGCTTTGTCGCCTATGCGCTCAATAATACCGGCACCGATGAGACTGTTGTCAGGATCACTAGAATGAATGATAAAACCTCGTAGCTTGGGAACTGAGGCAATCTCCACACTAAGATCATAAAAACCTTCCCTGTCAGAGGGCATCTCAAACCCCTCTTTAAGCCAACTCACGAGCTCGACCTTGGCCTCAGTTGATTCTTCCACGGCCTCTGGATGACCGAAGAGGGGTTTTGGCCCTGCTAGATTTCCTTACATGGCTTGCGGCTTTCTCGGCGGCAACCGCCGCTTCCTCACGGGCAATTGCCTCCGCGTCATCCCCGCGATGAGAAATTGGGAGCTCTAGTTCTGCAGCCTTCGAAAGGTCGGTTTGGCGAGCATCGGTAAGTCGCTTTCGACGACTATCAGACTTGGCAGCAGCGGCGGCACGTCTATCAGACACATCCATAAGTCAAAATTCTAAATTAAAGTGAAGCATTTAGTAAAAGGAAAGAAGAAAAGCAAAGTAAGAAGGAATAGAGGCGAGATACATACTTAAAACTTCATACATAGTCTTGCAGCAACGACCTTATAGCTGACAAGGTCCGCACTCCAATGCAAAACAATTTCCATAGTGGAGAACCCAGCCGGGATATGGATCGGGCTGAGTTATGGTTAAGCGGGGCTCATCATCTGGGTATCGATAGTCTGGAAGGCCAACTTTTCTAAGTATGGAAGGGCGAGATAATATATCCCGCCACGAGAATAAGGCCAACCCTGTGTCGGAGGCATCTTCTAAAACCTTAAAAATTTTCGCTTTCAGCCTAGTGTCGCCGGAAACTAAGGCGTTGCGGGTTTCAATCTTCGTGTAGATGTCGCCAATATCACAGGGATGAGTCCAGCCTACGCGAGATGTAATCAAAAGCGGGTTGGATTGCCAATTGTGAACTTTTCTAGGCAAAGGGGTAAGAAGTCTGGGTTTCTTATATTTGATCGAAAGTCGATTTTCGACAACACCATCCCTCTGAGACACGGCTGTGTAACCGTCAAACAAATTGATAAGTAAGGGGACAGAGGGTTCCTGTTTTAGAGCCCTACAAATCACTAAGTAACATGTGAGGACCCTAATAGCATTGGGGTGAAGGTCAACAATAGCTGCGTGGGCGTTGAACAAAACGGCAACAAGGAAAGGATCGATGGGAATCCTTAAACCGGCATCTAATTGGGAGGGATAAACAATGACACCGTCATTCCTATGCCGCATAGCGGCAAGAGACAAGTCTCCAGTGTATGGCTCTACATGGTAAATATCTGAGTTAATTCCATACTTGATGTAATAGTGGGTTTGGAAATCTGTGTAAGACGAGCTGCTAGATCCGGCGACCTCAGGGTTGGAAGAGCCCTGCGAGATGTTTGGTCGCGTTGAAGTCTCAACCGCCAGGGTATCCGAGATGTCATGGCTGGAGGTTGAGTTGGAGGAAGACATGACCTGTGGATAGAAGGGAGGACTAAGTAAATTGGGGGCTGCGGGATAGTGTCAGAAAATTCAGTTTCAGGGAGAGATAGAAGTCGCAGACATGAGTGTGGAGTGCAAAGTTGTATAGAAAGTGTGCATGGAAGCAGATTCGTGCGAGAAAGGGGGACCCCTAATTTCTAAGGCATTCAAAATGGCGACATTCGCTCCATGTCGCCTAAGCATGAAAATGAGATTCCCAAGCGAGATTCGGGCCCATGCCCCTATCTCTTTTCTCTGAAACCCCCCACTTGTTTTGCTTTGGCCAAATTTGACAGTTTTTAGAAAGTAATTTTATCTTAGCCATTGCGTGGGATAGGTAGAAGCGAGAACTCAAGCGAGAATTCAAGCGAAAATGCAAGCGAGAATTCAAAATTTTGAAATAATTACCTGGAGACTTGTAGAACGGAAGGAAAGCTTGAAGAAGTAATCGGTAGGAGGATCGAAAGGCTCTGTACGCCACCGGTTTTCCTCGAGGATGCTCCAAGACAGTTTGAAGTATACGGAGCGTGCGAAAAGATGTCACCGAAAATTAGAACTCCACCGGACTCTAGGAAATGGAGGATCAAGTGAATGAAGATGTGTGAAATGGGTTTGAATGAGGGTTTATAAGCTCCAAAATGGCAGGAGTGGAAAGGTTATGGGGGATTTCCAAGGAGTAGTTAAGAGGGTGTGATTTTTGAAATTCCCCCCATTATTGTGAGTATTAATTGGAAAAGATGGCTCGATTTCCAAGGAAAGTGTACGGCTGCCAAACCGTCTGACTTGACCCCGAATCGACACGTGTCATACAGATGGCGGTTGAGCCTCGTTTCTCGCCAAAGCGGGCAAAAAACCGCGAGAGGCATCTGGCAACTGAAGAAGTTCTCGCCTGGACCATAAATAGTCCAAGGCTTAAACTTGGGGGCTTCTGATGCGATCGTATAAAATGGATTGGGCCCAAGTACTAGGGAATTAGGCCCACTAGCTAGTCATGGGCCGAGCCCACTGGACTTGGGCCATCCAAGAGAATTGTGGCAACGAAGCGACATTACAGGAATAGGCGACATGAGCTTAAATGAGGCAACGGTAAGAAGGCGCGTGAGAGTACAGCAACGTATGCAATAGGGTCATGCGAGAAACACAGTAGAATGGCTGCAGTTTATTATGATTGTGTGTATAAAGGGGGATCCGTTTCCCGCGGGACATCCGGCTTAAGGCGACATTTAGAATGTCGCCCTCTTTCCTTTGGTTGTCGCCAACGCGACATGGGCACTTGGGCATTCCTGGGGCCTAGTTCCGGTTAGCTCCTGCGCCTCTAACCCTAGCCGCCTGTGATGGGTGATTGATGTGACAAGGTGAATAGTGAAATCCCACTAACTTGAGGTTGGTTGGGGCCTAGTTCCGGTCGTTAGCCCGACCGGATTCCCACTTCAATGGGGATTCGAGGTGGCCACCTTGTTTTTGGTCTTAACTTTTCTTCCCTTGGCCCACCTCGAACCTTCACGAATACAAATACTCACAATTTTCCCCACATATGTACCTTTCTTGATTAAATCGGGGGAATCCCAAAAAAAAATTGTGGCCTTTTTCTTGGCCTTTATCTTTTTCTTCTTTTTCTTGGGTACCTCCCAAGGAGTTTTTGTGGTCTTTTTCTTGACCTTTTTCTTCTTTTTCTTTTTATTGGGGACCTTTTCCCCAAACTCACTCGGTGCCCCAAACTCACTCGGTGCCTTGGTCTTATCAACATCAAGCACATCAGCAAGACCCATCACCGCCTCCTTCAGCTCATCAGAAAGATCAAATTCTAATTCTACAAATCCTAAAGCATTCTCCAACACAGATTTCATGTCATCAAAAACATTAGAATCCATTTGTTGTCCATCACCCTCCATAGTCAAACAAGGTTAAGAAAAAGATGACATAAAAAAAGAAAAACAAAAAGGAAATAAGAAAAAGAAATAGATTAAGAAACAGAATAAGTCCGTAAACAATTACACCGCTCCCCGGCAACGGCGCCAAAATTTGGTAGGCTTAGTCGCACACCTACTAAATTAAACCAGGACTCGGCCACAAGAATGTAGCAAATGTAAGTCCAGGGTCGAACCACTGAAGAACGGTTATTGATTACGAACTAGTCACACACAAATGGGGGGTTTGTTTGTTGATGAATTAAATCCTAAAAACAGAAATTAAACTAACTAAGAGCAAAAACAATAATTTCGAAACACTTTAGATTTGATTCCGTCCCCACCTAATTAGCCAATTATCATTGATATCTCTTTTCACTGTCACCCTATTCACCTGATCACAAGATCTGTTTCAATCTCTGTTTCTTCTTTCAGAATAGTTACTAGCAGTGGCACACTCACTAGAAACTCTAATTAATAAATTAATCTAACTGGCACAGTCTAGATCGCAGAATTAATTGATGAACGGTTTAAGAAACTAAGATCAAGAATGCTTTCTATGATTATTTCACACAGATAATCATCTAATTTTACCTACTTCACAATTTACCATGGCACATGCATAAATCGTAAAGATGCTACTCATGAATTTCCTACACTGGCACAGTCATAGAAAACTCTAGCTAAGATTCATAAAAAGAACTAGCGAATTGATCAGGTTCACAAACCCTAGTTATAAATCTAAAATAAACACAAGTAAAATTATGAATAGGGATAAACAGATTGAAAAGAAAAATACCTCAAATTGATAATTAGAGATTCAAGAAATCAAATCCACAGCAATGAGTTTAAGCTTCCATGGGAAAAACTCAAGCTCTCTAGGAAAAAATAAAAACTCTAGATCAAACCTAAAACTAATGTTAAAGGAGTTTATATACTCCTTCTTCCAAATAAACCTAAAAACTAAATAATAAAAATAAAAGAAAAAGGGAAAAGAAAATAAAAGCCAATCAATTTTTTTCTTTCTGCGTTGGTCAATGCCCTTTTCTTTCTCGGTCCCAGCACCTCCTTGGAAATCACGTACGGCAGCAAATTGATTTTCTTACTTTTGGGATTCCACTTTGGTCCTCCAAGTCTACCGCTTTGCAGTTTGATTCCTGCACTTCACATATTTTTAGCTTTATCCTCAGCATTAGAAAGCTTCCGCAGAAAAATCATAAACTCACTAAAAATAGTCTCAAAATACAATGATTTTCCTACCAACTCACCAATTCAACATCTACTCGAAATTACATCAAAACTAGTCTAGATTACATCAAAATAAGAATAAAATGTCTTAAAAATTAGGAAATTACATATACTAAAATCCGCCACATCAAAGGTGAATAGTGAAATCCCACTAACTTGAGTTGAGGTTGGTTGGGAACTCTTTTTGGATGATTGACAAGTGTCCCCCCATGTGCAAGGCACATGGGGGGCTTGGGAGTATATAAGGATGAATAGTATCATTTGCATGGATATGTCTCTCTCTCTCTCTAGGGTTTCCATTGATATTGTCACCACCTTGAACATCTAACCTTACTCTCACGCCGGATGGGGTTCGCCGGAGTCACCCCCGGCTTAGTTCACGTGTTTTCTTGTGTGTAGGAGACCAACTAAGGAAAGAAGCGGCCGGAGTATCTTGATCATTTCAGCTCCTGTGCAACCACGATTTCTCATGGTAGCATCAGGATGATAAACCCATGATTGGGTCAAGAAAGACTAAATTTTTGCCAACACAACCAGAATATGTTGATTTGGTAATGCATCATAGAGGTGAAATAATTAAACATCCTAACAGAAAATATGTAGGAGGGGAAGTGAGTAGGATAGAGGGAGTGGATCCAGATTATGTGAGTTATGGTGCATTGTGTAAGACAGTGAACAATCTGGGGTATATGGGTGGAAAGGCATTATATTATTCGATTACAGGTTTAGATTTGAATGCAGGTCTAACTTTAATAAACTGTGACAAAGATATTATTAATGCTTATGACATTGCTAAATTGCATATATATGTTAAGCATCAAATTGATGAATGTGTGTTGAGTCAAGAGGAGCCTGAGGTAATGATGCTGACTTATCCAAATGCTTCTCAAAATGTTGAGGGAGACAATGTGGAGGGGTGTGATGAGGCTAGTGTGCAGGGTGCTAGTGTTGAGGGGGATAATGTGGAAGGGTCAAATGGGGATGAAAACTTTGAAAATGATGATTGGTGGGAGTATAATGAAACTGAGCTTGAGGAATTGATCTCCCAAACTCAAAATATGAAAGAAAATGATAATATGCAGGGAGGAAGTATAAACTTAGAAGGTGTTGGGAATGAATATGATGGGAAAGCATGTGATGGTGAGAATGAAGAAGATAGAAGTGATAGTGATGATAGTTTGAACAATGTAGAAGTAATGACAGACGATGAAGAGTATTTAGCTCATATGATGCATGCTAAGAAATTCAGAAACAAAGTGGTTGGGGAGGATGAAAATGATGGACTGAATGAAATTGGGGAGAATGAAGAAGATGGTGAAAATGCAAATTTTAGTTATGGAATGGGGTCTGGTTCTAATGCAATTGGTTCAAATGCAGATGGTGAAAATGAAGTAAAAAATGAAATTGAAAATCATAATGTGGAGTATGGGAATGAAAATCAGAATGTAGACAATGAGACTGATAGTGTTAATTTGCAAGGAATGTGTTCTGGTTCTAATGCAGATGGTATTGTGCCAACCTACTTCAATTATGACGTTGGGGGTGATTTCAAACAGTGGTTGAGTGACGATGGAAAAAAATCTAATAGTGATGTGTATCCCTTAGATACAAGTGACGAGGAGGATTGGATAAGAGGGCCAAAATCTAAACCAAAAATGGAGATAAAATTCAATCCTAAAGATTATATAAAGAAATGGGATTTCTGTGTTGATATGGTTTTTGAAGGAGCTTTACAGTTAAAGGACCAAATTAGGGCATATGCTTCAGCTAATGGTTTTGATGTTGGTTGAAAAAGAATGACAAAAAAAAAGAATTCAAGGTAGATGTGCATGATGTCCTTATGATGTCCTTGGCAGCTGTGGGCAAGTTGTGAAGCAAAGGATGGGACATTTAAGGTTAAGTAATATTAGCCAAAACATAATTACACAAAGACTTTGAACCTTAGATATGTTAACTCTAAATGGTTGGCAAATATATTGGGTGATATGATTGAGCATTACCCACCTCATTCCTACTAATCCCCACCTCTTACCCTACCACCCCGCCTTCCACCCTAACCAATCCTATATCTTTCAACTTATCTCAAAGCCAAAATCTTGTAAAAAAATTAATTTTTTTGTAACATAAGAAAAAAATTAGTTTTAAAGCGCCAAGTCTAACTAATAAGAGTGATGAATGATTCTGAAAACTAGTTTTTTTATAACATTTTGAAAAAAACTAGTTTTCCACAAGAGTTACTCTATCTCAAATTGTGTTTTTATCGAAAAATATTTTCCTTTAATTTATTAAACAAATGAAAATATTTTTCGAAAAATATTTTCCTTACCAAACAATCGAAAATATGTTTATGTCATTTTTCGAAAAATATTTTACGAAAAATCATTTTACGAAATTCATTTTACGCGAAATAAATGGAGTCTAAAAAACGTATAAAATTTTCTTTTCTTTTCTATGGCCAGATTTTTTTTAACCTAAAAGGGAGAAAGTTAGCCAATTCGTTCGAGTGGACCCTAAATTGATTGGCAAGTGGACCTTATTAATTGCTTTGTTGCGCATCCAGGTCCCTGCCCGTCCCAATGGGCTTCACACTATAGTCTTAATCTACTATTCCCTCCACACGCATACAACAACAACGTACTGCAATAATAGTGTTGCAAATGTTACATATATTATTTTATATTGAGAATTGATGAAATTGTTTATAATATAAAGATTTTAAATTATTGTGATTAGCACCAATTGATTTTAAATATGATATACATTGTAGCAGCCCTCTCTATTAACTTAAGGTTTCAAAGGAGTTGATTACTTGACGTGTTATCAGAGACGTGTTATCAGAGCTCTTGATTTGACAACTTAAAATCTCAGAGGAGCTGGTTACTTGACATGTTATCACAGCTTTTGGTTTGACAAGGTTAAGAGTTCAAATATTTTCGATTGCATTTATCCTAAAAATATATATAAATGGTACGTATTTACCCAATTGCACCTCTATAAATTCACGTATACACGTGATAGGGAGTGTTAATATCTAAGAATGATATACTCCCTCCGTCCCGCTAATATTAGCACACTTTCCTTTTTGGGCGTCCCGCTAATATCCGCACACTCCCAAAAAGAAAACTTTATATTAATAAAATATTCACCCAACCCCACTCATTCTCTCTCCTACATTATTTTAATACTCACAACACCATTATAATTTATTACACCCTCCACTCATTCTCTCTCCACTCATTCTTTTACACTCACAACATTTTATTAAAATATCATATTCCTTAATTCCCGCACAAACAGTGTTTGTGCTAATATTAGCGGGACGGAGAGAGTACATTGTAGGTGTTCTTTCTATTACCTTAAGGTTTCAGAGGAGTTAGTTACTTATCAACTAATGCTTTTCTCTGCTATGGAATAATGAGATAGGTTTTACGCATTCTTGTCCCTTTATTAAAGTACAGAAAAATTGTTTTCGATTTACTCACGATGAAAACTGGGTCGAAAATTTCATCGAAAAGAAGTAGTAGTAATTGCAAAACTTTGAAATTAATATACACTCTCTCTTCTAAAATTTGGTCATGCTTTAGTCAGTTTCTGCATTAATCCCACCGACGAAAATTACATCAAATAAATAAGACAAGGCCCACCCGGCCACCCCCAAGTAATCAAAGTCAAATAGTCAACCTAATTATTGCCAATATTGTCTGTCAAAACTTTGATTTTTTAAATAGCTTTAATTCATATATAATCATCAGTATCTGAAAGGTGATGGCCATTCAAAAGGGAAAAAAACAGGGGAATTAAATTACTATATATCACAAATTAAAGGAAAATAGAACCCTATATAGTATATACCCAATTATCTGAAGGCAACTTCATACCTAATTATAGTAAATTTTATTCAGATAAACCAGCTAAGAATGCCACTCCGGTCGATGGTAGCCATGATGATCCATATATAAAGTTCCCCACCGTGAATTTACCCGCCTCCACCACCGACGAAATCACCCGATAACCCGGCCACCTGACCCGTAGACCAACTGCCCCACCAGGTCCGGAGTTCATGTACTCCCCATAGTACAACGTATCTAAAGCAAACGTCGCGTTCCATTCAAGCCACCCAATAGGTTGAATATGATCACCAATGTACGATAACATGTACACCGTACGTGAATACAGTTTCCAAGGCCGACCCAAGTAGGTCGGGAAGTTAGCCTTGGAAGCTTCTAGATCGGGCGTGGCTAGTATCCTGCACGCATGGATTGAAATCCCCGTGTTCTGATTTGGATCTTTTCGATTTTGTGCAGTTATTGTGTTTTTCTGGTTGGGCATTGGTTTACGGGCGTATAAACTACAATTTTGGAAAACGACCGCAGCGTTGCCAAATATGAAGTCTACCGTACCATATACATCGCATTCGCGGAAGAACTGGCGTTGGGAATGTACGTATAATGTGTCTTGGTAGCCTTCGATGCTGCAGCGGTAGACCACTGCATGGTCTGCACCTACGCGGAGAGCTACAGCTTGATGCTTGCCTGGTCCAGCCCAGTTGACAAATGAAATGTCTCGAGCAATAAAACCAGCTCCCGTTGCAGCTACATTGCATGAAATATTAATCAAATTACAAAGTACCGAAAGAAAGGGTGAGGGGAGAATAAAGGAAGATTTTTTTTTTACCAAAAGTTGCGGTATGGAAGGTTGTTACGTTGTCGAAAATGCTTAATCCGCCGGAAATGACTGTTTTACCCTTTCCATCTCCAATAAACATTAAATTAGTCTTCTTCCTCCCGACTTTCAAATTTTTCTCCTCATACCTGTAAAATACCAAGAAATATCTCTGTATTTCTTAAAATGGACAATAATCATAATATGGCAAAACTCCGTATGGTTTTTTTATTATTACCGCTCTGAACCGGTTAGAACCACGAGGATAACAAATTTTTTCCAATAAAATTTTAACACTGCTACATCTCCGGTACTCGAACTCGAATTTGCTGGTCAGTATGGAGATAATTATTCAGTTTCATTAAACCCTAAAGGCCACCTTTCATAACATAATTAATGCTACATCATTTTCCTTTCAAATGATAAATGATGATAATTTTTTTTTTTTAAAAAAATAATAAACATCTTACTCACCCACTAATATTTCATTGCCAAAAGATTCACAAAATATAGAAATAATACAAAGTGTATAAATTTATAACATGGCCAACCCACCCAAAAAGGTGACAAGTGAAAGAATAATGAAAATAAGAAAGTGATGATGACTTAACTGCGGCCAATTATGATATCAAAATCCATGAAGGCCGTCTTTCACAATTATGATTAATGACTATTAATGGTATTAATGTCATTTCCCAAAAATGATTCATTTGTGTCATATAGAACCATAATATATTTAATATTTAAATTTATCCTATTTTTATTTTTATTTTTATGGTCAAAACTCAATAAACTTTAACCACAATTTAATTTAATGTAAATTTAGCTATCAATCATTACACAATTTTAAAATTGTTGTTAATATCCACAGTAAAGAATTAATAGTATTAATCACAATTTTTAAAATAACATAAAAATATTTATTTTTTTATAAAATTATAATAAAAATTCGATTGAGTGTCATAAAAATCAAAATATTACAACCTCTTACTCTAAAGATGGAGGAGTAAAGTTTATCTGACAAAATATTCATCCATAAAAAAAGAGTTCTTATTATTCATTGCATTGTTTTTCCTTCTTCCCGATTTTCTTTTTATTTTGTCTCAGTTTAGTTTAAGATTTTTAGTTAATTTATTTTCTAAAAATAGACGATGAATTCTCTTGTTGCCCTCACAATAACAATTCATAGTATATTTTTTTTTATCAACTTTCTCCATCCTACTTTACTTTTACTTTTTATAGTTACACAGTATTTTTTTTATTAATTTTAGTGGAAAGTTAAACGAGATACATTAAAATAAAATGAAGAGAGTACTATTTTTAAAGGATAATTACCTTCCTGCCTTCACGTAGATTATGGTTCGACGATCACTGTGCTCAGGCGATTTTTTGATCGCCTCCGCAATCGTCTTCACCGTCCCATTCTTCCCGTCTTGAGAAACCACAATATCCGCTTGAATTGCAGCCGCCGGCATCTCCATCAACCTTCTCTCTTTTCTAGTCAGCCATTTTGGAAATCTCGAGAATCCGTCATCCGTCGACATTAACCTACGCCGGCGGCTCTGTATAGGTACTCCCGCAAAATCATCGTTCCCGTTCGCCGCCGCGTATATCGCCAAGCAGTTACTCACAAGCTCCGACAAATTCCTCAGCTTCTCCTGCATTTGGTTCTTCACGTTGCCGTTCTCCACCTCCGATAGTCCTTCCGTACACGTGTCCTGGTTGGTGAGCGCGGCGCTGAGCCACGTCATGACGTCGTGCGCTCCTCCCGGCTTCTGCTGCCGTCTGTCCGAAGATGGCGCGACGGAGGACAGCGACCGCGATAGCTGGTCAATTGAGTCCTCGAGTAGCTCGAGGCAATCTTCGTAAGCCGACCGTACACGTGTATCCATCTGGAGGTTGCTGATCTCTGTGGTACTGTAAAACGCCCTGCCGACGCGTTGTAACGTCAGATTGACGGAAATGTGGACGAGGTCGGTATCGGAGGCGGTGAGTGAGCCGGGGAAGTCCAGGAGTGAGTTGACACAGTGGCTCTTGTAACGAGTTTTACCGCAGGTTCGGGAAATGGCTTGGGTGGGCCTTATGTGCGTTATATTTCGAGAATTATTGTCCGAGCTGGCTCGGAGCTCCACGAATAGTGCCACGGAGACGCCCGAAGCGACAATGAGAGTGAGGGAGAAGATGAGAAGAAACTTGAGTCTGGACCTTGGTCTGGCGGTGGACGTGGCATTATCTTGTTGGCTTGGGGTGTGGTAAGGATCAGGCTCGGTCACTCCGAGCCTTCCGTAGCCCATATTAGCGTTTTGGTTTGTTAGCTCGGAAGAGGAAGAAACGGAAAGGAAAAAAATTGCAGGGAGAGAGGGAAATGTAGTGCTTTTATAGTGCCCTTGTGAAACGATATTTCTTTTATTTTTTATTTTTTTATAACTTAGTTATTGGCCACAAAACTTTAGCCCAATTTGCAATGTAATCATTAAACTATTATTTTCTTTCAATGTTCTCATTATACATGTTTTTATAATGTTCTTATATTGTCCATAATTTTGCTAAAGACTTAGTAAAAGTCAGTCATGTAACTTCACATTCACATGACTAACTTTCATTAATTTAATTAACTTAATGAAGTGTACGCTGACTGAAATATGATTGGTAAATCACCTTCCGTTAACCTCGCACACATGATCTCACCATGTTGATTAAAAGATAACGAAAGTTAGTCACGTGAGCTATGATGCACGGATTCTCTCCCCAGCCAGCGAATTGTGTATCCGACTCGCATCGGATACGGATTCACTCCGAATTCGTCGGATACTCTTCTGGATACGCACAGGGGGACTTTTGACAATTCTCCGAAGTTCGAATTCGCAATCCGGATACGCAAATCGAAAACCAGATACGCGAATCGGGAACCAGATTCGTACGACCTACGAAGCGGCACCGTTTTGGCTTCTGAATGGGAATAAATTATAAATCGAGGGAAAGAGAGAGACGCGAGAGACTGAGAGAGACGAAAAGACGACGTACCTCGCTTCGCCGCTTCTTCGTCAAACCCTAGCACCACCGCCGCCGGCGCGCCACAACTTCTTCAGTTTTCGGAGTCGAGGTTACTCAGGTTAGTTCTTCTTCCTTCCTCTTCGCGTCTCCTCCCTGAACCTAGCTCGCCGCGTCTCTCTCTCTCTCTCTCTCTCTCTCTCTCTCTCTCTCTCTCTCTCTCTCTCTCTCTCTCTCTCTCTCTCTCTCTCTCTCTCTCTCTCTCTCTCTCTCTCTCTCTCTCTCTCTCTCTCTCTCTTTGATTTTAGACATTTTAGATGGGGTTAAACTGTCGGTGGAAATGTCAATTGTCAAATATCTATTTATATTTTGAATGTTGAATATTTCTATTTTGAATATTTACATTTTGGTCCCTATAGTTTGAATAGTTACACTCTGATCCTTATAGTTTGAATATTTACACTTTACCCTCACGTATTCGGAATTTTTCAACAATCACGTATCCCCGTATCTCGTATCCACGAATTCGTATTCGAGAATCCGTATCCATGCAACCTAGCACGTGAGGTCAGGTGACTGACTTTCGTTAAGTTTTTAACGAAATTATGGACAAAGTAAAAACATTGTAAAATTTGGGGTCTTAAGTCACTTATTTGGTGAGTATCTTAAATATTTTTCCCAATAGGCGAATGTGATGTCGCAAGTGTTCTAAACACTTGATTTTGCAATAATAAAGCGCGAAGGGTGAAAAAAATGGTAAAAAAGTATTTTTGAGACAAAGTTTTCTTATAAACAAAACATTTTTAAGACAAAAAAATATCTTGAGAAAATGAACATTCATCGAAGGAAGCACTAATTATTTAACGGATGATGTTCGAACTTAACTAATTAACTTTTAAGCGAACGTGAAGAAAATGAAAAGAGAGCGAATACAAATCCTTTTGCTTGCTTGCACTATGGTTCAAACATGAGCCGCTTACAATGAGATTAAAATGAGTTTTATTTTTTGGAAAAGAGAATAAAATGGGTTTAAATTACATAATTGTAACATTTCCAATATAAAACATAATAATTTATTTTTAGTTTTTGAAACTAACATCACATTGTATTAATAAATTAAGCAATAAAATCTTACTTTTAGAAAAATTTGAAAAAAAAGGGATTTAAAGTGGGAAGTGTCAAATCCTTGCGTAAACTAGGCCTACAAAGGGTGATTACTTAGTCAGTGTCAATAGGGAGAATGCTCGGGTGATTCCGTCGGTGGCGGAAAATCCCTAATTTTTTTTTTTTCAGGAGATAAATATAGTAACTTCAAAAATTATAGTAAATGATTAATTTGTAAATATTACAACTGTTAGGATGATGCGGGAATCAAGTCTTCATTTATTCTTGAGGTTCATTATTGATGTAATGGATTTTTGATTCAAGAAACTATTGAAAATAAGAATTTTGATGGTGCTTTTCAAAATAATAAAGAATAAGATTTTTGATACACTTTAAGGGTATTCTAGTAATTATGCATAAACTCCAGCAGCAGAATTATATATCACTAGAAAGATATTTGAGTTTAGTTTGCAACGCACCTTTCGTATTATCTTTTGAATTTTTCTAGAATAAGTTATGACAATTTTACCAAAAACTGCACACATATACATGTACATCTGAATTTGGCCAAAATTTTTGATTTTTCGTATTTAAAGCCTTTTTATCTATTTATAATTAATAAATAGTTTATCCTAACTTGGAATATTGTTCTAAAACTTCTATAAATATCCTAGTTATGCAAATGTAATGGGCTAAAATCTGGGGAGAAACGCGTTTCTCCGTCGCTTATGGAGAAACGGGGCAACGTTTGTCGCGCGACATACTTAGCCACAACAACTGGATATCACTTTCATCGATTACGGATATCCGTAGCATTGAATATGGATATCCGAAGCTTTGGAAAGGATATCCAGAAAAAATATTTGGTTTACGGATATCGCTTTCCAAAGCTTCTGATATCCATATTCAATGTTCTGATATCCGAAGCTGAAAGGATATCCGAGAAAAATATTTGGTTTACGGATATCGCTTTCCAAAGCTTACGGATATCCATATTCAATGCTCTCGATATCCGTGTTTTGGAAAGGATATCCAAAAACTGGCTAAGTATGTCGCGCGACAAAAGTTGCCCCGTTTCTCCATACACGACGGAGAAACGTGTTTCTCCCCAGACCAACTCATGTAATGGGGAGAGTTGAGTTTATAAAAAATATATTAAGTCTTTGAGTTTTAGAAGATGAATTTCTTTTAGTTTATATTATTTGTTAAGTTGGATATCTTTGGGCGGTGATTTTGACTAATATTATTATGTGAATTCATTTGAATATCGAGTTGTTTATCATAAATAGTGTCTACTTGTGTTACCTTCTATTTATTCACCACTTTTTCGGCACAAGAGGTCCATAACTTGAACCCTGCTAAACATAGCTAGATCCGCCCCTAGATTCCATTGCAATGGAACAGAGTCAAACTATGCTTTAGTTATGTTTTTTCGTGAACATCAAGTCTCGATTAATTTCATAATTTTTCATTTTATTTTGGTTATACATCTCACAAATGAGAGACTTGCAATGAATTGCAGACACAAATGGTACTTTCTCTGAATCAAAATAATTTATCTAAGTTTTTTTATTTTTAATACGAAAATATGTTGGGATTACTCTACTTGGCCCACGAAGGGGGTAAATTTGGGAAAAATTGATTAAAAGAACGCTATAAATTGGATCATTTAAAAATGGGCAGATATTTGTAACCCATAAAAAATGGATAAATGTTGATAATCATAATGAGGAGGCATGGGTTCCCTCTGTTTTAGGTTGGGGGAACTATCGAACATGCCCGATTGATACTGCATTCAATTTTTCTATTCCCTCATGTTGTTTAGTCAAATCCTATAGGTGACAACTGTATTTGTTTGCCAAATTACTTAATTGGCGGTATTATGGTTCGAATATGGGTATATCATTTTCAGAATTGGGAATCGACAGTTTTGAAATTGGGAATCGAAATTGCAAATAGGAAACCATTAAATCGTGGAAACGTGACTTTGAAACAATGTAACAACTAATATTATTTGAACGGTATAAACCGAGCTACGAACATGGGCTTGCCCGAACTTGGGCCCAACTATATTGGGCAGTGGATATTGTCTAATTATGAAGTATTGGGGCCGAGTAAGATCTTCCTCGTATGCCGAGGAACATTTATCTCGGCCTTATATCATCATTCTTGGGCCGTCATGTCGGAATTACCGAGGAGAGAAAAGTTATTTGCTCGGCATATATCCAAGTGACGAGGAAAGAAAATCATTTTCCCCGGCATATCTCCGTGTCGGCCATTTACCAAATGACGAGGAAGCAAAATCATTTTCCTCGGTCTATTTGCCAAAGGCCGAGGAAAATCATTTGCCTTCCTCGGCGTTAGGTTAGCTTGATTACAATCTTTATTCAACAAGGATTATACAGCCATGATCCAATCAGGATTATACTTATCAACATCAATTCAAGTCAAACAATGACTCCTTAACAGATGTAATTCTAATTCTATTAGAATTATATCTTATCTCTTTACAAGTTCATTCCAACATGGATTCTATCTATCCATTCCTATAAATACAAGCCCTATGGCTCATTATTCGGTACGTTACTTTTTACATTGGAGAAACTCTGTCAATTTGATTTCTCTAATATCAACCGTGAACTTACTCTCACGCCGGAGGGCCTTTAGCCGGATCCGCCCCGGCTTAGTTTACGTGTTTTCTCTTATTTTCAGGCCTTGCAATCACCGGAGCATTCAACGCTTGGATTTGGGCCGTTTTGACGATTTTGGCATCATCAATTGGTTCCATTGCCGGGAAATCGATTCAAACACCCATTGTTTGGCCTGGAAAACGCTCGCTTAAAGCCAATTTTCTTACCGAATTTGTTCTTTCTTGGAACGGAATTTTTGGATCGGTAAAGTTCTGTTCTTGAAGCCACCGGAGTTCGCAAGTTGTGACCGGAATTTACCCGAGTTCCGGTGAAGGCGTTTTGGCGTTAAAATTACGACCCGATTTTGGCTTGAGTTCTTTGCGTTAGAAAAAATCACAATTGTTTGTTTGTTTTTGGTTAAAATTTGCCCTAATTTTAGCCATAAATTGATTACAGTGAAATTGTGATTTTTGAAAAATTTTGCACTCAATAATCTGTTTGTGATTCATAATGGACGGACAATTCACAAGTGTTACGGTGAGGATCCCACCCAAGTGAATGGGGAAACACAAGCAGGAACCACGCCTCCCCTCCTCCTCTACCTCGGGCCCGATGCCATTCCTCCCCTTGCCATGACTCTTCGTTCCATGGGTCGTGCAAATGCCGAGGAGAGGGCAATGACCTTCCTCGTCCTACTCGTGCTCGTGGGAAGCAAGCGGGAAGGAAGAAAACAAAGAATGCCGACGCCGGTCAAGCGGGAGGATCTCGGCCGTGGGCCAGACGCTCTTTGTTACACAAACAAATGGAGACTCTGCAAAGGATGTATGAAACACAAGTTGCTCTTTTGCAAATGGACCCGAGATCATTCCATGGCTCCATTCATTGTGCCATCAATGGGCCCACCTTCGAGAAAGGAACAAGGAGAGCATCGTGCTCCTCCCATGAAGACCGCCGAACTACCAATGCCGCCGGCCCCAAGGATGCTCCTCGTCCTCGGCATACCGGTAAGCGAAGGATCCTGTGGTCGACACGAGAAGCCAAATAACTCCTAGGGAAGAGGAAGTGAACTCCAAGGACCTAAGGACAAGACTCGGCTTGAATAGGCGCCTATCCCTGCTCGTCTTATCATGACACCTGGCGTCCCACGTCTCCTCGAGCTCGTCGACCCGAGATTCTCCTCGTCCTCGTCGTACATTCTCATCGTCCTCGTCGGCCAGGACTCTCCTCGTCCTCGGCACAGAATTTGTTAGGCCGAGGACCCCGAACCATATAGGATGATACTTGGGAGGCCAAGACTTGGCACCCAGACATGATAAAGAACCATCAAGGAGGGGCACCCACCGACACAATGCGGAGCATAGTAGGGTGAATGATCGTCCCAAGGACCGGTCGACGAAGCTCCCAACGAAGCACTCGCTCGAGCGGTGAGAAGGGAATAGAAACAAAGCAATGGGAGCTGTTGAAGCAAAGGCTAGATGACATGGAGAGGGAAAGAAATATAATGACGACGATTATGATTGGGCCACCCGTCCGTTTTCCTTGAGGATAAGCTGCTGCACCTCCTCATCCTAACCTCAAGCTCCCAAATTTCGAGAAATACAACGGAACCACCGACGCCAAGGACCATGTGCAAAGTTTCGAACAAACCATGAATCTCCTCACCACTGCGATGACTTGCTCTGCAAAGCTTTCGCGAGCACCTTCTCCGGAACTGACTTTGACTGGTTCCGTGAGCTCAAGAAAGGTTGCATCGATTCTTTGGAGGGGCATGAGGAGAATGTTCTTAGATCATTTTGCCACGGTGGGAAGAGGAAGATGAGATTAACCGACTTGGCCAACATTGAGCAAGGGAAGGGAGAGACCACCCTCGCCTATTACAATAGGTTCCGAAAAATGGCGGACCAAGTTGAAGAAAGCCTCACCGATAGGGAGGTCATAGTTTGCTTCAACTCGGGTTAAAATCGGGCCCTCATTTATGAACTCTCGGCCAGGAACCTAGTTCCAAGGCCGAATTGTACAAAGTGGCTTATGCCATTTCCATGGTGAAGACAAGACAAAGAAAAGGAGGCGACAAGACGGAACTGAAGCAACTAACCCCCGAGGAATGACAACGGGAACGGCAAGGGTTCCAAAGGAAAGAATAGAACCGGAAGCACCGAGAAGGCCGGAGTTCACCCCTCTTACAAAGCCCATCTCCGAAATCATGCGGCTAGTAAACCTTCCTCCACCTCGTCCGCCGACCGATCACCCAAAATATCCCCGCAACAAGAACAAATACCGTGATTTTCACAAGGACAACGGGCACACCACCGATGGTTCTTTGGGCCCTTAAGAAGATAATCCAACAATGGGTTGACGAGGAAAGTTAGACCGTTATGTCATGAAGAAAGATGGCAAGCAAAAGCGGAAGCAAGAGGAGAGTGAAGATGACTCCAAGAGTGAGGATGAAGATCGAAGGCCTCCTAGGGCTAAACTACATGTGATCCGTGAAGAGGTGACCTCCACCGAAAGCTAAGGGACCGGATCCACGAGCTAAGCAAAGTATATCATGTCCACTGCTTGGATCCATAAAGCGAAGAAATCATTAGTTTTTCTCCGAATGAGTTGGCGGGAAGTCGAGCGGCTCGTGAGCAGGCCATTGGTCATCAAGGGTCGAATTGACAATGTTGAATCCGAAAGACTTCTTGTTGACACGGGGCATCCCGTGATATCCTATACTATTCACCTTCCAACAAATGGGGTTGAAAGACAACGTGCTAGAGCCATATCATGGAAGGCTTGAAGGATTCACCAACCATAAGGTTGGAGCAAAGGAACCGTAGAACTAGAACTCGAAGTCGGCGATCATCCCTTCCGATCCAAAGCTACGTCACTTTTATAGTCATGGACTTGACTAGTGACTATCATGCGATTATAGGCATTCCAAGTCAAGCCAAACTTGGGATGGTGGCCTCCCTTCCTCACCAACGAGTTAAATTTCCCACTCGTGCTTTGGCATTGGATGCGTGAGGGCAACCCCCAAAGATTTCTTGGAACATGTTGTCAAGAGCGGCAAAAGTCAAAAAGCGTGGAGATAGATACGCCCGAGGAGAACATCAAGATCACCAAATCACGAAGACCACCGAAACTAGCTCTAGGATGAACTATATCCGTGAAGTATGGGAAAGTGAGGAAGAGGAACCTATGGTCCTAGAAATTGTGGATGACCAAGGCGTAACTCTACCCACACCGGAAGAAGAGCCTATGGTCCTAGAAGCTGCGGATGACCAAGGCATAGTTCTACCCATCTCCGAGGAAGACCCCATTCTCGTCAATGACCGAACTCGGGGGCCAACCATGACTCGGGGAAGAACGATCTTCCGAGACATCGATAAACTTATGGAGGAAGAAGGCCTCAACGTAAACGACAATGAAGGGAGGAGAATCGGAGAGATCATCATCGAATCCCTAGAATTTCGAGACGGACCAGAAATGAAGCACAGTAGATGAGCTAGAAGAGGTAGTCATTAATCCCGACTATCTGAACAAAAAATCAAGCTAGGAGGCCGGCTATCACGGGAAGAGAAAGAAAGAATCATATCCCTCTTGAAAAACAGTCTCGACATCTTTGCTTGGAGAGTCGAAGACATGAGGGGATCAATGAAGAAGTAGCCCTCCACCGCTTAGAAGTTGATCCTTTAGCGAAGACCATCTCCCGAGACAAGGAGAAATTTTGCAAGGGACAAGGAGGAAGCTATAAAAGAAGAGGTGCGAGAAATTACTCGGCCAGGAATAATTCGCGAAGTCAAATACCCCGTTTGGTTGGCTAATGTCATTATGGTGAAGAAGCAAAATGGGAAATGGCGTATGTGCATAGACTTTGCTTGATCTAAACAAAGCACGCCCTAAGGACGGCTATCCTCTCCCCAGAATCGACAAGTTGGTTGACTCCATTTACGGACATCAAACTCTCGGCTTCTTAGATGCCTACTCGGGCTATCATCGGATAAAAATGGCGAAAGAGGACATCGAGAAGGCGCCTTCCAAACACACTGTGGGGAATTTACGCTACATCATGATGCCTTTTGGGCTCAAAAATCTTTGGTGCCACTTACCAACGGATGGTAAATCAAGTTTTCGCAAGTCGAGATAGGTAGAAACATGGAAGCTTATATTGATGATATGGTTATAAAGACCAAGGAAGGCGGCCACGTTCACGACCTAGAAGAGACCATTCACAACCTCAGAGCAAACAACATGAAGTGAATCCAAGCAAGTGCGTGTTCGGAGTTCGAGGAAATTTCTAGGCTTCATGGTTTCCCAAAGGGGATTGAAGCAAACCCGAGAGAAAATCAAGGCGCTAGTTGACATGAAGGAACCTACCAACATCAAGGAGGTCCAAAGACTTAATGGAAGAATTGCGGCCCTTGGAAGATTCATCGCCAAATCCGTTGAAAAGTCACTGCCTTTCTTCAAGGTATTGAAGGGGACCAAGAGCTTCTCCTGGACTCCTGAATGCTCGGAAGCATTCCTCCGGTTGAAGGAGTACTTGGGTTCCCCTCCCTTGCTTAGCGATCCGACTACCGGTGAGATGCTATACGTCTTCCTAGCCGCCAGCGATCATGCGGTCGCACTGTCTTAGTTCGAAAAGATGAAGGAATTCGGAAGCCCGTCTACTATGTCTCTAAGGCACTTTGTCCGATGTAGAGAAGCGAGATATTTCAATGTGGAGAAGATAGCATACGCACTAGTCATCGCCTCAAGGAAGGCTGCGTGCATATTTTTACGCACATCCTATCACCGTCTACACCAACGAACCATTGAAGAAAATCCTTCACAAGTTGGAAGGCTCGGGACGTCTCCTTAATTGGTCAATCGCTCTAACAGAGTTTGATATCACTTACCAACCAAGGAAGACCCTTTTAGCACAGCCTTTGGTTGACTTCATGGTCGAGGCGCCTTTATGGGTGAGCATCTCCCCACCTCCCGGACGCAAAACGCGCCGGAGGAAAAAGACTCTCCCATTGAACTCCCATCCAACCTGTTGGATCCCGTATACGGACGGATCGGCTACCAAGGAAAGAAGCGGAGCTGGAGTTGTACTAGCAAGCCCGGAAGGAGAATATACTATACAAGATGCCATCCGCTTCAGGTTTCCTGCTTCTAACAACCAAGCCGAATACGAGGCTCTCATATTTGGCATTGAGTTGGCCTCCTTCTATGGAGCAACTAAGGTGGCTGCTTTCTGTGACTCCCAGCTCGTTGTCAAACAAGTGAAGGGAGAATATAACACTCAAGATGTCACCCTTGCCAAGTATAGAGACCTGGTCCTAGATATGACGAAGAAAATGGAATTTTTCGAGCTCAAGCAGATAGGAAGGGAAGACAACCAAGTCGCAGACGTTCTCTCCAAACTAGCCACCATGGACGTGTCTCCTTCGGAGACCAACCCATATGTAGTTTATGCCGAGGAACCTGCGTATGAAAGATTACAAGTCATGCTTCTGGACGAGGAAGAGAGATGCTGGATCGATGACTACATCGAATACATTGAGAAGGAGAAGCTCCCAGAAGATGAGGCTCGAGCCAAGCTTATCAAGAAGAGGTCTCCAAGATTCGTGGTGATGAACGGAGTCCTCTACCGAAGATCTTTCACGAAGCCCCTGCTAAGGTGTGTCTATCCCAAGGAAACTGAGAACCTCTGGCGAGAAGTACATGAAGGCGTTTGCGGCGGACACCGGGGGCAGAACCTTAGGCGACAAAATCATATCGCTAGGTTACTGCGCCAAACCTAAGAGAAGACGCGCACGCCTATGTTCGAAAATGTGACAAATGCCAAAGGTTCTCGACATTCCAAGACTACTGCGGTCGAGCAAACACTCGTAATACCTACGTGGCCATTCGATATGTGGGGGATCGACCTCATTGGACCCTTCCCACCCGCCCGTGGTAATTGCAAGTACGTGATAGTAGCTGTTGATTACTTCTCCAAGTGGATTGAAGCCAAGGCATTGGCCAAGATAACGGAAGAGAACGCGATCAACTTTGTTCATGACAACATCGGGTGCGAGATTTGGCCTTCCGCATACAATTGTTTCGACCATGGACTCCAATTCTCCACGGCATTTACAACGAGTGGGACGAGTCAAAGTACGCCATGCAAAATCTTCGGTTAGCGGACCCCAAGGCAACGGTCAAGCGAAGCCGCCAACAAGCGGGTCCTAACCGCCCTCACCAAGAATCTTGAAGGTCGCGAGGGTAGATGGTTGGACGAACTTCCCTAGCTTTATGGGGCATTCGCACAACCACCGGGGCCAACCGGGAAACCCCATTCGCACTAACCTTCGGTTACGAGGCTATGGCACCAGCAGAGATGGCCATCCCTACAGTAAGGAACTCCCATTATGATGAGCAAGTCAACAAGGTCAATAGGCTCCTAGACCTGGACCTGATAGATGAAAAACGACTAGCTGCGCAGATGAGGATGGTGAATTACAAGCAAAGGACCAAGGCATATCACGACAAGAGGGTCATCAAAAGAGTATTCCAAGTAGGCGATTGGGTACTTAGAAAGATCGAAGCCACTGGTCGGAAGGCAGAACAGAAAAAGCTCTCCCCAAATTGGGAAGGTCCCTATATCATCACTCAAGTCATCCGAGAAGGGACCTACAGATTAAGGACCAAGGAGGGGAAGGATCTCAAGCATCCATGGCATTCCGACAACCTTAGAAAATATTATCACTAGTCT
Organism: Adenophora triphylla var. japonica; assembly: GCA_022495995.1. Classification (NCBI taxonomy): domain Eukaryota; kingdom Viridiplantae; phylum Streptophyta; class Magnoliopsida; order Asterales; family Campanulaceae; genus Adenophora; species Adenophora triphylla. The sequence goes on from JAFEMH010002433.1 coordinate 158,358, forward strand.
AGTTTATTTTGCCATAGATTAGCTCTTTATTTTCGGTCTTTTATTTTCGGTCTTTTGTTTTCTTTTTGCCTTTTTAGTTGATAGGATTGCAGTTCTATGTAATCGCATTTCAGTTCTACGAAAGCAGTTTCTTCCAACATGCAAAGCAACTATCAGCTCTTCACCCCAGCACCGGAAGATGAGGACATTACTTCCGACTCTCCGATACACAACAGCCAAGACCAAGGATCCTCCTTGGCCTGATGGCTTACCAACAGCCAAGACCAAGGGATCACCTTGGCCTGATGGCTTACCAGTAGCCAAGACCAAGGATCTTCCTTGGCCTGATGGCTTACCAACAGCCAAGACCAAGGGACCACCTTGGCCTGATGGCTTACCAATAGCCAAGACCAAGGATCTTCCTTGGCCTGATGGCTTACCAACAGCCAAGACCAAGGGTCCCCCTTGGCCTGATGGCTTACCAACAGCCAAGACCAAGGGTCCCCCTTGGCCTGATGGCTTACCAACAGCCAAGACCAAGGGTCTTCCTTGGCCTGATGGCTTACTAACAGCCAAGACCAAGGGTCCCCCTTGGCCTGATGGCTTACACAACTGCCAAGACCAAGGATTTTCCTTGGCCTGATGGCTTAACACAGCCAAGACCAAGGGACCACCTTGGCCTGATGGCTTACAACACATCCTGTCAAGGGTCCACCTTGACTCAGGATACCAAGCGGCCAAGACCAAGGAACCTCCTTGGCCTGATGGCTTACAACACTTCCAGTCAAGGGTCCACCTTGACTTAGGAGACTAACAGCCAAGACCGAGGACTTTCCTCGGTCTAATGGCTTGATAAACCTCCTACCATGAATCTACTCTGATTCAGGATTACAACACATTCAAAGCCGAGGAAAACTTCCTCAGCCCAAATGACGTACGAGTATAGTTAAAGCCGAGGAATCTTTCCTCGGCCTAACCACTTGCTCCACAAGGAACATGGGACCTTCCTCGGATCCCACCTTCCTAAGGCTAATGCTTGCATAGCATACCAAAATATAACCAAGTTAGTGAAGTGACAGGAATCATGACAAAGGATTTTTCATTGATATTCAAATGGAATTACAGATCCTATTGTCTATTACAAAAAGCAGAAAAGGAAAAACTATCCTAAGATTGCTGAGCATCATCGAAAGGCTCTTCAAGCCAGCTGGTAGTAATGGAGCCAGGAGGAGGAAGGGTAGTTTGATGAGCATGGGCATTAGTTTCCTCGGCCCTTCCCCTTACCTCGTCTTCCCTGGCCTCAGGCTCTTCCTCGTCTTGGATCGCCTCCACCAAGTCTTTGATGTTGCCGGGGATAACAGGGGCTGGCCTCCACACTTCCCTGCATGCTTGAGCATCCTTGGCCGCTATCAATTCCAAGTTGCTTGCAGAGAAGGGGACCAAGTGATGGAGAGCCCTAACTTCCTCGCTGTATTGATCCCAGCATATTAGCATGGCTATCTTGTTGATGTCTAGGCCGGTGGAGGGATCAGCCAATATACTCCTAGCAAGATGGAGGTATCCGTCTTCAAACATGGTGGCCGTTTGCTCGTCCACGGCATCCTGGAAGGCCGAGCTAGATACCACGGCATCCTTGAACGCCGGGCTCTCCTTGAAGCGCACCACGGCCTCATTCTCCTTGGCGGGAAGGGCAGCCTCCAATCCTCGGTATTTGGCCTCAGCTTCCTCGGCCTTTGCCTGAAGCTCGGCCTTATCCGTTAATGCTTTGGCCAGCTCCTCCCCTTTTAGCCGGAGATGTTCCTCGGCTTTGGCCTTCTCTTCCTCGGCTCTTTTTACCTCGGCCTCCACTTTGGCCTTGGATGCCTCAAGCTCAGCATCCTTGGCCTTCAGAAGTTTGACCAAGGAAGTCTTGTCAGTATCACTCTTTGCTTGGGCAGCCTTGGCCTCATTCAGGCGCCTGGTCTTCTTTTTGGCTAGCACGTTCTCATACGCCGTGACAGAAGCCAACTGAAAGAAGAATTAATATTAGAAGTGCAAACAAGTGTAAAACAGATCTCACAATCAATGATCAAATGAAAGAACTGTTACCTCGGCAAGTAAGAGCCCCTTGCGGCAGAGCAAGGTATCGTCGCTGGGAGCCTCTCTGACAAGAGCATCATAGGCATCCTCATCCATAGCTCTCTGAATTGGAGCTCGGCCTAATCTTACCAAAGGTCCCTCCCTAATTTGCAAAGGAAGACCCCTGAGACGAGGAATGTCGAGGGCCATGCTCTTAGCTAGCTCATCGGCCTGCTCAACAGTTTGGATATCCTTGATAGCCAGGGTTGGAGGAGGTGAAGGATTGGGGGCCCCACCAACACTTGCCCTCTTAGCTACCGGCTCCTCGGCACTGGAAACTTGAGGCCTTTTGGAGCCAGTTTTCCTTTGAATAAGGCCGGTTTCTTCGGCCACTGCTTCCTCGGCCTCAGTAGGAGGGTTAGGCATATCACCAACCATGGGGTCAGCCCGTTCCTCGGATGCTGCGTCCTCGGAATTTACATCCTGGTGAAGTTTGAGGGGAAGGGGTTTATCACCCTGAACGCCCAAGACCAAATTACGAGCATTGGCCTCATCCTTCCTTTCCATCAGAGCAGATTTCTTGCTCAGCTTTCTCTTTCGCCTGATCAGCTCCTGGGGACTTAGTCTCTCCATTTCAAGGGCTGCTTCTTCCTCGGCGGTTAAATCTGTAAAGACAAGGAAGAAATGGTCAAGTACGAGCAAGAGAATTCAAGGTCAAGTACGAGCAAAATAATCTGACGCAAAAATTACAAGTGTCCAAGATAAAAGTTTACGTCCAACAATGTTAGGTTCTCCAATACATTGATCACGGGGACGCTCTTCATGGCACCTAATACAATCCTCGTGGAATACGAAGCCTGGATGTATCGTCCAATCATTGAAGCGACGTCCTCTTTTAACATTGACGAGGGGAGCCACCCCGTCCTCGTTCCCCGGCATCAATCCTGCCTGGATATAGAAATGATCCGAGGATTCAACTTGCTTCAAATCCAGGACCCCTACCTGGCAAACTCTTCCAGGCAGCTTGATCAAATCTTTGGTCCACCCGTATTGTTGGACGGCAAAGGAAGATGTTGGATCATCACAAGGAGGCTGGAACTCCCAACCTTGGCGACTCTCAACTCGGATAACGTGGTTCTCCCGGCTGGAACTTTCTTTGGACATGGGAAGAAGCAACTTAGGTTTCCTATTGGCACTCCTAATAACTACAAGCCATTGTTCCTTGATAACTTGGACAAGGTAGAAGTGACGGAAGGCTCCCAGGGTCGGCTCGTAGCCTAAACTACGACGAGAGGATGATGAAGCTAACGAGAACCCTAGTACCATTGGCTCCTAGCATGGCGGCACCGCCTTTACATCATCCAAAAATTCACAAATGAAGGGGTCTAGGGGAAGACGGAGTCCCTGTTGAAACTGTTTGAAATAAAAGTGGACATAGTCTTGGTTATAGTAGAAGGCCGTCTCTTCTTTTTCCGTCTTCGGCTCGATCTTGCCCATATAAGTTAATTTATACTCAGCGCGGTTCACTTTGTACTTGGTGTGCAGTCTCTCAATCATGGGATCCCCAGGCTTTGGTGCCTTCTCGATTTGCTTTCCTCGGCTACCTGCTCCTCGGCCTCCTCTTCTTCGGGTAAGGCGGGCATCAGCTTGCGCACCTTCAACGAAGGCGTTAACTATCTGAGTAGACGAGGAGGGCTCTCCTTCTCTTCCCGTCATATCTGCATAAAGACAAGGAGACAAAATTACTTACCTCGTCAATGGCTGATTAAATGACGGGGAAGGAAGATTCCCCTCCTCGTCATTCCATAAGGCCGAGGAAGGAAGATTTCCTTCCTCGTCATTTCATAAGGCCGAGGAGGGGGCCGTACCTCTCAGACGCTCACGCATTTCGCGATTGGAGGCCGGGTAGAACAGTTCGATGTGCTCCACCATCTCAGCCCTATCCTCAAAAACTATAATGTTGGGCGAACCAGACTCAATCCTATGTATTCTTGTGGAGTCTGGGTATTGAATGAATAAACGGGATCGGCCATAACCCCTCAACTGCTTGCTTATATCATCCAAGTTCAGCATCAACCATGGACCCCTCTCTCGTCGATAAACCCTCAGATTGCCCGTATGATATCCATAACGGAATCGGGGAGAATGGTCCCAAGAACGAGCCATTTCTAAGGGGAGTCAAAAATGAAGGGGGAGTTCATTCAATATTCAAGAAATTTCATATAAAATACAAAGAGAACTAAAGAATTGAAGTTTTTAAAAATTTTTATCAAGAAAAGCTTCAACCTTCAACAATGGCAGTCCATTTTCTTGGCACATTCAAAATCCTTCCTAAAAACCCTAGAAATCGCAAAGTCATGGACGGATTACACAGAAAAGGAATGATTTCATACCTGATTGAGAAGAAGTGGTTGGAATCGCAACTGCAACAAGCTCGCCGTAGAGAGAAAGCTTCGCCGGAAACTGGGTAAGAAGAAGATCGGAGAATCGTTGTTGAACCTTGCGTTCGTTCGGGCAATATGCTCTCAAATACTTGGAAGTGTGTAAAGGTTTAAATTGAAGGGGTTTTAGTTTTTATACCTCCCCAATTCGGGTCGACCCATGGGTAAAGCAGAGATTCGGTTAGGGCGCCCCAAGAATTAAATGCAAAATACAGTTATCAAGGCGTGACAAGACTGGGGGGCCCCAGGTCATCATCAGAATAGCAACCGTCAGTTGCCAACCAATGACACGCGTCAAACCTGTTCGTATTCCATGTGCCGATGCCGAGCTGACTTTCTACTCGTCCTAAGCCAAGCTAGAAAGTCGGGGGCCACTGAACGGTATAAACCGAGCTACGAACATGGGCTTGCCCGAACTTGGGCCCAACTATATTGGGCAGTGGATATTGTCTAATTATGAAGTATTGGGGCCGAGTAAGATCTTCCTCGTATGCCGAGGAACATTTATCTCGGCCTTATATCATCATTCTTGGGCCGTCATGTCGGAATTACCGAGGAGAGAAAAGTTATTTGCTCGGCATATATCCAAGTGACGAGGAAAGAAAATCATTTTCCCCGGCATATCTCCGTGTCGGCCATTTACCAAATGACGAGGAAGCAAAATCATTTTCCTCGGTCTATTTGCCAAAGGCCGAGGAAAATCATTTGCCTTCCTCGGCGTTCCGGTTAGCAGTTACAATCTTTATTCAACAAGGATTATACAGCCATGATCCAATCAGGATTATACTTATCAACATCAATTCAAGTCAAACAATGACTCCTTAACAGATGTAATTCTAATTCTATTAGAATTATATCTTATCTCTTTACAAGTTCATTCCAACATGGATTCTATCTATCCATTCCTATAAATACAAGCCCTATGGCTCATTATTCGGTACGTTACTTTTTACATTGGAGAAACTCTGTCAATTTGATTTTTCTAATATCAACCGTGAACTTACTCTCACGCCGGAGGGCCTTTAGCCGGATCCGCCCCGGCTTAGTTTACGTGTTTTCTCTTATTTTCAGGCCTTGCAATCACCGGAGCATTCAACGCTTGGATTTGGGCCGTTTTGACGATTTTGGCATCATCATTATTATTATTTAGTTAATAATTTAACTTAATTTGTTAAAAAAAAACTAACATTTACCTGTAAAATATAATTTTTTAAATGAATTTTGTTACAAATTTAATGAATTTTGAAATTCTATTAATTATTTAACTATTTTCAATTATATTGAGTTAAAAAAATAATTAAAAATAATAAATAATTTAGAACCGTCAAAACCGTAGAATCGGAATCGAAAACCGGCGGTTGAAATCGTGAACCAAAAATCGAAATTACACGATTCGAATATAGTTCCCCATTCCATGATATTGAAAACCAGCGATTCGAAACCGAAAAGTAGAAACCGTATCCAAATGAGTACGTCTAAACGAGAGGAACAAGAAACAGACTGCTCCATCGATCTTGATGACGTCTGGTCTTTCTGGTTCAGAGCGGTTCGTAGGATATCTGGCAGGATATATTTAAGGTACCTAGAACACAACAAAGCAAGAACCGTTAAGGTCAAAGTTGGATGTTACTCCAACTCAGGCCCTCGGGTGTGAGGATAAGATATCTAGATGGATATAAAACCTGAGAATAAGACCTTGGAATGTCTTAGAGTGTGTGTGTGTTTAGGGTTTGAGTAATATGGCTTACAATATCAATTTGACACTTACCTTGTCCAAGGGGACAAAGGTCTTCTATTTATAGGTGATGGAGAGGTGCTTGTTGATGTAAGCAATGAGATCAGCCCTAAAATGTATCTTAGTCTTTGACCAGATACACGTGTCTGCATCAGATTGGCTCTGTCAGGAAAGGAAGATTCACTGTCAGAGGGGATGTCGCTGATAGGGACGGGAGCCGTGTATTTGGGAGAGTTGGCGCGGCGCATTAAATGCAATAGTAGGCGCCTGTCTGAGACGCATTCAATGCGATGGGAGTGAGCCGGCTACTTGCATGTCAGAGCCAGTAAGTAAACTTGCTCAATAAGCTAGGATATTAACCGGGAGTCTGGTGAGACAACCGGGAGTCTGGTAGGAGACCGCAGTCAACATCTTAGGCGCGGTCAATGATATTTGACACGGGCACGGATGGGACGGTCTCAACTCCCGCGGTCACCAGGCTGACGGTCTGAATCCCTTCGGTCTTTGACTGGGATGGGATGAGAGGAACGCGATCATGACCTCGAGGGTCTATCTGTCTGCGGTCTTGACTCTGGCGGTCTAGGGAATGCCACGTCATACTGGGCCTTTGGACCAGATCGAGCTTGGGCCCAATCTAGCTGGTCCGGGCTCATCAATGGCCCCTAGCTCTAAGTGAATGATTATTTATGGTCTGAGCGAGGAGCTACTAGTTAAGCTCGGTTCTGTTAGATCGCTCCTCAGGCGGGTACCAGTGTTGGCGTTTTTCACTGGTTTTTGCCCTGCCTCCCGAGCAAATAGGCACATGTGAGGGGCACGTGGGAAAGCTTGTAGAAGCTTTAATGCTCTGCCTCCCGGTTAATCTGGTGGGCCCCTTGGCAGGTGAAGAGACAGCACGTGACAGGTACGGAGGGTACGTGTCAGCCATCCAAGAGGCGCCATGAATGCCGACTGACGAATTTTCGAATTTCCAAACGTTGGCGTTGGTTCGTGGTTCGAGGGAGACGGTTTGTGGGCTAATTAATACGGGTCGACCCATATTGGTAGGAATATAAATACAAACCCTTCAACCTTCAAAACCCTTTTATAATCTTTACGCCCTCAAATTGCTTAGAGAGAGAAAGTTTGTGCTGTCCTTACTTAGCGTTTTCTTCTTCCCAATCTATTTCCGTAAGTAATTTTGTGCTTTCACTCCTTTTTTCATCTCTATTTCAGCTTTTGGGGTTTTGATGACGACCCGTAGTTTTGGTCCCGCCCGTCCGCTAGATCTAGGAGATGGAAATACTCCAAATCTCTTTGCCGTTTGTAAACGGTCAGGGGGGATCTTTAGGAAGGTGGCCCATGCTTGGCTTAGGCTATCTATGGAGTGTTTCCAGTATTTTTGTGAGAAATACCAATGGGGGCCTTTTGTCCCACCCCGATTGTGGGAGGCCAAGAAGAAATTGCTTGTGAACGGTGATGTAGTGGTGTTGGGGGATGTTAATAGATTGAGAAATTTTGTGATGGGGGTTCTGTGCAGGTTTCCCCGAAAGAGAGACCAGGCGTTGAACGCCGTTGAACTGGTGAGGAGAGCGATTCGCAATCCCCTCGAGAAAATTGACTGGGAGAAAGTTGCCCTCATGGATCCTGACCAAATGAATAAGGAACGGTGCCCGGGCTCAGAGGATTTGAGCGATCCCCTAGACGTTGAGCCTTTGAACACTATTTATCCTGAATTCATGACTGAGGCCCTTATTGTGCCCGTAGTGGACCTAGGAAGTAGTGACAAGGATGAGGACGGTGATGGAATGAATGTGGCCGAAGGCAGAGAGGAGGAAGCTGAGGTGGCACCCTCTAGGGGGTCATCTACAGGTCTCTTTGGCTCTTTGAGCATGGAGACTTTGGAGGATGACCGCGATGAGGAAGATCGCATGACTGCAGGTACGTCCAAGAAGGCAACTGAGATTGTTGACGCCTTCGAGGAGGATCCTGAGGAGGGTGTCACCGCCCGTGGCAAGAGCCATGCTGTTGAGGCAAACCCTGGCCGTGGCAAAAAGTGGAAAGGCAAGGAGGCGGCCCCTACTGACTGGGAGTCAGAGATATACGCTACTTATAATGTTGACCCCCATCAATTTCGTGTTCGCGGCCTTCAGCATAAGGAAATAAAGAGGAAGGATAAACTGAGGCCTGAGACAGTGGCATATGTCCGTGATGACAATAGGGCTTGTATTTTCTACGGGGTTCAGTTCGTGAATGGACTGAGACTTCCCCTTGACCCTTTTATAAACAAGTTCCTTAATTTCACCCGCTGTCTCCCTATGAACATTAGAGCCTTGGTTTCCTTCATAGCTATCTGCAGGCTATTTGGTTTTGAACCCACCCTTAACGGGCTGTACACCTTCTACCAGAATCAGATAACCAATGGCAACCTTTGTCTGAAGGCAAAAAATAATTCTGCCAGCACCTTTTCTGCCCCAACAAACAAATTTGACCAATGGAACCAGAAGAACATTTTGGTCATTGAGTTTAGGTTCGGGTGGTCCTTTTCCAAACCTTCCAGTCCGATTCCTCTAAGGATTGCTGCTGCTGCCTAACCTGACCCAGCTGCTTTCGAGGACCTCCAGATTGCTCTAGCCCAATTCCTGGCCCAATTTGTGACTGAAAAGAAGGAGCAACCAGTTTTTGACGTGAGCGCGATTGTATGCAATGAGCCCCTCCTGATCTATACTGGGGTGGCCCTTCAGAGGGAAGGTCTTCCCTTTGCTCCTAGGGTAGCCATTGAACCCCAGCTTCGTGATCCTGATTGGAGGGTTCACGAATTTTTTGCTTTTGAGGCCGATTGCAAAACTTGCATGATGGGCCGGAATGCGAGCCTCCGGAGTGGATTTGTCTCTATTCTCTTTGATAACTGCCTTTGATTGCTTCTGATTTTTTGAACTGTTGTCTAATCAACTCTTTTTTCTTTCATAGTAGATCCAGCTGAATATCTTGGAGATGAGTAAACCCAACCCCCAACAATTGAAGGCTAGGAAGCTAGCCCACGAAGAGAGGGAAGCAGCGGCCAGACAAGCTGCTTTGGGAAAATCTCTTCCGAAGGGCGCCATTCCGCCCGTTGTTGATAGGCAGACCGGTGCCACTCTGGCCGCGGGTAAGGGGATCCCTCAGACCAAGGACCTGCCTCTGCCCCTTCCTCCCTGGAGAGGACCTCCACCATCTTCTGCTCGCAGCCCCAGTCCTTCCGCTGACCGCACCATCTCTACCGGACATACCGATCAGTCCAAAAAGAGGTCTGCTTTCGATGATGCTGCGAGCAAAGATAGACAATAGAAAACTCATAGGGGGCGGAGATAACACATGCCCAAGCCTCCACTGGCTCAGGATCCGCTCCTCCCTCGAATAAAGGTAGGACCATCTGCTTGGCCTCCTATCCTGTGGTTCCTAATGAACTGCGCGATCGGGCCAGGAGTCTGAAAGATAAGCTCGAGAAAGTCCCTGAAATCAAAGAGGTGGATCCTTATTACCGTGGAGGCTACAACTCCATGATCGGGCAAGGAGCATTAAATAGGCTCTATGCCCCTGATTTTTATTCGAGTGTAGTCTCCAAGATGAACTCCGCCGCCCTGTCCGGAGATATGGGCTTAATGGCCATTGAGGTAATACTTTTTCTGATACTGAATCACTACTTTTCATGACCGCCCATTGCTAACTATTTTATCTCTCTACTCGCAGATGGCCAATAAGTCCATGAGGATGCGGGAAATCAATGACGAGCAGGCCCGCGTCCTGTCTGATCAAGTCAAGGCTTTGACTGAAAAGGCCAAGGATTTGTCCAAGGCTGATGAGCAAGTGAGGAGTCTGACGGTCTCTCTGACTGAGAAGGAGGGAGACCTGAAGGATTTTATTGCTCGCTTGGATGTGGCCAATAAGGATTTTGACAAGTACAAAGGGCAGCGGGATAAGCTCCGCGGGCAGAAGGCTGACCTCAAGAAGAGGAATGAAGAGTTAGTGGTCAAGCTGGAGGCTGCCAGGAAGATGGTGCAGACCTTGGAGCAGTCTGTGGACAGTCTGTCCGATCAACTGCTTCCCCTGAAGCAATTTCAGTTGGAGAGGGAATCCATTCTGGAGGCTGCTAGCAAGGAAGCAGTGGAGCAGTACAAAAACTCCGAGGAGTGCAAGGAGAGGATTCTGGATGAATCTTCTGTCCAGTACGAGCTCAGCTTATCGACGTAGCTAAGGAACTTTGCTACTACGGGAAAGTTCTTTGCGGAGCAATTGGCCATTATAGGCTCTTTGATCTCCACATATGATCTCTGCCTGCCCAGGCATGCATTGGTCCCTCTGACTGCGGATGAGATAGCCAACTTGGAGCTCGCAGCGGCCTCCTCCTTGCCTCCTGTGGCCGCGGTCACCACTTCCAGCCTCAGGAATGAACTGGATAGAATGAGGTTTGGTTCGGAAAATCTATCTCTTGAAACCGCTGTTGCTAGCCTGTTTCCCAACGGGCCTGCAATTAGTGATGTATTTCCCCCGCGGTCATCTCCAACTCCAGCTCCTACTGAACCTTCAGCAGCCCCAGCTAATGATCAATCTTTAACTGTCAATCTTCCCTCTCCTACGCCTGAGTCTGAAGCGGCCAAGGAGAAGGATCCTGAGTCTATCCATCCTTTAGCTTAGGATTTTTATTTTCTTCTTTTTGTAAATAGATTTGTAGGATTTTGTAACCGTTTTTATCCATTTATGAGAAGTATCTTTCAATCATTCTTGCCTTGCCTTTATGTTAGACTGTTTCAAGTTTTTGCAATGTATGAACACTTTTTGACACTTAGTATCAATGCTTTTAGCTAAGCTTGTATTCTTGCTCTTCCTTTTTTCAGCTTTCTAGACTTGGAATGATTGTTTTGGACTCAGCGTCGCGGTCATGGGCACAGTAGGCCTTATGACCGTGTTAATGAGTTTTCCTAACCCTTTTTTCAAAATCTCTTGGACTTTTTATGAGAGTCAGCCCTTTTAACTATGATCGCGTTTGTTAGGGCCTTGGGACAAATTTTTAGGTCTTAACCCAATTTGTCTATTTGGCTTTTAAAACTTCTTTGACTACTCCCTTTCACTTACACTCGAGGTGCAATTTTAAAAGAGCCAAGGCAAGCTGATTTCATTGGGCATGCAGATTGTGGCCGTGAGGCAATAGTCCACGCAACAGTAGGTAGGGACATATTGGCCCTTTAACCTACCGGCATCTGTATCCACTATTGGTGGTTCACGCGGTTTGACCCCTTGGAGTCTTGTGGCGATATACGGGCTTAAAGGTAGGCCTTTGTACATACAGGCATACGATCTACGGCCAACTAAGGCCTGCGCGCATTTAGTGGGTCCAGACATGACGACCTATGTCCCCACTTGCATCTATACCTTTTTTTTGTGGTGGTTCACGCGATCAGGATAGAGAATCCTGTTCACGATCATGTCCGGGCATGAAGGCCTTTATACATATATAGGCGTGCAATCTTAAAGGATCTTTGCGCATCAGCAGGTAGGAGCGTCTATATTGGCTCTTGAACCTGCTAGCGCCCGCTTGCGGGCATCCACCTTTGCCCTCTGGCGGTGGGAATAACTTACGGATTGGCACAATCTTTGGGTTTTACCCCTCTCCAATTCGTTAGTTTTGTTACAACGGATTTTACAACAGATTTGTGCAAAAAATTGCTTTGATATTCATATATTTATTGCCTTTATCAACTTTACAAAATACAAGAGATTTCAAAAGTAATACTTTCTAAGGTGATCGCTATTCCAGACGTTCTTGAGGTCTTTTCCCTCTCTTGTCTGCAACCTGTAGGTACCCTCTTTGATTATTTGGGTAACTTCGTACGGACCTTCCCATTTCGGGGAGAGTTTGTGAAAACCAGGTTGAGTTCCTTGTACTTCAACGTTTCTGAGTACCCAATCTCCAACTGAAAAACTTCTCTTATTCACTCTCTTATCATGGTGCTTCTTCGCTTTTTGCTTGTAGTTCACCATTTTTTCATTTGCTCGTATTCTCTTTTCTTCGAGATCGTCCAGGTCATATCTTCTGTTTGCCTCATTTCGAGACTCATCGAAGTATGTGACTCTGTACGAGGTTAAGGCTACCTCAACTGGAGCCATTACTTCCGACCCATACGTGAGTGAGAAAGGAGTTTCACCCATTGAATTTCTGATCGTAGTGCGGACAACCCATAACGCGGTCTGGAGCTCGTCCAGCCATCGTCCTCCTCGTCCTTCCAAATTTTTCTTTAGGGAGGACAGGACTAATTTTTTCGTGGCCTCAGCTTGACCGTTTGCTTGAGGATAAGCCACTGCGGACTGGCGATATTGTACTCTCATTCTCTCACATTCAGCTGAATTTTGTAGAGAACTTAGTGCCATTGTCCGAGACTATTGCTCGTGGAACCCCAAATCTGCACCAGATGTGATCGAGGACAAAATTTATAACATTCTCCTCGGAGATGGTGGCTAAGGCTTTTGCTTCAGTCCATTTTGTGAAATAATCCATTGCCACTACTGCGTACTTAATGCCTCCTCGAGCAGTTGGGAATGGTCCTATTAGATCAATCCCCCACGTATCAAACGGCCACGATGGTACAATCAAAGTCTACTCTGTCGATGGTAGTCTAGGAATGTCCGCAAATCTCTGGCATTTGTCACATTTTCTTACTAACTCCTCTGCATCTCTACTCATCGTCGGCCAATAAAATCCTTGAAATTTAATTTTGTCCGAGAGAGTGCGAGCACCAGGATATTCGCCACAAACTCCTTCATGGACCTCATAGAGTAAGTTGGTGACCATGTGAGTTTTGACGCATCTTAGTAAAGGCTTGGTGAATGACCGCCGAAATAATACCCCGTCCAGGATGAGATACTTTGCGGACACATTTTTGATGGTTCTAGCCTTTGCTTGATCCTCAGGGAGGGTTTGTTTCTCGATGTAATCTATGATTTCATCTACCCAGTCCCTTTCTTGATCCTCAATATTGTTTATCTGAATTCGATCTATAGCAGGTGCTTCTGGGAACTCTATTTGGTAGTCCGCATCTAAGTCTATGACTTCCTGATCGGTGATTCTGGAGAGGAGGTCTGCCTCAGCGTTGTCCTCTCTCATCACTTGGTTCAGCTCATAGTATACGAAATTAGTTAGAAGGGATTTGGCCAGACCGCAATACTTAGCTAGTACTGGGTTGATCGTGTGATACTCACCCTTGATTTGGTTTACTATGAGCTGAGAGTCACTACTTATCTCAATGTTTTGAAATCCCAAGTCTCTGGCCAGATCCATGCCTGCTATAATCGCTTCATACTCAGCCTTATTGTTTGATGCTTCGAACTTGAATCTCAAGGCTCTTTTAAATTTCTCCCCGCAGGGTGCGATCAAGAGTATACCTGCTCCACTTATTAACTTGCTCGCATACCCATCCACGAATAAAGTCTAGACCTCTTTTGGATGCTCTTTGGCTGTATGATTTTTGTGTTTGAGCTATCTTGGGCTTCTTCTGACTCTGTTCGCTTTCTCTTTCCCATGTCGCTGTCCGCTAGTCTAAATGATGTTTCCACTACAAAATCAGCTAAGGCCTGCGCTTTGATTGTCCTTCTCGGGGAGTAGGTGACCTGGAACTCAGTGAGCTCTATAGACCAAGCTAGCATTCTCCCCGAGGACTCTGGTTTATGTAAAACATTTCTAAGCGGGGCCTCAGTGAGTACAGTTATAGGATGTGCAGAAAAGTAAGCTCTTAATTTTCGAGCAGATACAAGCAAGGAATAAGTGTGAATGTGTGCCCAAAATTTGGATTCACGCGAGTTTGAAAACATCCGGTTTAATTTGAAAAATGGAGTCGCCACGCCATTTTGATTTCCTCAAAACTTTGAAAAAAAGGTTTTTTTTTATGGGTTCGGAGGTTAAGTTACCCCTTGGGAAGAACGGATCGTCGTTCACCCAAGGTGCCTTGCCGTAGCAAGTCTCCCTAGATTCCGTTTATCGTGCTTGCTTGCGTGTTTTCTTGTGTGCATGTGTTTGAATAAAAGGGGAGAGAATGTCCCAAGTTGTCTTCCGGACGTACAAACTATTTATTGGTTGTCGCTCGGGATTTCTTGGATTTTATGTATTTGGGATTTTGATCCCGTCCTCATCGTGGACTTGTGATCATCGCTTTTTAACCTTGGGACTTGCGTGATCAAGAGAAAAAAACTCTTTTATAGTCCAAAATGAGGTTCTTTAGGAAAGGAGTGACCTTAGCCCATCAATCCTACACCTTAAGACGATTGAGCTTATATGGATGCTTCATGTTCGTCTTAAGTGATAATCGGAGATGTAGGTTCAAGGTTTTATCCCTTTCTAAAGAGATTGTGGCACCTTTAATGGAAGAAACGATGTAAAGATAGGATCTTTACACCGGTCCGTTCCAAGGTTGCTAATGGGGACATGGGGGAAATGCATGTTTGAAGATAAAAATGACATTTTTAAGGAAAATATGACATTTTTGGATGCAAAGGATGATATTTGGTTTGCAAAGGATGCTATTTATGTAAAGAAATGATTTTAATGCAAAGGATGTAACTTTATGTGGAAAAATAGTATTTTAGGTACAAATAATGCATAAAGATGTTAAAAGGATGCTACTTTGATGTGAAGAAATGATTTTGAATACAAAAGATGCATTTTATGTATGAAAATGAGTTTTTGGGTGCAAAGGATGCATCTTTAATGTGAAAAGAGATTTTGAGTGCAAAGGATGCAATTTTTATGCAAAGAAATGATTTTTAGTGCAAAGGATGCAACTTTATGTAAAAAAATGGCATTTTAATGAAAAGATGACATTTTTATGTACATAGATAATATCTAAATTGCAGATAGACATCAGATTATAGCATTATGGAGGTTAAAATCAGATTACAAACTGAACAGATGAAGATTCTGCAAACTGGCCTAAGTTGTCGCGTGACATAGGTTGCCTATGTCGCGTGACATACTTAGCCACTTGCAGAGTCTTCAACAGCTGGAATCTACAGAGGTAACAAGGCATTAATATAGCCAAGTTATATACTTCACAAATAGATCTCAGAGAGCAAGTATTTCAAAAATGAACACTTCAAGAGGGTGTGGATATGAGGGATCCACACTCATCTCGAGTGTTCATGCAAAAACAATGCCAAGCCGGAGCTTTTACATGAAATGGTATGCAATCAGATGTGGATCTAGGCAATATGATACTAAAGCATGCAACTTTAATCAGGATATATCATTATTAACACATTTAGCATATAGATCTCATGTATAATGAAGATAGGGAAAGGAAAAGGGTAGAAAATCGTTACCCTTGAAGACCACGACTTCCTATATCAAGTTAGATATAGGAGCCTTCAACAGCAACCTCTGGGACTGAGATCAAGCCTTGGCTCCGTGAGAACCGTTGATTCTTGAGGTGTATAGGAAGTGTGTGTGGGATTGGTTGAATGGTGAGTGATTTTGGGAGGATTAGTGTGGTTTTGGGTGTATATGGGAAGAGGGAGTAGGCTTTTGGGCGTATTCTCTGTAGAGGGGCACTGAGGAGTGAAGGAGAGGTGCCTAAAATGAGAGGTGCGGGCCTCTATTTATAGGCTGCATGCATGGGCTTAGTATGTCGCACGACATAACAAGCCATAACCGTTTTCCTTCTAGAAACATGCAAGGTGGCAAGCTTCTAGAAGTCTTCTTGGCAAGTTATGTCGCACGACATAACAAGCCCCATCCAGTTCCTTCTAGAAACATGCAAGGTGGCAAGCTTCTAGAAGGGAATTTTGCATAAAAGAAAAACGTGTTTCTTTCATTCAAAGCAGTCCCTTCAGCCCTTAAAAGGTTTGGAACATTTCCGGAATTGCTCCGGAACTCTAGGAAAGTCTGGGGAATTGCCGGGAAACTTGCCGAAATTGCCGGGGAACTTAACCGAAAGGCATGAGCCAGATTTGGGTACTTACAGAAGCCCCTCGACAACGTCACTTGCAGGGCGAGTGGGGTTGTCGATAGAAAAGGATCCGATCTGGTGAATGCCGAGACGGATTGGGTGACCAAGTTGGTCGAGTGGCTGGACCTTTTATGAAAGGCTACCTACGTTTCCCGAGTGGGAATCAAGCCATAATCGTAGTTCGGAATTCACTGGGGAAAGGGGGCGTCATATGTGACAAATTGGCTGAACCTAAAGTAGGCTACCTACGTATCCCGGAGGAATCAAGCCAGGCCGTAGTTCGAACTTTTACTGAGTCGAAATGTTATTCTTTCATCTTGGAATAGCGGAGATCGAAAGAGAGCGAAATGTTATTCCTTCAATCTGGAATAACGGAGATCGCGAGAGAGCGTTATTCCTTCAATCTGGAATAACGGAGATCGCGAGAGAGAGCGAAATGTTATTCCTTAAATCTGGAATAACGGAGATCGCGAGAGAGCGAAATGCTATTCCTTCAATCTGGAATAACGGAGATCGCGAGAGAGCGAAATGTTATTCCTTCAATCTGGAATAACGGAGATAGCGAGAGAGAGCGAAATGTTATTCCTTCATCTTGGAATAACGGAGATCGCGAAAGAAGTCGAAATGTTATTCCTTCAACTTGGAATAACGGAGATCGAAAAAGAGCGAAATGTTATTCCTTCAATCTGGAATAACGGAGATCGCGAGAGAGAGCGAAATGTTATTCCTTCATCTTGGAATAACGGAGATCGCGAAAGAGGATGGATTTTGTAAAGAAGTAGGAAGGACTCGATAATTTTTGTAAAGAAAGTGGAACGTACCCGATAATTTTTGTAAAGAAAGTGGGACGTACCATGATAATTTTTGTAAAGAAACGGGACGTACCCTGATAATTTTTTGTAAAGAAACGGGACGTACCCTGATAATTTTTGTAAAGAAACGGGACGTACCCTGATAATTTTTGTAAAGAAACGGGACGTACCCTGATAATTTTTTTAAAGAAACGGGGCGTACCCGATCATTTGAAAATAGAATTGAAAATGCCAAGGGCAAATAAAATGAGCCACAGGGGTAAATTTGTAAAATAGGCCACGGGGGCACTGGAGGGAAAATTGGATTGGAAATGATTGGAAATGCCAGGGGCACAAAGGGTAAAACAGGCCTATGAGGGATAAAATCGTAAAATTGAGCCTTCAGGGGCAAAATTGTAAAAATCAGCCACAGGGGCTTAGTATGTCGCACGACATAAGAGGCCATGTGGACAGATTCTTTAAAAATTCGCACAGTCGTCATTTGAAATTCAATTAGACTTGAAATTGAGAGGGAGACGACAGCGAGAAGAGAGAGAGAGCAAACCATCGAAGAGAACTTGAGAGGGATCGAGAGAAATCAAACATCTCGAATCTGATTCAATTGGAGAAAATGCCTCCTAGATTGCGTCCTACCAAGAGAGGACCTCAACACGCCGAGTTGGCTACTCGACGGAAAGGGGTGCAGAGGAATCAAAGGCCATTTCTTCCGGAAGCTCAAAGAGGAGATTTCTATCCACAGCTTGATGAGCATACCTCGGATATCAGGAAGAAAGACGTGGTACGTGACCTAGGAAATGTGATGCTAAATGCATGCTTTTCATTGATAGGTTTTGACCTATTTTCATTTGAGATGATTTCAAGAAAATAGCACGAAATATTCATACTTGTGCCATGTTTACTTGCAGGGATTGCGCACCCGTGGTTCCCCGGAGGTGATTGGTAGGCTGTGGCAGAGCTTGCCGGGTAGCCAGGAGCAGATACATTCGCCTAAGGGCATGGTTTATGGTGTGGGGCTGGGGTGATTTTTTGAGATGGCGAAGGCCATCGGAGACACCCAGAGGAGTGTAGATTTGGTGAGGGCATTTAGAGAGTTTTGGTGGGAGACCACCCATTCATTCCATTTCTCTTGGGGTGAGATGACAATCACACCATATGATTTCGCGGTCATCACGGGATTGCCCTTTACAGCTGAGCCGCTCTACATAGATGAGCCTGCACAGGGAGTTGAGCCCCAGCCTATTGCTGATGCCGATTTTATGAGTTTGCTTGGTTTCGTTCCCCAGATCAAGAAGGGATATGGATATGAGCTGGGTGAGCTACATGGTTTAATTGGAGAGCAGAGTAGGGACTACATTGTCGTTGATGATCCTACTGAGAGCCGGCTGAGAGCTGAGAGATTGGCGAGAGCCTTTGTATGGGTGGGTTTTTCTGACATGCTATTCACCAACAGTGCCTCTACTGCCCTGATTTTACTGCTGGAGCTTCTGAGAGCTTGGGATGCCGTGGGGGATCTGTCCTGGGGTGAGGCAGGTTTAGCCAAGATGTACTTGGCCCTAGATGACGTCAGCAGAGGGAAGGCGAAGTATTTCACCTGCTGTCACTTGGCTTTTGAGGTATTCTCTCATCTTGACTTCTTTTCTTTTGCACGTTTCACTCTATCGTTTTTTCCTATTTTGACTTCTTCTTCTTCTTTTCAGGCTTGGGCCTTCGAGTATTTTGGCTGTTATGCATGGCAGATCCGGGATGAGTTTCCTGCCACCACTTTTCCTGCTCTCAGACGGTGGACGAAGAATGCCAGGAGACAGACCAGGACACCGGAGGGTTCGAGGTGCAGGATTACGGCCTCGTATCATGACACGCTGATATGCTTGAGAGGGACTCCCCAGAGGTTGAGTTTATTCCCTTGGACTGGCCGTTATGGCGATTTGGATTTGGATCATGCTGCGCATTTGACAGAGTGTCGCAAGCTGCTGGTGGGTTTGTCCGGAGATGCCCTATATTTAGCGGAGAGGGTATACAGACAGCATGGGCCCAATATGCCTGCTCGGATCCCTGATGACCCTCCAGCTAGGATGTGGCTGCCTCGCCAGCTGGCGAATGTAGATGCTTTGATTGTAGGCGTGGCGGCGCATCTCTTTACACGAGATGGGGATTACACCTTATATGTGGCTAGGCACCTTCAGTCCCCACAGGTCAGAGTTGGCTATGGTGCTCAGGGTGCGGGACCCCCGACTGGTCACGTGGCTAGACCTCCTTTGCCTCCGACTTTCATTGATTATCAGGGTGGTGGTCGTATGCGGCGAGCTCATATTGACATGTCACAGACTCATCCTCATCTGGTGCTCCCGCGAGGTTCTAGATCCGTAAGTACTGTCCTTTGCGTTTTTTGGATTGTTTGCATCTCTTTCTGTTATCAATAACTGCATTTTGACACTTATTATGTCTGCTTGTTAACAGGTATCGGCCCAGGCTTACAGGCATTTGACCAGGGCTTATACTGGCGCTGTGAGCATGATTGGCAAGCTCCAGAAAGGTATGAGCTTTTGGAAGAACCAGTGCCGGTCACAGGGTTCGATCGATATCTCTCCACCTGGCCAGCCGAGAAAGAAGAGGAGCCGCTCTAACGATGTGGGCACCAGCGGGGGTATTAGTGGACCGACGCCTCAGACAAAGAATCCAAATGTGCCTCTTCACGGACCAGTTGAGATTGATGATGATGATGATGAGGATGGTGGGGCTGGGACAGCCACATATTATGAGCTTGATTCTGTTGTCATCACTGAGCTTGACGACTATTATCGCATGGGGACCGTAGCCTACGAGGCACCCTCGGATGATCCTGACGATGAGCCTGAGGAGGTTGAGGATGACGGCGAGGATGAAGATGATGGAGAGGATGATGGAGAAGATGATGGAGAGGATGATTCAGAGTAGTCCCCTTCCCCCCTAGAATATTATGACCTTATGGTTATTGTACCCTTTTTGGGAAAACATATCATGTTATTTTTGCTATGCACTTCTTTTAGACTTGGTCTATTTTGTATGTACATTGTTATCCCTTTTGTTGCACGCATTTATGAAATGGTGGTGGTATGGTAGATGGCTTGAACTGAATGGCTTGAATGGATTTTTGGCTTGAATATGTACTAGGTGAATGAATGCATGAGTGTACATGGGGTAAATGAACCCTCCCTTATGCACTTGAGAAGTGAATGACTGATGTTTGCAGCTTATGACGAGTCGGGGAGTGCCCTGGGGAATGCAGCATACTGCTGATGTCTGATGTCTGATGTTGGCTTATTATGTCGCGCGACTTAGTAAGCCATATGGCCAGGTTTGTCGCGTGACATACATAGCCTGAACTGTGCTTTTCATACCCTTTGGCATTGGACTGGAATTGCCGACACGGGTTGGAATTGGGTGACCAAAGGGGTCACAAACCTGATCCCTTCGGGGCAATGGCAAAGAGATATTGGTCCCTTCCTATAAGGATGGAAACGAGGTGACCTAGGAGGTCAAACAGCCGATCCTACTAGGAAAGTGCCAAATAAAAAGGGGTGACCAAAATGGTCATAAAATTGGACTTTTATGAAAAGCTTACGCACCATTGAGGAATGGGGAAAGAAAAAGGTGACCAATGTGGTCGGATGGCTGGACCTTTATGAAAGGCTACCTACGTATCCCGGAGGAATCAAGCCTTGGTCATAGTTCAAGCTTCACTAGATAGTTAGGAACGATGTCTAGGATCCTTGAGATTTTGACGATTAATGGAGGTTGTCACCTGAGGAAGCTAAAGCTTACGTCACTATCGAGTAGATAGAGGCAGATATAGCTGGAAAACTTGAGCATACTTCTCAATCTGTGATAGAGGTAGCTAAAGTTGGATTTTTGACAATTAGGAAACTGTCACCTGGCGTTATCTCGTTATGACGGAAGTAACGAAGGCGCTTTTGGGAGAAAATGTTATCATTAGCAATTGGCATGTTACTTGAGCCTAGGGGTGATTTTTTTTTTCTTGGAAACTTGGTAGGGACTGGGTCTGGATGTACATATGGAATGTGTTTGGAAATTGTTTAAGACAAGTTTCAAGCAGGTGGGTCGTATCCCTTGGGTGCGGGTGAGCTATTGCCTTTCTTTGAGATGTTGTCAACGTGGAATAGAATTCCCTCTTGGGCTGAGACTGGGTTTAAACCTCGGGTCTCGATGAATGTTCCTTTCTCACACTCTGGCATTTGAAGCTGATGCTGACAGGCTTTTACCACCAAAGACTAAAGCAGATGTCGAAGTGACCAAACCTTTCTTCGAGGGGTGGATGCAACTTATCGAAGCCCCGGTCTAAGGAAAAACTTTCTTCAAAGCCCCATGTCTTATTAAAGCAAGGAAAGATCCTTTCATTGGCAAAGCCTCGGTTGGATGAACTGAGTAGGCGAAGTTTTAGGTTACAAAGAAGTGACTTGGTGAAGCCCCAATCTGATGACCTAGTAAAAATCCCAATATGATTGGTACTGCAAAAGTGATCCTGAATTTGGTCTGACCAAGACTGAATCCATCTTGTAACATGGCGAGGAACTCGATGCGGACCCCAAAAATGACTAAAGAAGCCCCAGTCTAAAGAAATGGCTTGGCAAAGATCCAACTTTGAAGAGTTTCAAGGCAGCCCTAATGCAAATTGTAGCAGAAGAGGGAAAACCTATCCTTTTCTTTTTTTTTTAGTCAATCAGTCAACCTTAAGGAGATGTGAAAGATTCTTAGAAATTTATACATGCAGGGGCATATTTTTCGAAAGGTGGGAATAGATCCCGATTTTGTGTTATTCTTGATGGCCTTATTCGATGTAGGCACAAAAACTCGCTTTGGGTTTGACTATTTTGAGAGAGTATAAGCGTAGAAAGGTTGTTAAAAGTGTATGGAAGCCCCTGCTGGCAGAAAATCAGTGTTTAGCACTATCTTTCCTAAGATGTAGAAAAGGAAGACTTGTCAAGACATCTGAAAACTTGTTTTATTTACAATGATCACAAGATTGCTTAAAACCCTTTATTAATGTTCGGGTTATTCAACCACTAATCTCGATATGAAAAAACATTCTTATTAATCATGAGGAGAAAGTCAACTAGTTTCGCGGATCAAGGTTGGCTGTTGTGAAAGAAAGGTTTGTGTATAGGGAGGTCATTGATGAGACCGGGTTTTCTGGGATTTGACTGTGTCTATGGGAGAGGTCATTTGATGAGACCGAATTCTCTGGAATTTGAATATGCTTATGGGAGAGGTCATTGCTGGTTGCCTACGTTCCCCTCATTGTGAGGAGCTCAGG
Source organism: Adenophora triphylla var. japonica (assembly GCA_022495995.1). NCBI lineage: Eukaryota > Viridiplantae > Streptophyta > Magnoliopsida > Asterales > Campanulaceae > Adenophora > Adenophora triphylla. The sequence goes on from JAFEMH010002433.1 coordinate 180,641, forward strand.
TCGCCGTAGTTCGGCTTCGGCCGGACTGTGTTCAGGCTTTGGGAAATGGGATTTGTGGTTCCTTTAGTGAAAAGGCTCGGATGAGAAGATTGGATGATGAGGTGTGGGCCTCGAGATGATTCCTTGACCAAGTCATTCTTGGACGACTACTTCTGATTGCTTCCTCTTTCATTGGGGGAGAAAGGATTTGCACGTGCCTACAGGCTTATGAAATGTTTCTGGCTTTGCTTCGACCGCCCCATTGTTATCGACAACTTTCATTCTCTGAGCTTTGATTTTGCCTGTCCGTCAAGCTTTTGATGGGCGGTGCTGGGTCCTTGGCCTCATTTTTTTTATGTGCAACCCTGTTTTTTGCCTAGACTGCCCTTTTTTGGGATTTTCAGCCTAGCTGGGCATTACTCTTTTTGCACTAAGATTTTTTTTTTTTTCTGAAGCACTTGAGGGCCAAGGTGAGCCTCTGCTTGAATTTTTCTTGACATCCTTGAGGTCGAAGGTAGGCTCCTAGGTTGTTGTAGACACGGGGTCAATCTTTCGAAGCTGAGTGGCCTTTTGTTGTCCCTTGACAATGCCGCCGTCGTTGACTTGGTCAAGGTGATGGTGAGGACATGGTTTGGGTAGTGTATGGCTTGATGAAGGCTTTTGTGAGGTAAGGGAAGTGTATGGGGAAGGCATTAGTTGACTTTCTCACACTGATTAGTCAGAGCGTTAAATTATTTCGAGAGATTATTTGTTGAGCAATGCAAATGATCATATGAAATAAAACCATTTCATTAAATGTAATGTAGGTGTGCAAATAATGTCTTAAGTCTAGTAAGAAAAGAAGAAGACTCTTTTATAGAAGATTGAAGACTAATTACAATGTCCGAGGAGGACTTGATTGAAAGAGGAAAACACTAGAACCTACGAAAGTTGACTGAGAGACTATTTTATTTCTTAGTCTTGCTTGAGGATAGGTAAACCCTAGTCTAGCTACTCTTCGTTGTTGGACTGCCAGGACACTTAGGATGCTTGAGCTTTCCATTTGCTGTTAACTTCTGGATTCCTTTACCGCGGACCGAGGCAGTGATCAGTTACGTGCCCATGATACTGGTGGAAGTGGAGGGATTTGAGGCCATGGAGCAGCTGGGGCAAGCACAAGTTGTCCAAAGAAACGGGTCGAAAAAGTCACAGGGACGAACTTTGATGACTGAGCATATTGCTGGAAGGAAGTGAACATGGGAGTACTTTGAGGGATATTGGGATATGTTTGAGAAGATTCAGCGCTGCGCTGGTTGTATTGAGTGAAAGGGGTGGTACTGGCTGATTGTGTCTTCGGGCCTTTCTCAAGCTTGGAACTGGCATTAGACAAGTGTGCTCTGGGGCAGGTTGTCCTATCGGATTCTCTCACTTCGGGCACTTGAATTTTGCACGGCAGAATCATTTCTTTGCCTGATTTGACATCTTGGGTCGAGGGAGTACTGGTACTCATCATGAGATCAAGCTTCCCCTGCATTTGTCTCACTTGATCTGTCAACATTACCACATGGGGGTCAACGGGAACATTCGAGTTACTGGAACTCGCAACAAGACCTTTATCAGTAGAGGGAACCACAGCCGCAGACCGGTGAAACTGACGGGCGAATTCACTAAGTCTGGTGGACAACAACGAAAAACTGGAGGCATCCGGATTTTCTTTTAGCAACTCGTGATTGCATTCAGGTGGGTATAGGGGTACTAGAATATAGCCACATGGCTCAAACTGATTATGTGAAGCTGGAGTATAGACTGGCAGGTATTGCTGAAACTGGGGAACAGGCGGGGTGAAGCCCAATCCGTTCTGAGGAGCTGAGGGCAATGGAGCCCTGATGAGCTGGGATGTTGGAAAGGACTGAGGAGGAGGAGTGGTCCTTGGCAAGGGATCGTATGTGGATGGAGGAAGGTATTGGCTGTAGGATGGAGGATATTGGTTATAGGATGAAGGGACTGAAATCACTGTTTCTGGAGTCTCATCTTCTACCATGACCAGAGAACCATTTGACTCAACTGTTACCTGAATTCCATGACGACGGAGTGCATCGATAAGCATGGCTTGCTGTTCCTCATGAACCTTATGGGCATTTTCCAAAGCCAAGACTAACTCTTCCTTCCTAACCATCTGATTTCCTGCACCCTCACCGCTTTCTGTCAAATCTGCCATTCTGACTCAAAACTGACGATTTCTGCCGAACTGTCTGAACCTAAGGTTTTCTGCACTGAAAAGCCGCCGACCAAGTATTCTTGCCCACTTCTTTCTCGCTGCGGGAAAGGGACAGGCAAGGTTTAGACTCGGGGATGGGTAAGGTTTAGACTTGAAGGTAAGTGTTTGGGCTGAAGGTTCAAGTAACATGCACTTATCGCTTGAGTTTTGCTTAAAACACATTTTCTCCTAATCCTAATTGATTGGAAAAGATAAGACCTTGAAAGGTCAAGATTGAAAATTGGAGATCGAACCGAGGAGGTCTCGATTAGGGATTTGACCATGAAAGGTCGAGATGGGAAAATCGGAGATCGGACCGAAGAGGTCACGATTAGGGATTTGATCGCGAAAGGTCGAAATGGAAAATCGGAGATCGGACCGAGGAGGTCTCGATTAGGGATTTGACCACGAAAGTTCGAGATAGGAAATCGGAGATCGGACCGAGGAGGTCTCGATTAGGGATTTGACCATGAAAGGTCAAGAGAGGAAAAATCGGAGATCGGACCGAGGAGGTCTCGATTAGGGATTTGACCAAGAAAGGTCGAGATAGAAAAATCGGAAATCGGACCGAGGAGGTCTCAATTAGGGATTTGACCATGAAAGGTCAAGAGAGGAAAAATCGGAGATCGGACCGAGGAGGTCTCGATTAGGGATTCCAGAGACAGGACCATGCAATTATGATTACCTTAATTGTTCAAGTTTACTTAAAACAATGTCTTTTATTTATTTCTATTTGGTTGGAAAAGGGGGGTTGCCCTTCTTTTTCGCAACTACTCTAGATCCTGGATCAGTGGGTTCCGTCACTACGTCTATAAGCCCCTCGTATTCCACTTGTATTTTGACCTCCCAGGGTGGACAGCCCCGGGCGAGGGTCCTATAGAGCACGTGGATCCCACCAACCGAGAGAAAAGAACGCTCCTAACGGGTCTAGCGGGTCATAGGAACTTTTAACGCACGAGCGATGCGAATTATAGTCAAGGCAATACCGGGAAAGTCTCGTCTTTCAGCTTTAACAGAATTTTGGCAGATTTTCGCTTGCGCGATTGACGTTTTGACTTTTCGGTAATGTCCGAGAAGATAATAGGCATGGGTCGGGCGGTAAAATCCAGATGACACAGTGTCACATTGAACTTCGTTGCATACGCCGTGTGTGAGTCAAAATCGAAGTCAATGCCGGGTCAAGATCTTGCCAATTTTTCCTTGTCGGAATTTTGGCAGAGCTTCGCTTGAGCGAAAGATCTTTGGATTTTTGGCAAAGACTCGGTCTCGACTCTTACGCATTCCATACGGGTCAAGGTCAAAGTCAATGTCGGAGTCAAGATTCTACCGATTTTTTTCCTTGTCGAAATTTCGGCGGAGTTTCGCTTGAGCGAAAGATCTTGACTTCCGTTATGAACTAAGGCTTGACCTTTACGGGGATATGCAACTGGGCTATATGACACGGACTAGACCAAAAACCAACCAAAAGTCACGGTTTTTTGAAACGTGTGACACGGACTGTGCATTGGTCGACACTGGCTGCCATGGGGAGTTTGGGGTGATTCCGTGCGCGCCCGGGAGCATCGTAAGGCTGTCCGTGACTGCACCTGATAAACCACCCCGGGTTTAAAGGGACGTGCGTGCAAAGTGTACAGGATATATAAGGTGCGCGTAGTGTGCGGTCTCCTAAAAATGTTTCTTTTTGAGTTAAAACAGAGATTTTCATAAATGTGTTTTAAAGGAATGATTTTCGGGACGGGGAAAATGCAACAGATAGAGGCACATAAATTTTCTGGGAGCCCCAGTCAGTCTTGGAACTGAATAGCCCCAAGCTGCTAAGGCTGCCAGATTAACCTTAATTTTTCCTGGTGGAATTGCCACTGAGGTCGTCCGGTCAGAATCCAGGGAGGATTAAGCCGTACGACTGCATGGATCAATTTTCCAGGTTCCACTCCTTTGCAGTTTCAGGTTATTTCCCAAACTTTTAGGCACCTTTTAGCCTTGAGAAGGCTTTCCTGTTCAAAATATGTACAATTTCCAAGATGCAAATGATGCAATGCAAGGCAAAGAAAGCAAGCAAGATAAACGGAATCCGCGATGGGAGTCTAACCCGCTCAAAGGGAAAAGCTTTCTTTTATTTTTATTTTTTTTCGAAAACAAAAGGATACCGGTACGTGGGATTGTTAGACCACCGTTTATCCCAAGCCCCGGGTTAGGGAGCGATACATGAAGGTTAAGTGGTTTCCACATATATACCAAGTATCGTTTATTTAAAAAATGAAAGCTTTTCTCCTTTGGGATGTCCCCAGCGGAGTCGCCAAACTGTGAATGTGTGCCCAAAATTTGGATTCACGCGAGTTTGAAAACATTCTGTTTAATTTGAAAAACGGAGTCGCCACGCCATTTTGATTTCCTCAAAACTTTGAAAAAAAGGTTTTTTTATGGGTTCGGAGGTTAAGTTACCCCTTGGGAAGAACGGATCGTCGTTCACCCAAGGTGCCTTGCCGTAGCAAGTCTCCCTAGATTCCGTTTATCGTGCTTGCTTGCGTGTTTTCTTGTGTGCATGTGTTTGAATAAAAGGGGAGGGAACGTCCCAAGTTGTCTTCCGGACGTACAAACCATTTATTGGTTGTCGCTCGGGATTTCTTGGATTTTATGTATTTGGGATTTTGATCCCGTCCTCATCGTGGACTTGTGATCATCGCTTTTTAACCTTGGGACTTGCGTGATCAAGAGAAAAAAACTCTTTTATAGTCCAAAATGAGGTTCTTTAGGAAAGGAGTGACCTTAGCCCATCAATCCTATACCTTAAGACGATTGAGCTTATATGGATGCTTCGTGTTCGTCTTAAGTGATAATTTGAGATGTAGGTTCAAGGTTTTATCCCTTTCTAAAGAGATTGTGGCACCTTTAATGGAAGAAACGATGTAAAGATAGGATCTTTACACCGGTCCGTTCCAAGGTTGCTAATGGGGACATGGGGAAATGCATGTTTGAAGATAAAAATGACATTTTTAAGGAAAATATGACATTTTTGGATGCAAAGGATGATATTTGGTTTGCAAAGGATGCTATTTATGTAAAGAAATGATTTTAATGCAAAGGATGTAACTTTATGTGGAAAAATAGTATTTTAGGTACAAATAATGCATAAAGATGTTAAAAGGATGCTACTTTGATGTGAAGAAATGATTTTGAATGCAAAAGATGCATTTTTATGTATGAAAATGAGTTTTTGGGTGCAAAGGATGCATCTTTAATGTGAAAAGAGATTTTGAGTGCAAAGGATGCAATTTTTATGCAAAGAAATGATTTTTAGTGCAAAGGATGCAACTTTATGTAAAAAAAATGGCATTTTAATGAAAAGATGACATTTTTATGTACATAGATAATATCTAAATTGCAGATAGACATCAGATTATAGCATGATGGAGGTTAAAATCAGATTACAAACTGAACAGATGAAGATTCTGCAAACTGGCCTAAGTTGTCGCGTGACATAGGTTGCCTATGTCGCGTGACATACTTAGCCACTTGCAGAGTCTTCAACAGCTGGGATCTACAGAGGTAACAAGGCATTAATATAGCCAAGTTACTTCACAAATAGATCTCAGAGAGCAAGTATTTCAATAATGAACACTTCAAGAGGGTGTGGATATGAGGGATCCACACTTATCTCGAGTGTTCATGCAAAAATAATGCCAAGCCGGAGCTTTTACATGAAATGGTATGCAATCAGATGTGGATCTAGGCAATATGATACTAAAGCATGCAACTTTAATCAGGATATATCATTATTAACACATTTAGCATATAGATCTCATGTATAATGAAGATAGGGAAAGGAAAAGGGTAGAAAATCGTTACCCTTGAAGACCACGACTTCCTATATCAAGTTAGATATATGAGCCTTCAACAGCAACCTCTGGGACTGAGATCAAGCCTTGGCTCCGTGAGAACCGTTGGTTCTTGAGGTGTATAGGAAGTGTGTGTGGGATTGGTTGAATGGTGAGTGATTTTGGGAGGATTAGTGTGGTTTTGGGTGTATATGGGAAGAGGGAGTAGGCTTCTGGGCGTATTCTCTGTAGAGGGGCACTGAGGAGTGAAGGAGAGGTGCCTAAAATGAGAGGTGCAGGCCTCTATTTATAGGCTGCATGCATGGGCTTAGTATGTCGCACGACATAACAAGCCATAACCGTTTTCCTTCTAGAAACATGCAAGGTGGCAAGCTTCTAGAAGTCTTCTTGGCAAGTTATGTCGCACGACATAGCAAGCCCCATCCAGTTCCTTCTAGAAACATGCAAGGTGGCAAGCTTCTAGAAGGGAATTTTGCATAAAAGAAAAACGTGTTTCTTTCATTCCAACTAGTCCCTTCAGCCCTTAAAAGGTTTGGAACATTTCCGGAATTGCTCCGGAACTCTAGGAAAGTCTGGGGAATTGCCGGAAAACTTGCCGGAATTGCCGGGGAACTTAACCGGAAGGCATGAGCCAGATTTGGGTACTTACAGTAAGATAATTTTTCTATATTTAGATAACGCCCTTGTACGGCGGACAGTGCCTTAGATACATAATAAACTGGTTTTTGGGAGTTATTTTCCTCCCTTACAAGAACAACATTACGCGGATCAAGAATCGCTAAAAATAGAAAAAGCTCTTCCCCGGGCTCGGACTGCTGAGTAGAGGGGGCTGCCCGAGGTAACTCTTCAATTCTTCAAAAGCTTGACCGCATTCTTGGTTCCATGCGAATTCGTCAGCTTTCTTCCCCCCTTTTAGAGTTTTGAAGAAGGGGAGGCATCTCTCTGCAGACCGCGAGATGAAGCAGCCTAATGCGGTGATGCACCCATTTAGCTTTTGCACATCTTTAACGCAAGCAGGAGGTTTCATGTCCAACAGCGCTTGAATTTTTTCAGGATTAGCTTCAATTCCTCGTTGATTGACCATGAATCCGAGAAACTTGCCCGCTTTGACCCCAAAAGCACATTTCAGGGGGTTCAGTTTCATGTTGTTGCGGCGCAAGTTAGAGAAAGTTTCCTCCACGTCGAGCTCGTGGGAGTTTTCTCTTGCCTTTATAACCATGTCATCAATGTAGGCCTCAAGGTTTCTGCCCAATTGGTTTTTAAAGACAATATTAACCATCCGTTGAGGTGGCTCCTGCATTTTTCAGCCCAAAGGGCATCATTGTGTAGCAGTACGTCTTGCCCGCAGCAATGAAGGCTACTGAGGGGACGTCTTCGAGAGCCATTTTAATTTGATGATAGTCGGAATATGCATCAATGAAGCTTAAGACTCTGTGTCCGGCTATCGAATCTACCAATCGGTCTATGCGAGGAAGAGGGAAGCAATCTTTGGGGCATGCTTTGTTGAGATCTGTGAAATCAACGCACATCCTCCATTTATCATTAGCCTTTTTTAACATGACCACGTTTGCTAGCCACTTAGGGTAAGATATCTCTTTAATTATCCCTGCCTTTAGCAACTTTTCCAACTCTTCTTTGATCGCTACCTCCTTGTCCAGAGAGAAGTATCTTGATTTCTGATGGATGTTCTTGAAGGTGGGGTCATCATTTATTTTATGGAGGATCACGTCCTCGCTGATCCCCTGCATGTCCTCCACCCTCCATGCGAACACATCGCAGTTTTTTCGGAGAAATTCTATCAATATCCTCCTCTCCTCTGGGTGAATTTCCAGCCTGACCTTAACTGTTTGCTCGGGGTAGTGGAAATTGATTACCACTTCCTCGAGCTCATCGTTAGGCCTGAGGTCGCTGATTTCACGGTTGTGCAGAGAGTCTATCACAATGGCTGGGGGGTTGGCTCTTGCCTCGAGCAGCGCGGCCATGGAATATATGTCCTCTCGGTCTATCTTTTCTTCGATTCCCCGATAAATATATCCCCCTTCAATGGGGGCCAATTTCTTGGCTTTTCTACTCGTTTTGAGATCCACCTTTGTGGAATGGAAAGAAAGCATGCCAATGGGTACGGGCGCCGAAATGATCGATTTGGCTTTACCCTTGGTCTGTTTGTCCTCGCCCTCTATCTGCGGGCAGGATGTCTGACCTTTTTCTGCCTTCCTTTTCTCCTCCATCATTCTGAGGAATTTTCCGGGCTGGTTCTTAATCATAGCAACTCCGCCCGGAGTATTAAATTTGATCCTTTGGTGGGGAACGGAAGCAACTATTCCCAAAGCGGCCCGAGCGGTTACACCGAGTATTGCATTGTATTGGGAGGAAAGATCAACCACCATGAAAGTGACTTTGGCTGTCTTTTGCATGAGTTTCTCCTCGATAGTTACTTTAAACTCCATCGTCCCTTTAAACCTAACCGCGTGATTTGTGAATCCCTCGAGCATACCGGTGTAAGGAGTCAGGTGGGCCTCGATCATCTTCATTCCTACCAAAGTATGGTAGTAGAGGATGTCTCTGGCCGCACCTGTATCAATCAAAACTCGGCCGATGTTTGCTCGGTTGATTCTCATGCGGAGGGTGAGGGGCTAAGTAGAGTGAAAAAGGGTGGAGACAAGTTCACTCCTTTTGAACCCAATTTCCTGCACTTCTTCTGGAGCCATGGGGGGGGATCAAAAAAACTTTTTCCAAAGTCCTGATCTGGAGGGAGAGCTGTTTGTTAGATGGAGCTTCTTCTCCAATAAAATTGATCTCATAATCACCCAACTCATCATCGTCGTTGTCTCTCTCCTTCCTCTCGGGGCCACGTAGTGTTCATGCCCATGGGGGATTATTAGTATTAGTGGCATTGTTATGGCCCTGAACCCATTTCGTCAACTCCCCGTTGTTGATCTTCTGCTGGATGATTCTTTCCAACTGGAAGCAATCCTCATTATTATGACCGTGGTCATTGTGATATTCACAGAACTTTTCCTTACTCCTCTCATTCGGCTTTCTGCCCATGGGGGGAGGGGAAAGTTCCATGGTTCTCATAATTACTGCTCGCGCATCATTAAAGGGAGTGAAAACTGTTTCTGACCGTTATTTTCCGGAGCTTATCTGTTCCCCGGCTACGATTTTTGCCTGCGTTATTGCCGCGGGCAGATCCCTGGCTAGTCTCTTGGACCTGGTGTGAGTACCGCGACCCAAACTCGTGTTTTTGGGTCTGATTTCCATGATTGGCATTAGTTTTGGGCTCATTTATTTGCTAAAATGCATTTTGGGCCTAAATCATCCATACATTTACTTGATCCATTGGGCCTGCCTTCCTGCGGCCCAGCTTGTCATAAAATTGACCGGTGTCGTCCGACATAGGGCGACCCAAAGGCGGTTAATGCCCTATGTCGTACGACATGAAAGCTCCCATCAGCATGCCTATAAATAAAGGGCTTGGCTGATCATTTTAGAAGGAGGACTGGGGCAAGTAAGGTCACTCTGCTAAAATAGAGACTCACTCTCTCTCTCATACACACACACTCACCTCCCTCCTCTCACACACACACATCCAAGCCAAGGTCCAAAGAGGGATCTCCTTTGTTGGTGTTTTGAAGGGGTGAACACCATACTATTGGTGCTTCTACCTTGTGGAATACAATAGGTAGACCCTAGACTCTCTCTCTCTCTGATTACATCTTGTATACTCATTCATTTACATTGCATGCTTATATTGTTCAATAATATGTGAATATTTGAGATTTTTGCATGACAAAGGTGGTGGAGATGTGAATCATCAATATTCACATCTCCTCACCTCAGATCTGGACATTTAGTAGCCTTAGTTGCATTAAAGTTTGCATCTTGTTTACTTGTGTTTGAGTTAGGAGGTGATGACTACATGATAATGGCCAAAAACATGTGATTCATCACATTTAGCCATTAAAGCCATGTGATCCTCCCATAATACTCACGTAGTATTGTTATTATACTGTTTCCAGTTGGTATCATAGCTTAGATTCGTGTTATGAGCAAGGTGGGATCAGTCTGCTGAAGGACACTGAAATAGGACACCTATGTCGGACGACATTGGATTCCTCAAGGAGTCCTGTGTCATACGACATAGATCTCCCAGAAAGCTGTTTGGCTTTCAGTGACTTCAGATCTACCCAGATTGATCCTCTTTGTGATTTAAAGCTGTGTTTAAGTAGTTTTAGTTCATTTATCATTATTTGGGAAGTCTGAGATCCACTTGGGTGAAATCTGATGATGGAGGCGGTTCTGTCGTCCGACACAGGACAACCTCATGTGTCCTGTGTCATACGACATCCGTATCACAAAAAGTCAAATTTGACTTTGCTCACTCCAATCAACCCCATGTTGGTCTCAGACCCTAAACAATGCTTCTCCTTAGTTAAAATAGACTTGTTTTAATTCTAGAATAGCTTTGGTGGCTTAACCACCCTCGTTGTAAGAGGCAATCTGACCAGGATGTCTTATGTCGTCCGACATCCCTCTCCTGAGGAAGTCCTGTGTCGGACGACATCCGAGATTCCTGGACAGACTGTCTCAGCTCCTGCCTTGTAATGCAAGTCATCGTTTGTAAGGGTGTGGCCCCCTTTCATGGTTCACAAGTTGTACTCAATTCTGAATACCATTAATGAAATCCAAGTTTGCATGCCTTGTTTGTTGACACAAATTGCACACACTTAGAATGTTTATAATTGTCCATTGTTTGATTGAAAGTCTCGAAAGAGGCAATGTGGGTGAGCTCCATATTCTCTCCCACATCGTAACTTGACCCCCGGACTCATTTTCTCATTTCCGAAGGTTTTTCAATGTTTTCCTTAAAAACGGCATGGCGACTCTCAAAATTTAAAATGAAAATAGTTTTTTTTAATCAAGAAAGAAAACTAGATTTTTTTTTCGGCGAGCGTTCATAGAGTGCTAGGAACCACACTTGTCCGTGACACACTTTCTACCGTGACCGGTTGGTTTTTGGCAAAATACTTTTCAAAACATTTTTCAAACTTGGTTTTCAAAATTTTCTCACAAAGTCCGAGTCGTACTTCGTTCCCAAAGTCTTGGCATACTCTCCCTCTTCATGCCGAAATTTACGGCATAACTTAACGTGAGTACATGTCAATGTTTTTACATGTCTCGACGTGAGTACATGTGGATTTCTCGATTTGGCTTCGCAAGAGGTCATGACGCGTTTTCGACATGTGCTAACGCAAGATCATGTCGAATTTTTGACACATACTAACGAGCGGTCATGCCGAAATTTCGACATGAAGCGACGAGAGGTCATGCCGGATTTTCGACTCGAAATGAGGAGAGGTCATGCCGAATTTTTTCCAGGATTTTACCTGCAAATTGCGGACTCGTACATTCAAACGTGCTTCCGACCCTCTCTCCTCCCGAGTCAAGACGTTGTTGACTTGGACTTGGTTTTGAAAATCTTGAGTTTGACTTGTTTTGACTTGTATGTCCATAGGTCCGTTTTGCCTTTTGATTGGTGGGTTCCACGTGCCCTATAGGACCTCTGCCGGGATTGTCCGTCCCGGAGGTGCAATACAAGTGTAATACAGGGGGTCTATAGACGTAGTGATGGAACCCACTAGTCCAGGAATAGTGTAGACTGCGAAAAAGAAGGTGTCCCCCTTTTCCAACCATTCTTAGGATTAATAAAAATCGTTTTTATTTAAATTTTTTAAATAAAGCATATTCATGAGTCCGTCCTAAGCCTATCCTCTCCCCTACCTAAAACAGCTCTCTCCCCCTTTCAGCGAGCAAGTATTGGGTCAGAGTTCCGGGTGGTCGGTTAATCAGTTTCTCTCCAGTCAGGGATTCATTTCCAACAGTCTCAGAGATGGCAGATTCGCAAGTTTCGGCAGGCTTGGGTCAGAATCCGGGTATGGATCCAGCTCAGGGTCAGAATGTCAGTCAAGGTTTGGGGCTAGATCAAGGTCAGAATGTGGGGCCGAACGTGGGTTTGAATGCCTCTCCTAGTAGTGGTCACGTCATGGGTCTCATATGACACCCCCGGGAAGTCCGTTTGTTAACCCTCACCCAGGTTTCAACTTCTCTCAGGAGGCTTCTCTCCGTGCTTGATGGATGTGGTTTTACCCAACCAAAAGATATATTTTTTAGCTTATTTGATGCTCGAAACCTTGAGAATTTAATGTATTTTGTTAGTGTTTTGATAGTTCAGGGACTGAAGTGCAACAATGCTGAAAACGGAGGATTTGTACCCACTTTGGAAGTTCAAGGGTCAAGTTGTAATTTATTGGAAATTCAGGGACTAAACTGGAAATATGGAAATTTTGGAGGAAATTTGATTTATAAAAATTCGTGGGTTAAAGTAAAAAATAAAATCTCAAAGAGCGAAGTGCAAAAGAATTCATTATAGTGGCCAAAGTGTGACGGCAAAATTGCGAGACGAAACGAGTATATAGTGGTACCAAACTAGGCCAAGGGTGGCCGGCCAAATGTGGAACGAGGCTAGGCCATGGCCGAGACATTGCATCTTGGGCGGCCAAGGAATTGAGACAAGGCAGTTTGCAAAAGAAAACTGTAAGTGATCAGAACGAGTTGGACTTTTTGGCACGACTCGTTATCACGAGTCAGGAACTGTTCACGGATCAGAGGAGAATTGGGCCTGGGGATTTGGGCTATTGAAAGCTGAAAGCTGTTCCACGTTTGTTAATTGATTTAGGTTATTATATAAACTAGCAGTACTCCCGTGCGATGCACGGCAAAATCATGAATTTTTTTCTCAAATAATTTGATTTTAAAAATCTAAATCCCAAAATAATCACATTCGAAACTATTTTCCAAAATTTATTTGCCAAAATTACCAACTTTTTGAAACTCGCTACACGGTGTAGCGAGTTTATAATTTTTCCGTTAAAATCGCTACACGGTGTAGCAAATTTTAATTTGCTCGATTTTATTTTAATTTATGCTATTAAAAAAAAAACTAAATATTGAACTCGCTATATTAACATATTAAATAAGTTTGAAAGGATTATTAGTTATTAAGGGTTAGATGCAAAAATTATAAATTAATAATTATTCATGAATTAGTAGTTTAATTTTTCAAGCAAACCATAGTCAAGCTTAGAAGCATCGGTCAAGCAAAGCAGTAAGGATCGGTCAAGCAAAGCAGTAAGGCTTCCTCAAGCAAAGCATCAGTAAAGGCTTCCTCATTGTAGTCAATACAGTTGGCACCCATCCCCACTTTTTTCTCACATTACCGGTCAAGCAAAGCAGTAAGGCTTCCACCATTGTTAAGATCGGTCAATAAATGCATTTGTCAATAAATACATCATCGGTTAGGCCCTTTATTATTTCCATTTTAGTCAATACAGTTGGCACCCATCCCCACTTTTTTCTCACATTACCGGTCCAAACTCCAAAGTCACGCCTTCCCCGCAACCGGTTGTACTTCTTCATCTCGCTTTAAATTAAAAAATAATAATACAAAATTATATATTAATAAATAAAACTAAATAGAAATATTATTTTTTACATCTCAAATAAATACTTTAAAAAATGTACTTCTATATAAAAAAATATTTCATTTCAAAAATAAATATTACTTTCAACTCAAAATAAATAACCAAAAAATAAAAAATAATACTACATTTTTTATCCAAAAAAATAATCATTATTTTGGAAGCATGGTTATGATTTCGATTGTTTCCATCTCTACTAATTTTAGTACTAAAGTGATACATGTTGAGTAGTAGGAAGATTTGAATGGTGAGGCTGACATGTCCTGAACTGAACCGGTCTTGTCTCTATTTTCGGTCAAGTCCTTGTAACCGGTCAAGAATCCCTTACCGATCAATAACTTGCTTTCTATCAAAGGTCCACTTTGTACTTCTTCGTCTCGCTTTAAATTACAAAATAATAATACAAAAATTATATATTAATAAATAAAATTAAATAGAAATATTATTTTTTCCATCTCAAATAAATATTTTAAAAAATGTATTTCTATAAAAAAATTATATTTTTCATTTCAAAAATAAATATTACTTTCAACTCAAAATGAATAACAAAAAATAAAAAATAATAGTACATTTTTTATCAAAAAAAATGAATATTATTTTGGAAGCAATGTACTGAATCGGTCATGTCCCTATTTCCGATCAAGTCCTTGTTACCGGTCAAGAATCCGTTACCGATGTTGATTTTGTTTATTTTACGGTGTCATGGTCAACCGGCCAATCTCATTTTAACTACTAGATTCTTGCCCGATGTTGATTATGTTTATTTCAGTGTCATGGTCAACCGACCAACCCCATTTTAACTGCTACTATCTAGCTTATCATTTTTTTTGCAGGAACTATGTATTGACAATAACCTGCTTTCTACCAAAGGTTCATTTTTTACTTCTTCGTCTCGCTTTAAATTACAAAATAATAATACAAAAATTATATATTAATAAAGAAAACTAAATAGAAATATTATTTTTTTCATATCAAATAAATACTTAAAAAAATATACTTCTATAAAAAAAATATATTCTTCATTTCAAAAATAAATATTACTTACAAATCAAAATGAATAACCAAAAAATAAAAAATAATACTACATTTTTTATCCAAAAAAATGAGCATTATTTTGGAAGCATCTATTTTTATAGAAGTATATTTTTTAAAGTATTTATTTGAGATAGAAAAAATAAAATTTCTATTTAGTTTTCTTTATTAATAATTATTATTTTGTAATTTAAATTGAGACGAAATTTGTACCATGTCAACAAAGGAAAAGGAAGCCTCAACAACCGATGGTCAGCAAAGGAAACCGCAAAGGAAACCGATGGTCAGCAAGCAAAGGAAAAGGAAGTCAGCCTCTCGTGAAAAGGTAAATCAAGGGGTGATCGGTAAGTAAATCATGTTAAATTTTTTTGAGTTGAACGAAATATTTATTTTTGAATTAATGATTATAAATTTTATAGAAATATATTTTTAAAAGTATTTATTTGAGTTAAAAAAATAATATTTCTGTTTAGTTTTCTTTATTAATAATTATTATTTTGTAATTTAAAGTGAGACGAAATTTGTACCCTTGACCTTTACCGATTTGGGTCAACCGGTTGGCGTGTGATTTAGTGATGAACCGGTTACTGATTTGTGCTTTACCGATTTCGTATTTGGTCAACTTACCGATTTGATCAACCGATTTGTTACTGATTTGTGCATATATTGATATTGGGATTTAAAATT
Source organism: Adenophora triphylla var. japonica (assembly GCA_022495995.1). Classification (NCBI taxonomy): domain Eukaryota; kingdom Viridiplantae; phylum Streptophyta; class Magnoliopsida; order Asterales; family Campanulaceae; genus Adenophora; species Adenophora triphylla. Next base: position 195,949 of record JAFEMH010002433.1, read on the forward strand.
GAATTTGATACATTTAATATAGTTGTTTACCCCCTTTTGAATATTACGTACGTCCCAAATAAACAACCGGCGTTTGATTTAGTGATGAACCTAAGCATCGATTTGTGCTTTACCGATTTGATATTTGGATCGATTAAGGCAAGAGAAGAGTGAAAATTGATTTGCTTTGTTTGGATCGGTTGAGGCTATTGAGGCTAGAGGAAAATTGATCGGTCAACCAAATAAACAATGGGTTAGCCTCACAACCGATCAGCTAAGCCAAAGGCCCAAAAACAAAAAACCCTTACTGATCCATTATCCATTACCGATCCGAACAGACCCTTGACCGATCCAAAGACCCTTGGACCGATCCAAACAATCCAAACACACCCTACCGATCCAAACAGGTTTTGCCTTGATCCAAACTTAACTTTGATACAACCTCCGTCTCACTTTAAATTACAAAATAAAAATTATTAATAAAGATAACTAAATAGAAATATTATTTTTTTTATCTCAAACAAATACTTTAAAAAATGTACTTCTATAAAAAATTATATTCTTCATTTCAAAAATAAATATTACTTTTGACTCAAAAAGTAATATTTATTTTTTAAATGAATAATATAATTTCTTATAGAAGTATATTTTTTAAAGTATTTATTTGAGATGGAAAAAATAATATTTTTATTTACTTTTCTTTATTAATAATTATTTATTTTGTAATTTAAAGTGGAACGTAGTTTGTTCTTTCCTTTTCCTTTGTTTGGATCGGTTGCCTGTTTTCTTTGGTTTGGATCGGTTGCCTGGTTTCTTTTGTTTGGATGGGTTGCCTGGTTTCGGTCAACCAAATCTTTGACCTTGTTATTTGATCGGTTATGCTTGGTTTGTTTAGATACGTCGGTAACCGTTAACCTTATTATTTATTATTTATTGATCGGTTACTTGGAACAGTCAACCATTGATCTTATTATTTATTGATCGGTTACCTTGGATCGGTCAATCAAGTCACATGTTTATTGATCGGTTACTTGGAACAGTCAACCATTGATCTTATTATTTATTGATCGGTTACCTTGGATCGGTCAACCAAGTCACATGCTTTGGATGGGTCAACCAAGTCACATCCTTTGGATCGGTCAACCAATTTACTTGGTTTGGATCGGTCAGGAGGCATGCTTTGGATCGGTCAACCAATTGAGTTGGTTTGCCAAAATTTTATATATATAGAGAATATATAGAGATATATAGAGAGAGATAGCGATGTGGGATTAATTCCTTTTGTAACAAAACGTAAGGACATTGGTTGATTTAATCCCACATCGCTATCTCTCTCTCTATATCTCTATACATTCTCTATATATATAAAAGGAATTAATGTCATGATTCAAATTTGCCACAACTTAAGAGAGTAATTACAAAAGTGCCACTCAAATTTTGGCAAAATTTTTGGCGCTCTGACTGTTCCTAGGATGACCTGCTTTAATATATAGATAGATACTAGCATTATACTATTCAGCTAAGGGGGGGGGGGTACTATTATTCCAGGAACACAAGGAAGGCAGCCGTGGTACTGATTCAAGGGGTACCAATTCACTATTCCCAAAAACAATTATTTTGTTTTTCATTTTTTTCATTACAATTCAATTTTCAGGTTATGTTGATTTATTTTAATTTTGTTATTTTAATTATTATGAGTAGCTAAATTTTCTTATTCGCGGATTGGATGTAACAATTGTCAAATTCTTATGCTAATGTTGTTTTAATTCTTCCACACTTTTCTTGTTCATGTTCAATGGAATTTGCTTAATTTATTTTTAGACTTCTAACATTATTGATTGATTTTGTTGGTCTTTAAATTACTAGGGTTTAAATTACTACACTTGCGTGGGTAGTTTTTACATTGGCCTAGATTTCATTGAATAGATCCAATTGAAGACCTTGTGGAAATCAAAAGGGTCTAAAATCATTTGTTCCTTAGTTTTTAAATGTATTACTTGGATATTTTGTAGACCTTGCGGAAAACATCACATCGAAGTAATAATAGGGTTGCAACTCGGCCATCTAACCGTCCCAACTCTTATTAAAGTGAACGATTTCTTGAACGAGATTAGTAATTGTTTTTAAAAATTAGCATAGGAATGAGATAGTTGTGAAACTCAATCCGTGAATCCTTGTCATTCTTGATTTCAATATTTGTTTTATTTTCATTAGTTCAATTTATTTGCTTTTCAATATTAATTTAGTTTAAATCAATCAAAAATCAAACCCCCCTTATTTTGTTTACACTAATTAAATCAGCTTGTTATTCACATAAGTCTCTGTGGATTCGACCCTTGCTTGTGCATACTACTACAACGGTAGCTAGTACACTTGCTAGGTATTTTATTACAAGAGAATTTTTATCCATCAAGTTTTTAGCGCCGTTGCCGGGGACTTGTTGTGATTTTTAAGAAGTTTATTTAATTGGTGCATGTTTGGTAGACGTTCGCTGAATTTCCTAATAGTTCCTGCGAACGATTTTATCGACAGAGTTGGTAGGGGCATTCCCCTTATAAGAGAATCAGACACCGAGTCTGAAACTTCTGTCACCAAGACAGTTGTTGAATTAAGTGAATTTGAAACTTCTTCCACCGAGGAAGAAAAAGAATTTAATTTGGTGATGGCAGACCAAACAATGAATGCTTTTGCCAGGCCTAGGGTCGACACATCGGGGTCGTGCATAGTGTTGCCCGATGCAGCACTGTCATATGAAATTAAAGGCCATTATTTTAACATGCTTCCCAATTTTCATGGTTTATTTGGTGAGGATTCATTGACATTTTTGAGAGAATTCATGTCTACTGTGAGTGGGTTCCCTATAAAGGAGGGGGTTACTTCGGAACATTTGCGACTGAAGTATTTTCCGTATACACTGAAAGATAAAGCCAAAACTTGGCTACTTTTACTTCCTCCTAGTAGCATCACTACTTGGGATGCTTTGCATGATGCTTTTCTTACTAAATTTTACCCTTATGATGCATTGACTAATTTTAGGGTGAAAATTATGGGATTTGCTTAGGAATCGGGGGAAGCCTTTCACGAGGCATGGGATAGGTTTAAGATGTTACAAATTCAGTGTCCCCACCATAACTTCCCTGCTTCTATGTTGCATCAAACTTTTTATGGGGCTTTATCCCCTGAATACCAATCAATGGTAGATAATGCAGCAGGAGGTAGTTTGGGTACCAAGACTGTGCAACAGTGCCAGGAACTGTTTGAGATGTTAAGTGCTAATTCTCAACAAAAGGGATCAAGGGGGACAACAAGGGGAGTGAATGAGGTAGGGCTAAGCAATGAGATTGCTAAGCAGTTTGCATTACTGAACCAAAGATTTGATAAATTAGCTTTGCAAAATGCTTCTTCTTCTTCTGTGCCTTCTACTGCTCATATTGTAAATGATTTTTGTGCTAACTGTGGTTCTAACACTCATGCTAATAACATGTGTCAAAGTGGTTTGCTGTTTAATTCTGAACAGGCACATGCAATGCAAGGATTTGGCCAGCGGTTCCCTCAAAACAATAATCCTTATTCGAATACATACAACCCGGGGTGGAGGCAACACCCAAAATTTTCATGGGGAGGTAATCAAGAACAAAATAAGCCTCTCCATTCTCAAACTCCACCGGGACAGTATGAGCAAAAAAGGGAACCGTGGGAAATGGCCATGGATAAAATGCAGGCTGAAAATAATCAATTGAGGGCGGAAAGTCAACAAGCTTTCAAGAATCATGAAGCTGCCCTTCAGAAGTTAGAGACTCAAATTGGGCAATTGGCAACCGCCCTACAAGGTCATAAGCCCGGGACCTTTCCGAGCCAACCACATCAAGCAAATGCCATTATCACCCTCCGAAATGGCAAACAGGTAGGTAGTGAGGTAACTTCTCCTTCATCTTCTTCTCCCCCTCCTGTTGTAGATAATAATGTTAATGTTGATAATAATGATGATGGTTGTGATAAGAGTACAAGTGACATGGGGGAAAATTCTAAAGTTGATTCTCCAACCCCCAAGCCATATGTACCTCCTGTACCATTTCCTGGTAAATTTTTAAGACATAAGTTGGATCATCAAAGGAAGGAATTGATTGATATGTTTTCAAAGGTAAATATAAATCTTTCTCTTTTAAATGTGATAAAAAATGTTCCAACTTATGCAAAATTTTTCAAAGAAATAAACTCCAGGAAATATAAGTATGGGACGGATGAGAAGGTTTTGATGAGTGCGAATGCTAGTGCTATGGTACAACATAGTCTTCCACCCAAATTAAAGGATTCCGGAAGCTTTCTTATTTCTATTACTATGGGGGAGTCCAAGAGGGTAAAAGCTATGTTGGACCTTGGGGCTAGCATTAATTTGCTTCCTTATTATTTGTATCTTGAGATGGGTCTTCCTGAATTAAAACCCACCACAATGGCCTTACAACTCGCTGATAGGTTCATTAAAAGACCTTTGGGTATTGTGGAGGACGTTTTAGTTCAGGTTGATTCGTTGATTATACCTGTTGATTTTGTGGTATTGGAGATGCCAAGAAGTGAAGGTAGTCGCTGTGATTCACCCATATTACTTGGGAGACCTTTCATGGCGACGACCAACACCATTATTAATGTGAGGAATGGCAAACTGTCTATGACTGTGGCTGGTGAAAAAATTGAAATTTCTGTGTTTGATGCCATGAAATATCCTAGTGATGATAGTGAGGTGTGTTCCTATGTTGATGATTGTGAAGTTTTGTCAAATAACGGTGGGAATTCTAGGGATAGTGCGGGTTCCCACTTGTGTGCTGTGAAAAATAAGGCCGACAATCTTGGTTCTTGTGATGGCCCGTATCACCCCCTAGGCCGATCCCAAAAGGGGTCGGTGTCCCCATTAAAATCTTTCTTCCCTCTGAAATCTAATAATGAGGACTCAAGTGCTAATGTGGAAGATTGTTGTTTTCTTGATATTTCTGATACTTTCTTTGCTAAGATGTGTGTTCAGGATACTTGTGATTTTGTGGAGGAAGATGAGGGGAATGATTGTGATAAGACTAAGGCTAAGAATGAGTTTGGGGGAGAGGCCCCCAAGAAAAAGAAAATGAAGAAAAAGAAAAAGGGCAAGAAAAAAATTAAGAAAATTCCTTGGGCTCCACCCGAGCTTATAACAAAGGGTGAATTTGTGTGGAAAGTGATGGGTGTTTGTGCCCGCGAATGTGCGAAGTGGGCCAAGGGAATAAAAACGAAGGCCAAAGGGAATGTGGTCACATCAAATCCCATTTAGTTGGGAGCAACGGTCGGGCTAACGACCTTAACCAAATGCGCTAATTGGGAGGCAACCCAAGTAGGTACGTTTTTTTTATTTCTTTATTTATTTGCTTTGTTGTGTCATATCGGCCTTTGAACCCGAAGCATGTTTTTGTTCTCTTTGCTATGAGGACATAGCATGTTTTGAGTTTGGGGGTAGATATCTCTCCGAGTTTGTGGGTTTATAGGGAAGTGTATATAGTGTCACCCTCAAAAAAAAATTGAAAATTTTAAAAATTTTGTTCTCATTATATGTTAGGAAGCTGGCCAACGTCCGTGATGATTTGAGGGTTTTTGATTGAGTTTTGCTAAGTTTGTGCCAATTTGAATTTGTTTATTAGAATTGCATTAGAACATGTAAAACACAATTGCACCACCATTTACTTCCATCATATTTCTTGATCATGGTCATTAATTTAGGTGTCCTTTATGGGTTCACTTTGACATTCTCGGGGGTCCTAAAACATGATTGCACGCTTGTCAATAACACATCATTAGATTACTTGATATTTATGGCTTTTTTTCTTTGACAACCCTCTTGTAAGCCTTCGACTTTCTCGTCACTGTTTATATATGAATTGTCACTTGATCCCTTTTTGAGCCTGTTTAGAAAGAATGGAAAATCTAGACCACCATTCGCCTTCATTTGACGCCTACTCCCTAGCCCTTGACACCTAGAATAGGTTCATCCTACCTTTGCAAGAATGTGGAATTAGAAACGATCAGTTTGGGGGTTACATAGGGAAATTAAGGGAATGAGTGCGGAATGTCCAAAATTGTGAAGTGGATATGTACTGTAAAAAAAAGGGGAAAAAAAAGGTTCAAGTTTAGAAAAAAAAAAAAGAAAGAAAGAAAAGAAAAAAAAAAGCATGCCCCTAATGTTGTGAAGTATGATTGATTAGTGACCTATTTTGAGAGAGGGAATGCTTTCAACCCCACATGTATAAAGTATGACAAAGTCAAGTTTGGGGGTTGAAGTATTGGGAAAACAAAGGTGAGCGGAAAGCTGAAATTTCGGAAGGAGTAATATGCAATGAAAGGCTTTTAATTTCATATTCTTGTGTTTGTATGTCCATTTCTTCATTTGTACTCGTGAACCTAGCCCCACAATTGTTGTGGATTTAACTTTGAGCCATATTTTTGTTCAATATTGAGTAATCGGGTTGACAAGTGCGTAATTGTGCATATGAGTATCCTTGTAAATTGTTTTGTTATCTGTGATGTAGGGCATGTTTTAGTGAACCTATAAACAATCTTATCTTGTTGATCATGATCCCCCATATTTCATTCATCAGTCAGGCCGAGGTGGAAAATTGTGGGTTAGATGCGTTAATGTGATTGTAATTGCATATTCTTATTGGCACTTGTTTAGCATATTATGTGAGAATCTGAGACTTGTTTGGCCGACAACCTTGTATATAGTGAGAACATATCAAAAATAATTTTTGTTGATTGTTTTTATATGTTAGGGTAGTTTTGTTTTTGTTTAGTTTTGTTTTGCTCGAGGACGAGCAAAAGATAAGTTTGGGGGTATTTGATGGATGTGGTTTTACCCATCCAAAAGATATATTTCCTAGCTTATTTGATGCTCGAAACCTTGAAAATTTAATGTATTTTGTTAGTGTTTTGATAGTTCAGGGACTGAAGTGCAACAATGCTGAAAACGGAGGATTTGTACCCACTTTGGAAGTTCAAGGGTCAAGTTGTAATTTATTGAAAATTCAGGGACTAAACTGGAAATATGAAAATTTTGGAGGAAATTTGATTTATAAAAATTCGTGGGTTAAAGTAAAAAATAAAATCTCAAAAAGCGAAGTGCAAAAGAATTCATTATAGTGGCCAAAGTGTGACGGCAAAATTACGAAACGAGTATATAGTGGTACCAAACTAGGCCAAGGGTGGCCGGCCAAATGTGGAACGAGGCTAGGCCATGGCCGAGACATTGCATCTTGGGCGGCCAAGGAATTGAGACAAGGCAGTTTGCAAAAGAAAACTGTAAGTGATCAGAACGAGTTGGACTTTTTGGCACGACTCGTTATCACGAGTCAGGAACTATTCACGGATCAGAGGAGAATTGGGCCTGGCGATTTGGGCTATTGAAAGCTGAAAGCTGTTCCACGTTTGTTAATTGATTTAGGTTATTATATAAATACTAGCATTATACTATTCAGCCAAGGGGGGTACTATTATTCCAGGAACACAAGGAAGGCAGCCGTGGTACTGATTCAAGGGGTACCAATTCACTATTCCCAAAAACAATTATTTTGTTTTTCATTTTTTTCATTACAATTCAATTTCCAGGTTATGTTGATTTATTTTAATTTTGTTATTTTAATTATTATGAGTAGCTAAATTTTCTTATTCGCGGATTGGATGTAACAATTGTCAAATTCTTATGCTAATGTTGTTTTAATTCTTCCACACTTTTCTTGTTCATGTTCAATGAAATTTGCTTAATTTATTTTTAGACTTCTAACATTATTGATTGATTTTGTTGGTCTTTAAATTACTAGGGTTTAAATTACTACACTTGCGTGGGTAGTTTTTACATTGGCCTAGATTTCATTGAATAGATCCAATTGAAGACCTTGTGGAAATCAAAAGGGTCTAAAATCATTTGTTCCTTAGTTTTTAAATGTATTACTTGGATGTTTTGTAGACCTTGCGGAAAACATCACATCGAAGTAATAATAGGGTTGCAACCCGGCCATCTAACCGTCCCAACTCTTATTAAAGTGAACGATTTCTTGAACGAGATTAGTAATTGTTTTTAAAAATTAGCATAGGAATGAGATAGTTGTGAAACCCAATCCGTGAATCCTTGTCATTCTTGATTTAAATATTTGTTTTATTTTCATTAGTTTAATTTATTTGCTTTTCAATATTAATTTAACTTAAATCAATCAAAAATCAAACCCCCCTTGTTTCGTTTACACTAATTAAATCAGCTTGTTATTCACACACAAGTCTCTGTGGATTCGACCCTTGCTTGTGCATACTACTACAACGGTAGCTAGTACACTTGCTAGGTATTTTATTACAAGAGGATTTTTATCCATCAGTGCTGCTCTCGAAGCCTCTCGTGCCCGTGAGGAGGCCAGTTGGGCTCGCTATGTCGAAGTAATGCATATGCAAGGCGTTGCCGTAATCCGTCGCCCCGATGGGTCGTATGAAGAAATTAGGGAGGAGCCCGATGTTACTATCACCGTCACTGGTTTTGTTCCCCCGTCCTCACCTAGGCAAGGCTTTCACAATGTGCCCCCGCCAATCTCCTATGGTGTGCCTAGCTCTTTTCCGATGCCGACTCATGGGAGTGTGTCAAGACCTCCCCCCATCCCAGTGTCTACTTATGGCGGGCAATACGGACTGAGAGGCGAGTCAAGCTCCTTCCCGAAGGATAGTGCTCAGGACCAGTTTGTGTTTTATCCCCAGAGTCAGTTTGGGCAGAATCAGCACAGTGGTGTCAACCAGGAGCAGTTTGGGTGTGTTCAGAATCAGTTTGGGTCTCAAGGTCAAAGTCCGTATAGCAGCGCGGGTCAGCCTTTCAACCCAGCTTTTGGTGGTCAGTTTGTTGCTCCTCATGATCAGTCCAATCAGCAGCAGAGCGGTCAGTATCGTCTGTCTGGAAGCCAGATTTGTCAGGATCAGCTCCCGCAGTATCCTCAGTCCCAATTCCAAAGCAACTTCTCTCAGCCTACAGTTTGTTCTCCTCTCACCCAGCATCTGTATGGTTCCACCCCGTATTCAGCTCCATGCATCAGTACCAGTTTTTCTACCCATGGTCAGGCTGGAAGTCAATCGGTGCAGTTTGGTCCCCGGAATCCCAACGTTCAGTTTAATGGTTACGACATGTACGGGAATAGAATCCCCAGCTCGGTTGGTTTATTGGACAGCAATGTCAGCATGCCCAGTACTTTTGGTCTTCCTTCGACTGCCTTGCCCATCAGATCCACGCCAGAATTTCCAGTGCCATCTTCGACGGTAGCTCCAACTGTAGGGCAACCCCCATCTTCCGAGGTTTCAAGTTTGAAAGAAGAGCTGAAGTATGTGAAAGAACAATTGCACAAGATGACTTTTGGGTCCAGCGTGGTCAACTCTGTAGAGCTCAAGGACTCTAAGGCCCTCCCGAAGAACTTCAAGATGCCCCCTATAACTAAGTTTGAAGGCTCCACATGCCCTAAAACTCACATGAATAGCTATATTATGTCTATGGGTGCCAAAGGGGCCACCGAGGAGATGCTAGCCCTCTACTTTCACTTGTCTCTCGATGATTCTCCTTTGAGATGGTTTCTAGGCTTTAAGCCGGAGACGAGGGCTACGTGGTCCCAGATCAATGATGCTTTTTTGGAGAAATACAAGGGAAGTGTCGAGTGGTACACCACTCGTAGTGATCTGATCGGCACCATCCAGAGGCACGATAAGTCCGTAACAGACTTCTATAAGAGATGGAACAAGAAGCTAAATGAGTTGGTTTATCCAATTCCCCTATCCGACGAGAAGTCCATCTTCCTTTCATGTGTCAAGCCAGCTGTCAGGGAAGCCATTGGGCTTGGGTATTACCCGAATCTGCGAGAAATGGTGAGTGCAGGGACCGAAAGCGAGAATGCTACCTATTCCATCGTTCCAACTCCTGTTCCTGGTAATGCTCCAGCTCCCCGCTATCGAGTTCCAAGCTCTGCCCCTGTTGCTTCGAAGGGCAAGGAAACTGTCTCTAACACCGTCAACTTCATTCAAGGAGAGAAGAATCAGTCATCCGGTCGTGGTGGAGGAAGGCCTCAGCGACAGAAATTTGATGATTTAGGGATGCCGATTGAAGAGGTATTTGATGGTTTGATGAGGACAGTAATGATCAAGCCTTTGGAGAACTATCCTACTCCTAACATTCCGGGATTGGATCATAGTTTGAAGTGCCGTTACCACCAGAGCTCGGGCCATACCACCAACAATTGCTTCACACTCAAAAGGATCATTCAGGATTTGATCGACCAGCGTAAGATTGAGAAGCCGAACGTCGTCACCAATCCTCTTCCCAACAACAACAACAGGGTCAACATGATCGAGTTTGAGAAAAATGAGTTTGTCAATGTCATAGAGCTTGGTGAGGAAGTCTGTGATGAGAGTAAGCTTGTTGTAGGTGAGGCTAGTCTCAATGAGGGTGTGAATGAATTTGAGGCGATCGTGCCCGTGAACAATGATGTAACCAATGTTGATGGTGAAATGAATGCTTATTTCTGCTATATGTTGTCTTGGGATGATATTCGAGCCGCAACAAAATCGGCGAATGATGTCCAGCATGATAGTATTTCTCCCGATTCTCGATCTACTCCCCTCACTTGGGAAGAGATTAAGCGCGTCGTTAATTCAAGCTCGGCAATCACTGTTAATCAATTGAGACAGGCGGCTTGGCCATACGCTACGCAGGGACCTCCACTGAGTTGGTTCGAGTTAAAGGCGGTCGGTGCAGATCATGACGAGGACCAGGAGGCTGAGGTCAATTTGCTTACTAGGTCAGGAAAAATGTTGGGAACTGATGTTGCTGGATCATCATGAAAAGACAAAGAAGCAGCCGTTCCAGAAGTCAGAGCCAATAAGGGTCCGTACGCCAAGGGGATAGTCGAGGAAGACTTGACAGAAGACGATCCAATTCTAGCGCAGTTGAAGCGAACCCAGGCCAACATTTCTCTCTGGTCCCTCTTGACTTCTTCTTATCCTCACAAGTTGAAATTGGAGGAAGCCCTATCCAGGACAATGGTGTCTGTAAACTCCACCCCTGACGAAGCGTGCCAATTGATAGGTACTGCCCAATATGGAAATATCATCACCTTCACGGAATTGGATCTGCCCAAGTTTGGAGCCAACCACAATGAGTCTTTGCACATCACTGTTCAGTTAGATGGACGTCGGCTTCCCCACGTGATGGTAGACAATGGCTCGGCTATGAACGTGTTGCCTGCCAGAATGATGAGTTTGTTGGACATTAAGGCCACCGATTTAAAACCATCCAATCAGACTATAAAGGCGTATGACTCCACGTATAGGAAGGTTTTGGGTGTGATACCGTTGACTCTGTGGTTCGGCAAGAAGCCCATGGTAGTTGAATTTCAGGTGATAGTCATTCCAGTCAGTTTCTCTGCTTTGCTAGGAAGGCCATGGCTTCACCAGATTGGAGGGGTCACTTCAACCCTCCACCAGTGTGTCAAGTTTGTCCAAGACGACGAGTTAACCATCATTTATGGGGATAGCGTTACCATCGAGGGCACCAATGATGAGGGGAGGCCGGTAATGGAAATTAAGCATGACGAAGCCAACTTGATGTTGAGCGGTTTCAGGGTCGAGAGCCCAAAAGCCCAGATCTGTACAATTGACCTAACAACTTCCTCTAATAAGATTCCTCCAGCTATGGTGATGATGAGGCGCATGAACTACATTCCGGGGCTTGGTCTGGGTAGACGTCAGCAAGGTACCCACAAGTTTGAGGAGTTAAAGCCGAAGAAAGATAGAGAGGGTTTGGGGGCTATGTTGAGAAGACCCCCAAAGACAAAGAGGCTGGCAGGATTGAAGCCGCAGAGAAGAGAAAGGCTAGTGCTGCTGGAAGGCCTTATGTCAAACCTAATCTCCGTCCTTACCACCCCTCCTTGGAGAAGTACTTTGTTAAAAAAAAGGGTGATGGTTTTGCGTGCCCCGAAGGTCGGTTCAAGAAGATGAAAGAGAGATTGGCGGTCATCAAGGACTTTGCTTCGAGTGATAACCCTGTCAAGGAGTTTATCACCAACAAGCCTAACGTTCCAGGGGCTGTGACCACTTTTGAGAGCCAGTATCATTTTTGGGGAAGTCCTGATTTCACTGACCATTTCAAGAAGTTGTCTATGGTCGAGCCTATGATTGGGGAGGTCGATGAAGCCACTGAGTTTGATATGGGTAAAGAAGTCGCAGCCTTGTTTAAGGAGGCAGATTTATCAGAAACTGCCGGGGCTGATCCATTGATTAAAGCACCGCTGATTGATTTATGTGAGGAGGCGCCGCCGATGGTTGGGGCTGTTGCTAAAGATCCTTTTGGTATGGTTGATCTTCTGACCGGAGATGATTATGTACCTGTGGTTTATCCTCTGACTGGGGATGATTACGTATCATTGATTGAGTTTGATGCGGGCAAAGAGATTGATCCACGCACCTTTGTCAGCACTTCAGAGATGCCGCTCCAGAATTGGACTTCCTTCAAGGGACCGATCGCCAGCCGGGAAGTTATGATTGAAAAGCTCGGGCTAACCCCTCGTCCTGGTGTGTCTGAGTCTAAGTCTGTCCCTGTAGTCTTGAGTCAGTCCTCAGAGTCTCTTGTTATCGAGTTCGAGTCTCTAGATAGGTCTGATACTCTCACGGCTGATGATCATCGTCGTGTCCTTGACTCTGTTTTCCCTTTCGCGTTGAATGAAATGGTTGACCTTTCTGTGTATCCCTTAATTGCCACCTTAACGAATGATAAGTTAACTAAAGCAAATCTTAATGACTTAAAAGTGGTTAATAATGATTCATTTGAAGAGGACACAGACTTTTTAGACGAAAACTTTTTAAATGATAATCTAAAGCAGGTTTTTGAGCGAGAGGACAATCGGGCCCAAGCTGCCGATGAGGTATTGACTACGGTGAATTTAGGAACTACTGAAGAGCCCAAAGAGACGCAAATTGGCAGTTTCTTCACCGGGAAAGAGCGGGAAGCCCTCATTGATTTGCTCAAGGAGTACGTGGACGTGTTTGCCTGGTCCTATAAGGACATGCCTGGGTTGGATACTTCGACCGTTGAGCACCGAATACCCCTAGACCCAGAAGCCAGGCCTATCAAGCAGAAGCTTCGCCGGATTAAGCCAGAATGGTCTCTCCAGGTTAAAGATGAAATAGAGAAGCTGCTCAGGGTGGGTTTCATTAGAGTGGTCGAGTACCCGAAGTGGTTGGCCAACATAGTGACGGTGACCAAGTCGAACGGCAAAGTCAGGGTTTGTGTAGACTTCAGGGACCTAAACAAGGCTAGCCCGAAGGATGATTTTCCTTTGCCCAATATCGATCTGTTGGTAGATACTACTGCCAGTTACGAAGTCAAGTCGTTTGTGGATGGCTTTGCGGGTTACAATCAGATTAAGGTCGCCGAAGAGGATCAGGAAAAGACTGCCTTCTCCAGCCCTTGGGGAACCTTTTGTTATACGGTTATGCCCTTTGGTTTGAAGAATGCCGGCACCACTTATCAGCGAGCAGTCACCGCGCTTTTTCATGATATGATCCATAAGGAGATCGAGGTTTATGTTGATGATATGATTATCCATTCCAAGGGATCAGATGGTCAACACTTGGTTGACTTGAGGAAATTCTTTAACCGGCTGCGGCAGCATGACATGAGATTGAACCCGGCGAAATGTACTTTTGGCGTGGTCCGAGGAAAGGTTCTGGGATATATGGTCACGGAATGGGGAATCGAAGTCGATCCGAGAAAGATTAAAGCCATTATGGAGATGAAGCCACCAACGACAGTCACGGAGGTGAAGGCTTTCATGGGCCGTCTCCAATATATCAGCCGATTCATCCACCAGTTGACCTCTATTTGTGAGCTGATCTTTAAGCTACTCAAGAAGAATCGGGAGGTTGAGTGGAATGAGGAGTGTCAGATCGCCTTTGAGACAATCAAGGCCTACTTGGTCCATCCCCCGATCCTTTGTCCTCCTCATAAGGACAAGCCCTTGCTGCTATATTTGACAGTCACAGATACGGCTGTCGGAGCCATGCTTGCACAAGAAAAGCCAGATTCAAAAGTGGAGAATGCCATCTACTTCGTCAGCTGGAAGCTTCAGGGCAGCGAATTGAACTATTCAGCTTTAGAGAAAACATGTGCAGCTTTGGTATGGGTGGTCAGCAAATTGAGACATTATCTGTTGGCGCATACAGTACACCTAATGTCAAAAATGGACCCCATCAAGTGCCTATTTGTTAAGCCTTCTCTGTCGTCGAGGCTTGCGAAGTGGTCCTTCTTCCTAGCCGAATTTAATATCAAATTTGTAACTCGCAAGGGAATCAAAGGCCAAGCTCTATCAGATCATTTGGCAGATTTTCCGAGCTCAGAGGCACGCGGACTCGAAACCCAGTTTTCGGATGATGGAATTTTCATGGTAGAGGGTACAGACCGTTGGCAGTTGTTCTTTGATGGTGCCGCCAATAAGAGAGGAAATGGTATTGGTATGGTGTTGGTTGATCCGAAGGATGTGCACACCCCCATTGCTATCAAGTTGAACTTCCCGGCTACTAACAACGCCGCGGAATACGAAGCTTGTATAGCCGGCCTCGAGGCAGCTTTGGAGAGAAATGTTGAAGAGTTGGAGGTATATGGAGACTCCCAGCTAATCATTAATCAGGTGTCCAATAAGTGGAGAACCGTGGATCAGTACTTACAATTGTACTATGCTTATATGGAGGATCTGATCAACCAATTTAAGGAGGTCACGTTCCATTATCTACCTCGGGATAAGAACAGGTTCGCGGATGCCCTGGCCACCTTAGCCTCTTTGGTAGAGATTCCGGAGGGAAAGTCAGTAAAGCCGTTCAGAATTGGGAGGCACGAGAACCTTGCCTATTGTTGTCAGATTGAACTAGAAAAGGTCGATGACTTGTGGTACAGCCAGATTTTCCAGTATCTTAAGCATGGTGAAGCCTCGTTCCCGACAGAGGAGGACGGTAAACTGAAAGAGGGTCTTCACACCAGAAGCTTGCAAGCTTTGAAGAGGTTGTCTGCACAGTATGTTATTCTGGGAGATGACTTATGGAAGAAAAGATACCGAGGACCACTTTTGCTCTGTATCAGCAGGTCTAAAGCTAGAAAGGTCATGGAGGAAGTCCATGGTGGTGCATGTGGACCACATATGAACGCCCGAGCTTTGATGTTCAGCATACTCAGGATGGGCTATTATTGGATCTCCATGGAGACTGACTGTATACAGTTTGTGCGGACTTGCGACAAATGTCAGCGGTTCTCCAATCTCAACCATATACCTCCCCATGACCTCTACTGTATGAGCACTCCTTGGCCGTTCGCGACTTGGGGAATCGATGTTATTGGAAAAATAACTCCTGCCGGTAATAATGGGCACGAATTTGTGTTGGTTGCTGTTGATTATTTCACCAAGTGGGTTGAAGCGGCATCCTACAAGGTCCTCAACTCCAAAAAGGTGGCCCGTTTTATAAAAGAGAACATTTTGTGCCGGTATGGAGTTCCAAATGAGATTATTTCCGACAACGGGTCGCACTTCGAGGGAGACGCGGATAAACTGCTTGCAGAATTCAGGATCAAGCGACACAAGTCATCCCCTTATCGCCCTCAAACCAATGGTGCTGTCGAGGCCGCGAACAAGAACCTAGAGAGGATCATCCGGAAAATGGCCGAAAAGAGCCGGGATTGGCCTGAGAAGCTTCACTTGGAATTATGGGGCTATCATACTTCAGTTAGAACGGCCACCGGCGAAACCCCGTTCGCTTTGACATATGGGATGGATGCCGTCTTGCCCATTGAGTTAGAGATTCCCTCTCTTCGGGTTCTGCTCGAAAATGAGGTCAATGAGATAGATTGGCTTCAAAGTCGGCATGATGAGTTAGCTCTTCTAGATGAGCGAAAGCTCAAGGCGATGGAGCACATCCGGGCTTATCAGAAGCGCATGGCTAGGGCCTTTGACAAGAAGGTGCATCCCCGTGACATTAAGTTGGGTGATTTGGTCTTGAAGGAGAAGCCACCGAACCAATTTAGTCCGTTGGGCAAGTGGGCGCCAGTCTGGGTCGGCCCGTATTTGGTGAAGGAAATCTTCTCTGGTGGAGCAATGAAGTTGACAGATTTGGATGGTAAACCCTTCATGCACCCGGTGAACGACGACAAGCTGCGCCGCTATTATGTTTAAATCGAGTCTCCCCCTCTCTAAAATATATGATTAAAAAAAAAGAAAAAAGAAAAGAAAAAATAATAAAAGCGCGAAAATAATGTACCCAGACGAGACTGAAAACCTCTCAAAAGGCAGTCCATGCAAAACAAAGGGCGCGCTAGGTGCTAAAGAATATACCCAACTAGACTGAAAACCCTAAAAACGGGCGGTGTAGGTAAAAAACAGGGTTGCACCACTTGTCCCCCTTCTATCTATCCCTTTCTTAAACACAAAGTTAATTGGGTCGAACTACGGAGACCTGAGCCCCTTAGTCCTCCTTTTGTAAAAGGGGAACGTAGGCAGCCGCTTGCGGTTCAGTCTAAAAATCATAAAAATCACCAAATCCTGTCAACAGTTATATTTGTGAATACCAAAATGTGTCTTGATTAAGTTCTGAAGTAATTTCAACTTTCACTACATTAATACATTCATTGATGAGTTCAAGCACGATCTACTCTCGACTCATTAACATTAGCAAAAGTACATCTTTTAAAAAGTACGTCTAAACTGTCTGTGTCGGCAATAGGGGATACAATGACCGGTCACCTAATCCTAGTCACTCGTTCCCACTCCCGAACTAGCACTCTTCTTCTTCCTCTTCCTTGGTCCTCGGGAGGTCTTTGGCCTAGCTATCTCAAACAGGCCTGTATCTCGTCGTCCCGGCTCAGGAATGCTACGAGTCGGCGAGTCAACCAATTCGGCAGCTCTCAGTGCCGCCTGGGCAGCCCTCTCCTCTCTCAAGGCTGTCCTCCGTGCCGTAACCTCAGGGTCATCCCTCATCTTGGACCTCCTCTCTACGAGTCTCTCAAAATCCGCTGCCGGATCGTCGGTCACGTTGTCTGGGTCAGTCAGCGCCTCAGCATCACGTAACTCCCGGCTAGTCTGGTCTCCTCCTCGGATCCTTTGGCAATATGCCTCAATGGTGTGCTGAACCGGCCCCATCTGCTCCCCGTACCAAATGAGATATAAGGTGGACAAATATGTAATGCCCCGGGTCTTCCGTATCAGTGTGCGAGCGGGAAAGGCTGCTCCCGAAAAAGCCCTGGCAAAAAATCTGATAGTCTGGCCATCAGTCATGTCAAGAAGGACGGTATCCCTGGCCATCTGCTCTCTGAACCTGCCAATAACCTGTTGTGGGTACCCATACTGCCTCAGAACGAGTAAGGGGATGCTAAATGATGAAAAGTGCAATCCCGGCAGCCTCACGACAACAGAATCATCCTGTCTGCCGCTCATGGTCTCGAGCCCCCATCCGGGAACCCAATACTGAATATCCGTGGTGGTGTATCTGGTCAATCGTCTCTGCCAGCTTTCCTGCGAAGCCTCCAGAGCCACTCGCCTCTGCTGTGTAACCCAGGGTGCTGTAGTCTGCCCTGCGAGCAATGGGGAGATAAGTCCCAACCGCTCAAAGAGCCACAATGATAAGAGACTGGGGCTGCCGCGTCCCATGTATAATGACCCTCCAGCTAATCGGTCCATCCCATGATATGTCTCTGCCAGCAGAATGGGTACTATGTCTCTCTCTCCCTGCCCGGGCCAAATCTCAGTCAGTGTGGTACCTTGGTAACCCCGCATCTGCCTAACAATCCCTAGCAGTAAGCCGGAGCATACCCCATCATACTCACAGAAGCAGTATAGGGAGATCATAATCAACATGAAAATGTCTATGGCCGTGGATAGGTTAAACAGCTCTGGACGTGATTGAAATTATCCGGATTTTCGCACAGACGCAGAAAGGCGGTTGTCTTTCGCGGAGGGTTGGTGTATGAGACCTCGCTTCTTGGGAAGGAGATGAGGAGTCGCCACGCGGTTTTGTATTTTGAGCCCAAACGTTGAGAAACGGCTATAGTGAAAAAGGGTGTCGTTTTTATTGGTAACAAAAACTTAGAAAAAAACTTTGACAACAGGGGATCATTTTTATTGGTTGCAAAAACGAGTAAAAAGCTAATTGGTACCAGAGATTGTTAGGTTCGGAGGTCACGTTACGTTTCGGGAAGAGTATTACGAGATCACCCGAAATGCCTCGTATGACGAGTCTTTCTACCTTTCTCGAAAACGTGTGTGTGTGTGTGTTTTGAAATGGGGGCTTGAATGACAAGCTTAATCTTGGTTTGAATGTCAAACGTTGATTAGGTGACTTTGTTTGAAAAGGCGAGCGTTTGAATGACAAACGTCGGTTTTGGGACGGAAATGAGCGTTTGCGCGGCAAACGTCGATTTTGAGTTTGAAATGAGCGTTTGCGTGGCAAACGTCGATTTTGAGTTTGAAATGAGCGTTTGCGTGGCAAACTTCGATTTTGAGTTTGAAATGAGCGTTTGCGTGGCAAACGTCGATTTTGAGCTTTTTGAAAGAGAGTTCGAAGGACGAACTCCGGTTTTGAACCGGACCTTACATTGTTAACGATTTTTACGGGAAAAAACGTATTAAATATTTTTGAATGTCAAAAGTCGGCTTTTAAGTTTGAAGATGAGCGTTCGGATGCCAAACGTCATTTCGCGCATTTTGAAAGAGAGTTCGAAGGATGAACTCCGATTTTGCACCGGGCATTACATTGTTAACGATTTTTACGGGAAAAAATCGTATTAAATGACATGCAATCAACGAATCGGGTTGCGACTCGGACTTTGAAAGGTAAATACTATCACGATCCAAACGGGTCGGACTTGTAAATGACAGTATTTAAATGCGGTATCGACGGAATCGAACGATCCGGAGTTGTAAATGACGACCGACGAGCCAAACGACTCGGAATTGTAAACGACGATCGACGAGCCAAAACGGCTCGGAATTGTAAATGACGATCGACGAGCCAAAACGGCTCGGAGTTGTAAATGACAGAAAAGTAAATGACAATCGACGGATCGATCGATCCTGAATGGTAAATGACATAAAAAGTAAACGAAACGGGGTCGGAACGCCGTTTTAACCCGTGATTACTTCTCTTACGGGAAGAAAAGAGGATCGAGGGCCTAAAACGTATCGGACCTCGTTAGACGGAGGCGTCTACATTTCAAAGACGTTGTCCGAAATGGTTGTAGCGACTGGCGCGTAAACCGAGGCGGAATAAGAGATTAGAGAGATGGAGTTATACCTATGGCTAGGGTCGACTCCTTTGGCTCGGGGGGTGTATACGGGATACGAAAAGTAGTTTGGAACGGTGTTTCGGAGTGGTGAGGGGCGTATTTGATCGAAATACGGAAGTTTCATGCGAATCAAGACGAAACGGGAGCTCGGGGAGGGGTGAAACTCAGTTGGGCCGTGGCTATGGTGAAAATGGAGAGTAATTTTTTGTTCTCCAAATGGCTTTGACATCCCTTCTATTTATAGGTGAATTTTCAGCATGAGTCCGGCCGGACTTTGACTGAAATCCAGGGGGTTTTGTGAAACTTTGGGAATTTGAGGGACTTGCTGGCAATTTCTGAAAGTCTGCAAAGGGAGTCCGGCCGGACTGAGACAGTATACCAGGGGTATTTTAGTCTTTTGGCCTTGATTTCTGATTGAAGGGTGACTAGAGGGAGGTGGCATGCTTGCCACGTGTCCTGTGAGTCACCAGCCATGTGGGAGTTCGTTCCCGGGTCCCGGTTTTGTCCGTTTTTAAAATAACAGTCCGGAAAATGTTCGAAACGCCCTCGGAAAGTGCCAGAAAGTGCGTTTTTCAGGGAAATCCGTACTTTTACATGCGATGACGTGTGTCAAGTACGTTTCGACGTCGGGATGCACGGGGCAGTCCCGGGACGTCTCGTTGGCATGGCAACGGGGAGCTTAACGAGTTCCGGTTAACCTGGAGCGGGCCAGTTAACGAATTTCAGTTAACTTTCTGACGAATTTTGACAATCCGGATTTGGGTACTTACAGTTAGCCCCTCAGCGACGTCTCTTCCGAAGGAAGTGGGGTCGTTGAAAAAGATAAGGATCCAAATCGGGATGCCTTACTTTGGAAGAGACCTGGGCGGTCAGCTGGCTGGACCCTTAGCGAAAGGATTCCTATGTATCCCGAGCGGGAATCAAGCCGATCGTAGTTCGTAGGTGCAAGGAGCCGCGCGTGGGGACCTTGACCTGAGCGAGACTGTTGGGAGGCATCTAAACCTGAATGAGACCATTGCGAGGTACCCGGACCTGAATGGAGACTATTGTGAGGCGTCTGAACCTGGGATTCCTGAAACCTTCGAGGGTGTGTGGCGCCTCAAACCGGAATTACTGATACTTGCGAGGGCATATGGCGCCTCAAACCGAATTTGGTGAAGCATACGAGGGCGTGTGGCGCCTCAAACCGGAGTTACTGAATCATACGAGGGCGTGTGGCGCCTCAAACCGGAGTTGGTGAAGCATACGAGGGCGTGTGGCGCCTTAAACCGGAGTTGCGAGGATACGTTTATCCTGAGACGAAGGCGTTCGTGCCTTGAGTGCTGGGCTTACGTTGACTGCCATGTTTATCCTGCTGGGGATAGGGTGGCAATGATGGGAATAGTTGTGTTAAACTGGCGTTATTAACAACTCGGAAGGATCGACGTTTCTTCTTTAGAATCCTGCTGGGGATGAGCATTCGGGCTTACCTTGATGGCCGAAGAGGGATTGTTGTGTGGGCTTACCTTGACAGCTGCTGTAGTGGGACGATCGGGCTTACGATTGGCGGCCGGGGAAGTGAGCGATGGTGAAAACCACTAGAAATTTTAACGTCGGGAGACGGAAATGTAACTTGAATGTCCGGAGACAGGGTTGAGCGTTTGAATGTCAAACGTCACCTGGGGATTGAATTTAACGTCTGGAGACGAAATTGTAACTGAAATGTCCGGAGACATGATTGAGCGTTTGAATGTCAAACGTCAACTGAGGATTGAATTTAACGTCTGGAGACGGAATTGTAACTGGAATGTCCGGAGACATGATTGAGCGTTTGAATGTCAAATGTAAACCGAGGATTGAATTTAACGTCTGGAGACGGGCGTTAGTGAAAACTAACTGAGAATTTAACGTCTGGAGACGAGCGTTAGTGAAAACTAACTGGGAATTTAACGTCTGGAGACGAGCGTTAGTGGAAACTAACGGGGAATTTAACGTCTGGAGAAGAGCGTTAGTGAAAACTAACTGAGAATTTAACGTCTGGAGACGAGCGTTAGTGAAAACTAACTGAGAATTTAACGTCTGGAGACGAGCGTTAGTGAAAACTAACTGGGAATTTAACGTCTGGAGACGAGCGTTAGTGGAAACTAACGGGGAATTTAATGTATGGAGACGAGCGTTAGTGAAAACTAACTAAGAATTTAACGTCTGGAGACGAGCGTTAGTGAAAACTAACTGAGAATTTAACGTCTGGAGACGAGCGTTAGTGAAAACTAACTGAGAATTTAACGTCTGGAGACGAGCGTTAGTGAAAACTAACTGGGGTTTTATCCTCGGGGGATGGGGTGTTAGAAATGTCTAACCGGGGGAAAATTTTACACTTTTGGGGGCCAAAAGGGGTAAAATTGGAACTGCCAAAAGTTGAGGAGCTGAATTGGAAGGAATCTTTAAAATTGCAGCAAGAGTCCGGCCGGACTTGGACTGAGTTTGACCAGGTTCAAAATCAGCTCCAAGTCCGACGCAAACCCATTCCTTTTCCCCCATTAATTCCGACGAGAGAGGAGAGAAAGGAGAGAAAATTTTCGCCCCAAATTGTGAGGTTTGCTCAAATTTGTGAAGGAAAATTGCTATGGAAGGTGATTGGGAACCAATGGCTCGTCATGGAAGGACCGATGACGAAAGAACGCGGTTGGTTCGGACCATTCGAACCAACATTCATCCATTGAATCCGGCGGAGTTCTACCCGCCTAGGGATAAACAGAACTCCAAAGGAGGGATCGAGAGACAAGTAAGCTTCCCTCAAATTCCATTAATTTTAAGAATGTGCATTCTTTAAATGTTAGAAATTTGACTAGGAATGAATTAGGGATTTTGGTGCCCGGATTGGGGCTTTTGACTTTGCTATGAACCTTTGTCGAAATTGACTAGGATGTAGTTCAATTGACACTGTGGGTAGATGACATAAAAATTTTGGTTTCAAAATTCCATGTCTAGATGCATTTTCCAAAATTAAAGTAGCTTTAATTCGGGACGGAGTAAAATTTTCGAAATGTTCGAAAAGATTTGAAAGTTCCGAATTCGACGGAGTTTTCGAAGGATTTTGAAAGTTCCGGATTCGACGGAGTTTTCGAAGGGTTTTGAAAGTTCCGGTTTCGACGGAGTTTTCGAAATGCTTTGAAAGTTCCGGTTTCGACGGAGTTTTCGAAATGCTTTGAAAGTTCCGGATTCGACGGAGTTTTCGAAATGCTTTGAAAGTTCCGGATTCGACGGAGTTTTCGAAGGGTTTTGAAAGTTCCGGTTTCGACGGAGTTTTCGAAGGGTTTTGAAAGTTCCGGTTTCGACGGAGTTTTCAAAATGCTTGGAAAGTTTCGGATTCGACGGAGTTTTCGAAATGCTTGGAAAGTTCCAGTTTCGACGGAGTTTTAGAAATGCTTGGAAAGTTTCGGTTTCGACGGAGTTTTCGAAAGGATGGAAATATATTTTAGGAAATGAATGAGAACCGTATCTGCATTGCATCCTTTTGACATGCGTTCATGCACTTTGTTGATGTCGCTTCTGTGCTTAACGTATCCTTGCTTTGTTCACCTGCAGGGGCGAGGGATAGTTGACGTCCACAATCAGAAGAGTCGGGGAGCCTTTGAGGCAGTGCGAGCGCTGTGGGAGGTAATCCCGGACGAGGCTCGAGAGGGAGAGAGGAGTCCACGGCAGCTGGTGCTTGACTCCAGATTGGCTGGGTTTATCAGTGCGGTAGCTGCGATAGCTGCGACGCAGAGGGCCAGGTCCATGTATGTAGCTCTGAGCGAGTACTGGTGGGATACGACCCATACTTTTCATTTCAGATGGGGGGAGGCGACGGTGACTCCCACTGACTTTGGTGCTATCACTGGGTTGCCGACCTATGGCAACGCGCTGGTGTGGGTGGATGGTTATACCCCAGGCGTTGTCGAGCCAGCTGGGTTTTGATATTACCGATGCCAGTGGGCTTAGGCATTCTGCATGTGCCGATGGAGAGGCATCTGCAGACGGTATTACAGATTATTTGGCCGGATCTTTGAGGATGACCACGGAGCGCCCGGCTCGAGGGTTCATTTGGTTCGCGTTGTCGCCGACTTTGTTCCCGACTTCGACATATCCCGTCACTTCCCTCGCTCGAGTCGCCGACGACTTGGATGCCGTGAGGGGTATGCATGGGGAGGCCGGACTGCCGAGCTCTACCATTCCCCGGACGAGTTCTCGCGGGGAGAGGAGAGTTCCTTGAGCTGCTTCTCACATGCTTTGGACGTAAGTTCACGTCTTTTTCTCTTCCTTGTCTCTTTTATGTACTCGTATGTATCTGCTCTGTAGCTGACATAACTTTCCATTTGCTTGACAGGTCTGGTGCTATGAGGTGTTCAAATTCAAGCAGTGGGACATTAGGGAGGCGTATCGACCCCTGTTCCCCGCCATGCCGGCTCGCGTAAGAGGGCGAAGAAGGCGGTCTCGTCGAGAGTGGGCACTCGGCTGACGTACGAGGAGGTGTCCCAGGCCCTGAACCGGGAGTTCTCTGAGAGGATCCAGCTGACCTGGTGGAGTCGGTTTCACATGGGCGTGGTTCAGGTTACTAGTGAGGTTACGCGGCGGAGAAAGCTCCTGGTGGGACTTCATTGTGATGCTATGTATCTGGGGGAGAGGGTGACCCGTCAGCATGGCCCGGGGTCACTTCCGATGGTGCCGGTGGATCCGCCTCAGCGCATGCAGCATCCTCTGTCAATGCCGATGGATGAGTTGGAGAGGTATAGACAGGGCGTGTTCTATACCGAGTACATCATAGCGGGGGCCGACTCTGGGACTTTCTTGAGGATGAGGCTGAGGAGCCCACAGGTGCAGCACAGGGAGGGCGAGGGCCCTGGATATCCCCGTGATCTCCCGCTCCCACGCGCTAGGCTGGCATACGAGGGGCTGGACGGTTCGCGCAGGCGACTGGTGATCCCGCTCCCGGATGAGCCGAGACCTCGGTATAGGGTGGGCCCCAACACTTCGGTGAGCACTTTTGATTTTCTGCATTTGATAGTAGCATTCTGCAAATGTTGCATCTGTACTTTCTGCGCATCCTTTGATGACTTTCCTGGTTCTGTGAATGTGTGCCCAAATTTGTGTTGGAATTCACGCGAGTTTGAAGACATCCAGTTTAATTTGAAAAACGGAGTCGCCACGCCATTTTGATTTCCTCAAAACTTTGAAAAAAAGGATTTATGGGTTCGGAGGTTAAGTTACCCCTTAGGAAAAACGGATTGTCGTTCACCCAAGGTGACTTGCCGTAGCAAGTCTCCCTAGATTCCGTTTATTTTGCTTGCTTGCGTGTTTTCTTGTGTGCATGTGTTTGAATGAAAGGGGAGGGAATGTCCCAAGTTGTCTTCCGGACGTACAAACCATTTATTGGTTGTCGCTCGAGATTTCTTGGATTTTATGTATTCGGGATTTTGATCCCGTCCTCATCTTGGACTTGTGATCATCGCATTTTTAACCTCGGAACTTGCGTGATCGAGAGAAGGACTCTCTTTTATAGCCCAAAAATGAGGTTCTTTAGGAAGGAATGTCCTTAGCCCATCAATCCTACACCTTAAGATGATTGAGCTTATATGAATGCTTCAATGCTCGTCTTAAGCGATAATCGGAGATATAGGGTTCAAGGTTGTTCCTTTCTAAAGAGATTATAGAACCTTTAATGGAAGAAACGATGTAAAGATAGGATCTTTACACCGATCCGTTCCAAGGTTGCTAATGGGGACATGGGGAATGCATGTAAAAATGACATTTTTAGTGAAAAGATGACATTTTTGGGTTGCAAAGGATGCATTTTGATGTAAAGACATGATTTTTATGCAAAGGATGCATTTTTATGAAGAAATTAGCATTTAATATGCAAAGGATGCATAAAGATTGCATTTTGAAAAGCAAAGGATGCATTTTTATGATGAAGGAATGACCTTTAATGCAAAGGATGCATGAAAATGGATTTTATGTGCAAAGGATGCATTTTATTGTAAAGACTTGATTTTTATGAGCAAAGGATGCATAAAGATGACATTTTTATGTAAAAGTGGGGGTTTTAGGTGCAAAGGATGCACCTTTGATTCAAAGATTACATTTTTAATGACAAATGATGCCTAATTCATGCAAAGGATGCAAAGGGGGAAAGGGGGTATGATAAAGATATGATCTTTAATGATAAACTACCAAGTCCCAAGCAAAGATAATAACAATATATGAATGCAAGGAGCAATTTAATTCACATAGAGCAATTAGAATGCAAGGTTAGGGAGTGAGAGGTTACCAATGGTGGCCTCTTCTTCTTTTGGTGGAGCTAGGTGGAAGGACCAACTTTGGGATCTTCAAGGAGGAGGGAGGTGGCTTCTTGGCTTGCTTCTTCAACCCTTGGGATTCCCAGCAGTATTTAGGAGTATTTTTGAGTCTGAATATGGAGTGTGGTGTGTATTTTTCGTATTGCTAAAATGGGAAGAGGAGGGCTCTTTTTATAGGCAGTCTGGAAATCGCCAATGAAGCCGTGCGGCCAGAGATCCTTGGCTAATGCAGCCGTGCGGCATTATCCCTTGTGACTCAGCATGTTTCTAAAATCATGCAAGGTGGCAATTCTAGAACCTTTCCCAAATTAAGAAAAACGTGTTTCTTAATTGGGAAGCATTCCCTTCAGCCCTTATATGATTTGGAACAGCTTCCTAATTGTTCCTAACTCCGTGAAAGTCTGGGAATTACCGGGAAATTACCGAATTGCCGGAAATTTAACCTAAGGCATGAGCCAGCATTTGGGTACTTACAGTAAGCCCTCGGCAACGCCACTTATGTGGCAAGTGGGGTTGTCGATAGAAAAGGATCCAATCTGGCGAATGCCGAGACGGATTGGGTGACCAAGGTGGTCGAGTGGCTGAACCTCTGGAAGGCTACCTACGTATCCCGAGTGGGAATCAAGCCATGCCGTAGTTCTGAAGAGATCCTCTGAGGAATAAAGAAGAGAAAACTGGTCTCTTGATGGAGAAATAGCAGAGAAAATGACCTAAGAGGTCAAGCAATTGATCCTACTGGGGATATGCTAGAAGTGACCAATGTGGCCGGATGTCAAGACCTTTATGAGGGGCTATTTCATCACTGAGGAGTGACGAAGGAATAGGGTGACCAAAGTGATCGGATGGCTGGACCTTTTATAAAAGCCTACCTACGTATCCCGGAGGAATCAAGCCTTGATCGTAGTTCAAGCATCACTAGATAGGTTAGGAATGATGTCTAGGATCCTTGAGGGTTTTGACAATTAATGGAGGTGGTCACCTGATTGACAATTAATGGAGGTTGTCGCCTGATTGACAATTAATGGAGGTTGTCGCCTGATTGACAATTAATGGAGGTTGTCACCTGATTGACAATTAATGGAGGTTGTCACCTGAGGGAACTAGAGCTTACATCACTATCGAGGAGATAGAGGTAGCTAAAGCTGGGAAACTTGAGCATACTTCACTATCGAGGAGATAGAGGTAGCTTAAGTTTGAAGAACTTGAGCATACTTCACTATTCGTGATAGAGGTAGCTTAAGTTTAGAGAACTTGAGTGTACTTCACTATCTGTGATAGAGGTAGCTTAAGTTTGAAGAACTTGAGCATACTTCACTATCGGTGATAGAGGTAGCTTAAGTTAGGAGAACTTGAGCGTACTTCTCTATTCGTGATAGAGGTAGCTTAAGTTAGGAGAACTTAGCATACTTCTCTATCGGTGATAGAGGTAGCTTAAGTTTAGAGAACTTGAGCGTACTTCTCTATTCGTGATAGAGGTAGCTTAAGTTAGGAGAACTTAGCATACTTCTCTATTCGTGATAGAGGTAGCTTAAGTTTAGAGTTCTGACAATTCGGAGGTTGTCACCTAGCGTTATCCCGTTATAACGGAAGTAACGGAGGCGACTGGGGAAGAAAGCTTATTTGCTTGGAAGATAAAGGATATCTTTTGAAAACGACGTTATCTTGGTTAAAAGATAACGGGAATCACATGCCCAAGTGGAAAGTCCAGGGGCAAAAGGGTAATTTCTGCTCAGAGCGAAAGAAGCCGCCCGGCATGAGATGGGGAAAAAGAAGCCGTACGGCTAGAAGCCTAATTTTTCCAGATTATTTAAAACAGGTTTGAACGGGCATTGGGCATTATTGCCGCCCATTCACTGCCGAGGAAGAGAGAGGAGAAGGGAGAGAAATTTCGAAATTCCTTCAATTCCCTTTGGCTCTACTGATTTGGAATGGATCCGGAGGGGAACCCAATGCCGAGGCAAGCTAGAAGGAACATCTCCGCGGCCGCGAGAAGGAGGAGGAAGGAGCTTGTTCGGACGGAGAGGAAGTATGACTTCCTTACGCCTCCGTCGGAGCTCTATCCGGGGAGGAGGGAGCATAAATCAACGAACCCTCGATCGGTTGGGGTAAGCTTTCTTAGTTTGCTCAATTCCGTCGATTTTGATTGAATTTTGATTGATTTAGGGCTTGACCCAAGCTTTAGGAATTTTTCGAATTTTCCTAGGATTTTTGGATGATTTAGAGATATTGATGATTAACCTATGAGGCTAAGAAGATAAACAAACGTGCACGTGCAATTTATTTGACAAAATAATGAGAATGACTCACTTTTTTCTCGAAAAAATAAAGAAGGAAGGATAATTGTCTAAGAGGTGACGGAGTTCTTGCATGTGATAGAACTAAGTCAATTTTGGATCATGGATGAGAAAACGTGATTTTGGAAGATGAAAATGATTCATGCATGCCATTTTTTGAAAAATAATGCTTATGTGCAAATATTTTTTTGAAAATTGTGATTTTGTGCTTTAGGAAAGCAATGTGCTTGACATGATGTGTTTCAAGTGATGAAAGACACGTTTTCTATGCATAGGATGCTAGAAAAATTTTATTGGATGCTTTTCTTTTTGAAAACATGTGCACTTTTGAATATATGCATGCTTTTGAAATGAGATGAAGGACTGACACATTTCTTTGCTGTGCTTGTCTACAGGAGAACAAGTCTAGAGGGCCTTCGGAGATTGCTGTGAGGCTATGGGAGAGGATGCCCGATTTTGAGAAGAATGGGGCGAACCCTAAGCAGCTGGTGAGGGCTACCGACTTGGATTTGTTTATTGAGGCCATCGGCAGAGGTATTCATATTACCTCGAAGAGCAAGGGCTTGGTCCAGGCCCTATCCGAGTTCTCGTGGGACACCACCCACGCCTTTCATCTTAGCCGGGGGAGCCGACGGTGACTCCGACCGATTTCACCGCTATCACACGCTTACAGCTTCACCTGGAGGCTCGTGACTTGGAGGGACCATATCACCGCGAGGAGTTCGTGGCTTTGGTTGGGTTTGAGCCGATTCCCAAGGGGCTTGGAATGGAGACGAGGAACGTCGAGGTGGCGCCCGTAACCGCATACGGGACTTTGCCGCTAGTGAGGTGATCGCCCACCGCCTTGCTAGAGCTTTGTGTGGTTGATGCCGTCGGTCACTATCTTTGCAAATTCCGGGACTCGCTATGACTTGCCTCCTCGACTCCTGGAGGATGTTGATGGGATTGGGACGGTCTCGTGGGGCGAGGCCGGATTGGCGTAGAGCTCTACTTTTCTCTCGGATATGTACAAATGAACAAGGCCGCTCCACGGATCGCTTCTCTTTGTTCTCGAGGTAGTCTCTCTTTCCTTTCTCTTTACTTTCTCGTCTTTGAGACTTTTATGAAAGAGAAATGACCCTTTTGATGTTTTGAACATGCAGTGTCTAGTTTTGTGAGGTGATCGTGTTCTTTCCGTGGAACCAACAGAGCGATGTCACCATCTTTCCCGCTATGATCCGCTGGAGGGGAGATTCGAGAGATAAGTTCACCGGGAAGACCCGGACCACCTTTGATTATAAGATGGTGAGGCCAATTATCAACAAGGATGGGCATGATGGGGTGGACTTCTACCCGTAAAGGTGTATCCGGAGATTTTGCTAGGAGAGGCCGTGGAGGCGACGAGGCAGAGGAGATGGTTGATGTGGCCGACATGTGATGTCATCTATCCGGGGACCGATTTTCTAGGCAAAGATGGCCATGTCCCTCCATTCGACGCCATTACTCCCAATGATCCTCCAAAGACGGATGCCGCAGCCTGTGGATCGGGCAGGATGAGATTGCTAGATATCGTGTGCGTGGCCGCCGAGGAGTATTTTGACATGGATACCCCTACGCCGTGTTTGTGGAGCAATGACCGAGGACGCCACGTAGCTAGTGAAGCCGGCGTTACTCGTGGATATGGGGAGGCCGAGCCTTCGACCCGCCGATCCCTCCCGCGCACTCCGTCATATGTGGTCCACGGAGTACCGAGGAGGTTGAGGATACCGTCCCCGACGCTAGGGAGCCCCAAGATACCTTGCCGCCGGACAAAGACCGTAAGTACACTTTAGGGTCTTTTCCTCTTTCGCATTTCTTTGCTTTTTGCAATTCTTCCGAGATTTTCTTCTCTTTTTCTCGTGTTCCACTCGCACTTACGACGCATTGGTCAGCAAATAGGGGCCGGAAGGACATGTGCCGGTCCCTTCTGAGGAAGCTGGCCTGCGCTTCAAAGGCGGCGGCGGACGTGCAAGACCCCGGGCGCAAGAGAAGGCATGTCGGGGGCACAGAGTCCACCTCATCGGCTTCGAAGTACTCTTCCAGTGCCATGCCTCGGGGACGAGGACCCAATGCTGACATCTTGGAGCAGCTGGCTGAGTACGAGCACGATAATGTCCATCTGTCTGATGTGAGCGATGCAGAGGATTTGATGAGGGAGGCTAGCGTTTATGAGCTGAGCAGCGATGAAGAAGAAGAATCGGAGGCCTAGGAGGTCTCTAGGGTTGATTTAGAAAGGAAAACAAACAATGAACAAGTTTTATGCACATTTTGTTTATTTTTTTGCTTTATTTGGGCGCCGATGGAGCGAAAACAATGTAATACTATTTTATTTGCTTTTCTATTTATGCTTTTATTAATTTGCATATTACTTGAGCCTCGGGACGGTTTTTTTTTGCTTGGAATTGGGACTGAAACTGGGCCAAAATGATATATAATGATGTATAAATGCTTGGGTGGTCTTTGAACATGTTTTTGTACAGGTTTTGGTTGGAAAAGTGGGGTGAAAACTCCCTTTGGGCAGCAACTTGGTTGCTGCAGATTTGACATTTACATCAGGTAAATGAAGCCGTGCGGCATGGTCTCTGGGGCAAATGAGGCCGTGCGGCTCGCCTGTCCTGGATCGGTTATTTTCAAAATAAAACCAAGGCTTGGCCATTTCATTTCATTTTCAACTTAGACTTGTCCCAACTGTTTCCAGAGCACATATTGGACCTAAAGACACCACCTTTGATCATTTTGCAATGGAGAAGCCCGTTAGATTGCAAAGGGGGAAGAGAGACCGCTTTCTGTCCGATCTTCAGTCTTGGGTGATATATAACTTCCAATCTCACAAGGGGTTGCTTGATTCTTCCTTCAAGATCAAGTCTTTATGGCATTTGAGGGATCTCCCGCCCGATTGGGACCTTTTGAGAGCAGCAGCAAAGTTTTGGGACGTCCGGAGACATGTTTACTGCTTTTCTTACAATGAGATTGTCCCAACGCATGAAGACTTCCGAGCCTTGATTGGGGGTCCAGAAACTGAGGCTATATCGATTCCGTTGATCGAAGACGTGCCGGTGGCGGCAAAGCTTGCATCTTTTCTGCAGATTTCTCTGGAAGAAGCCGAGGGGATGATGATAGCCCCGGATAGGATTGACCTTTCTGATATCCCGGGCAGGTTTGGGTCTCCGGCTATGGCTGCGACCACGGTGGCTATGGATGCCTTTATCCTCTGCATATTTTCTTCTCTGTTTACCGCTGAGTCCGTGGGAATCTGTCATGGCGGTCTCTTGGACATGGTCAGAGATTGCAGGGCTGGGAAGGACATTGTCCCATTGGTTTTGGGGGAGACTTTGCATGGCATTGACAGGATGGCTAGGGGAGACCATTTCATGAGGTCTGGGAGCCCGGCTGTACTGACTTTGTGGCTGCAGGAGAGACTTGAGGCTCTGCCAGGGGCTTTGCCGACTCAGTGCCCTTGGGTGATTTCTCGGAGAGGTGCACCTCGACAGCAGGACCAGGGTAGCTGGGAGCTGATGATGGCTGGGTTATCCTCTTCGGACATCCGCTGGTGGGTACCTCACTGGAGGTTGCGCATCAGAGGATATTTCAGGAGTCCTACATAGTGAGGGTTCCAGGGTTCTGCTGGTCGTCCTTCTACATACCTTGCTTGGTATCCAGGCATTTCGGGGCCTTACAGGAGCCATTGAGCGATTGGGAGGACATCCGTACCATGGAGGTAGTGCCATTTGATATGAGAGATCCAGCCAGCTTCTCATTCTTCTCGAGGGCTTGGACTTACGCTGCTTTTCCACCCAGGGCTATCTTCAGGGGCAGGAAGAGTACCATCTTGACCACTGTCTACTTGGATTGGTACGAGAGGGAGACGGGAGCGACTCAGTCATATTGGGGAGAGACGTCAGCTTTATTGAGCCGATCGCGACTCGAGTAGGACTCGAGGAGACCGAGGCTAAGGCGAGTCGCCATAACCACCGGGTGACCCGATCGTAGATATGGAGGCTCGATACAAGAGATTGTCCGAGGTCGCTCCTTTGACTGAGGCTCAGAGGGAGGAAGTGCGGACTCGTGCTCGGGTTGAGAGGGCACTTATTGACACGGGTTTGATGGAGGCTCCAGTGAGGATACCTGAGATCGGAATGAGGGAGACCGACATTATAGAGAAGAAGAGAAAGAACACTCGACGGGGTCGAGGTAAAGGGAAGAAGACCAAAGAAGACTCAGCGAATGACGACTGACAGATCTTTTCTTAGGATTCCCTTATTGCCATTTTGCAAACACAGTAGTTTTATTAGGCATTTTATTGTATTTTAGATCTTTGTAGCAGGTTAGCAGAGTCAAGAGTAGACCGTGCTTGAACTCATCAAGAAGTTTTAACTTGTAATGAACAAGAGATATTATCTTAGAAATTAATCAAGACACATTTTATGAAAACTTAAATGTCTTATTGATTTGCTCAGGACCCGTTTTATGAAAACTTGAATATCCTTTATTATTGTTTAGGACGCATTTCATGGAAACTTAATCGTCCTTTTTATTATTTAGACCGAACCATATATGGCTGCCTACGTTCCCCTTTTACAAGAAAGACTAAGGGGCTCAGGTCTTCGTAGTTCATTCTGGTGAACTCTTTTTCTATTTTTTTATGTGCAGCCCTGTTTTTTGCCTAGACCGCCCTTTTTGGGTTTTCAGCCTAGCTGGGCATTACTCTTTTGCACTAAGATTTTTTTTTTTTTTTATGTGCAACCCTGTTTTTTGCCTAGGCCGCCTTTTTTGGATTTTCAGCCTAGCTGGGCATTACTCTTTTTGCACTAATATTTTTTTCTTTTTTTGCTTTTTTTTTATTTCTTAGACATAGTACCTTCGGAGCTTATCACCGTTGACTGGGTGATAAGCTCCGAAGCTCCCTTATTCAGACCCTTCGATGTGATTGGACCAAGCACTCCGACGTTCCATGACTCAAAATGTACCCCAACATTCTGCAATAATCAAATATTACTACCTCATGAAAATTCATCAATTAAAGAAATTAGAGAATCCGTCAAGATTTGATTACTAACCGCAAGACCAACTTGGACACTTAGCAAGGAAATCTTGTTAATTCCAGCTTTTAACTTCACTGGTTGGTTGAAAGTTAATCTTGGTTCTTCTAACGACCCAAATACAGTTCCTACAGTAACACGAAAAAATCATGAGCCAAATGGAAATTTAAATAAAATCATTTTAAAAAGGCGATGATCAGATAAACAAAAGAGGCGGTCAGAAGCAGTAAATACAGGCAGCAAAGCAGTAAAAGACTTGAACAAAGCAGAAAAAGTAAAGAATGCTCACAGAAGTAGTCCCGCGAGGTAGCCGCAAATGGGGATGAGTCTCAGACATGTCGAACGAGGAGCGGTGAATGACACCCTCGGTCTCATACTCGAAGAACCGAGGAGGCATCGGTATCTGTACCCCCGCTGCCCTCCTGGCAGCCATGACCTGAGGAGTCACTAGCCGAGTGAAGACAAACTGGTTGTAGTCCCCATCAATCGACAGCTCTGCAGCATCAATACCCGTTCGCAAGCGCTCTAAGTCAGGCAGAGCCCGAGTATACCAAATCCCCACAGGAGGATCATGAGGGACGCGGGAGCCCACACCATATACGTGCTGTCTATACACTCTCTCCCCCAAATATAGGGCATCGCCCTCCAGGCCGATCAAAAGCCTCCTGATGCGAGTCATCAAAGCGGGAACCCCAACAACATCCTCACCATATCTGCCATGCCATGGGAACAACCTCAACCTAGCCGGGGTGCCCCTCAGGGCAATCATAGTGTCCTCGTAACAGGCGGTCTTCCGGGGCTTCACCCCGTCCACCCTCCTACTCTACCTAGCCCTGAAGGTCCACCGGCGAATGGCAGGAAATAGATCTGCGGCAATCTCGTCGGCTACAGCCTAGGCGTAACAGCCGAAGACCTCATAGGCCCACACCTGAAATCAGAGATAAGAAGCTTTCAGTGTACAGCAGCAGTGATAAATTGATGGCAGAAAAGGCAATGCAGCAGTCATAGTGCGAAAAATAAAAGAGCATACCTCCAACACCGTTTGGTAGCAATCCAAAAAGGTCACAGTGCCCCTGCTCACCTCATCCAAGGCTCTGAATACCTGAGCCAAGCCGGCCTTGCCCCACGAAAAGGTGGAGACCTGGCTCCAGTCCCGAAGAGGCTTCAGCAGAAGAGTCAATGCCGTAGTGGAGGCATTACAGAACAGGGTATCGGAGAAGCCAGCCCAGGCGAATGCTCTCGCCAGCTGCTCAGCTGTGACTACGGCCTCGCCCTCAGAATAGAGACGGAAGTGCTGCGATAACGCCGAATGCAGCTCTGCAAGTGGAACCCCATTGCCCTTCAGGCGAAGGGTCAGGCCAGTCAATCCCCTAATAGCATCCGGGCTCAGGACACCAGGATCCTCAGAAAAGATGGGTCTGCTTGTGAACCGCAGACCAGTGATGGCGGCGAAGTCGTAAGGAGTAATGGTGGACTCCCCCCAAGACAGATGAAAGGTGTGGGTAGTGTCCCACCAATACTGCCTAAAGGCCCTCACAAGCTCCACGTTCCTAGGCGTGTCTCCAAACTCTCCGACGGCAGTAAACAATGGACCGAGGCCAGCAGCGTATATCAGGCCCTTGGGACTGTCGAGCAGGTCAGGGGAACCAGGAAGAATACCCCAGATGGTAGCTATCGTCTCAGGGGACCCCTTGGTCCGCAGAACCTGCAGGTAAGCACAACACAGGTATCAGAACATACTCGTGATAATTTGTGCATTCTTTCACATGTGTGCATTTTCACTTTTTGAATCACATAATTATTTTTTTCAAAAAATCTTTTCTTGATTTCAATCTAATGCATTTCATTCAAAGCATGCAATTTCTTTTTGGGTGCGATTTTTCCCAAATTCTACCTCGAGCCCTAGAAATCCAACTTCGAAAAGTAAAAGGAAAGGGCTGATGGTTTAAAACCCTTACCCCCATTCGCTCCGCGGTGGAAGTGTGGAAATTGAGGCTCGGATAGAGCCCATTCCCCTCTGGGAATTTCTTTCGCTTGTTCCGTTCGACAAGCTTTCTCTTCTCGGACAATGCTCGTTGGACTTGCCTTCTTGATTCCGCTCGCGGAGGCATTGTTGATTTGATTTGGATAAAAAATTGTGGGAGAAAATCTCAATTTTTTCTCTTCTCTCTCGGCGGTGCCTGTTTGTTTTAAAATCTGTTCTCGTAATTGGGTGCCTTAATTGAAACTGCTGTGGGGAAGCCCCATGTCGTACGACAGCGGTCTTCCAGAAAGGGGTAATCTTTCTTTTTTACCCCTGGTCATTTTATCCGTCCCCCACGGCTGTTTACCATCATCATTTATCAAATCCTCGGGTGACTCCCCAAAGAAACAGTCAAAACCTCAGGTGACTCCCCAAAGAAACAGTCAAATCCTCGGGGTGACTCCCGAAAGAAACAGTCAAATCCTCGGGTGACTCCTTAAAGAAACAGTCAAATCCTCGGGGTGACTTTCCAAAGAAACAGTCAAATCCTCGGGTGACTCCCCAAAGAAATAGTCAAATCCTCGGGTGACTCCCCAAAGAAACAGTCAAATCCTCGGGGTGACTCCCCAAAGAAACAGTCAAATTCTCGGGTGACTCCCCAAAGAAACAGTCAAATCTTCGGGTGACTCCCCAAAGAAACAGTCAAATTTTTGGGTGACTCCCCAAAGAAACAGTCAAATCCTCGGGGTGACTCCCCAAAGAAACAGTCAAATCCTCGGGGTGACTCCCCAAAGAAACAGTTAAATCCTCGGGTGACTCTCCAAAGAAACAGTCAAATCCTCGGGTGACTCCCCAAAGAAACAGTCAAATCCTCGGATGACTCCCCAAAGAAACAGTCAAACATTGGGTACAAATCCCGTGGCCTTTCGTTAGCGCCACCTCTTTAATGAACTACGATTCGGCTTGATTCCCTCAAAGGATACGTAGGAATCCTTTTCATAAAAGGTCCAGCCGCCCGACCATCTTGGTCATCTCTTTTTCCCGCCGTTTGTTGTCCGGCGCGGGATTCTCATTTTATCGACGACCCCACTTCTCGCGAAAGCGACGTAGCCGAGGGGCTCTGTGAGTACCCCGACCCGAACTCGTGTTTTTGGGTCTGTTTTCCATGATTGGCATTGGTTTTGGGCTCATTTATTTGCTAAAGTGCATTTTGGGCCTAAATCATCCATACATTTACTTGATCCATTGGGCCTGCCTTCCTGCGGCCCAGCTTGTCATAAAATTGATCCGTGTCGTCCGACATAGGGCGACCCAAAGGCGGTTAACGCCCTATGTCGTACGACATGAAAGCTCCCGTCAGCATGCCTATAAATAAAGGGCTTGGCTGATCATTTTAGAAGGAGGACTGGGGCAAGTAAGGTCACTCTGCTAAAATAGAGACTCACTCTCTCTCTCATACACACGCACTCACCTCCCTCCTCACACACACACACACATCCAAGCCAAGGTCTAAAGAGGGATCTCCTTTGTTGGTGTTTTGAAGGGGTGAACACCATACTATTGGTTCTTCTACCTTGTGGACTACAATAGGTAGACCCTAGACTCTCTCTCTCTCTCTGATTACATCTTGCATACTCATTCATTTACATTGCATGCTTATATTGTTCAATAATATGTGAATATTTGGGATTTTTGCATGATAAAGGTGGTGGAGATGTGAATCATCAATATTCACATCTCCTCACCTCAGAACTGGACATTTAGTAGCCTTAGTTGCATTAAAGTTTGCATCTTGTTTACTTGTGTTTGAGTCAGGAGGTTATGGCTACATGATAATGGCCAAAAACATGTGATTCATCATATTTGGCCATTAAAGCCATGTGATCCTCCCATAATACTCACGTAGTATTGTTATTATACTGTTTCCAGGTGGTATCATAGCTTAGATTCGTGTTATGAGCAAGGTGGGATCAGTCTGCTGAAGGACACTGAAATAGGACACCTATGTCGGACGACAT
Source organism: Adenophora triphylla var. japonica (assembly GCA_022495995.1). Taxonomy (NCBI): domain Eukaryota; kingdom Viridiplantae; phylum Streptophyta; class Magnoliopsida; order Asterales; family Campanulaceae; genus Adenophora; species Adenophora triphylla. The sequence goes on from JAFEMH010002433.1 coordinate 232,922, forward strand.
GGGATTCCTCAAGGAGTCCTGTGTCATACGACATAGATCTCCCAGAAAGCTGTTTGGCTTTCAGTGACTTCAGATCTACTCAGATTGATCCTCTTTGTGATTTAAAGCTGTGTTTAAGTAGTTTTAGTTCATTTATCATTGTTTGGGAAGTCTGAGATCCACTTGGGTGAAACCTGATGATGGAGGCGGTTCTGTCATCCGACACAGGACAACCTCATGTGTCCTGTGTCATACGACATCCGTATCACAAAAAGTCAAATTTGACTTTGCTCACTCCAATCAACCCCATGTTGGTCTCAGACCCTAAACAATGCTTCTCCTTAGTTAAAATAGCCTTGTTTTAATTCTAGAATAGCTTTGGTGGCTTAACCACCCTCGTTGTAAGAGGCAATTTGACCAGGATGTCTTATGTCGTCCGACATCCCTCTCCTGAGGAAGTCCTGTGTCGGACGACATCCGAGATTCCTGGACAGACTGTCTCAGCTCCTACCTTGTAATGCAAGTCATCGTTTGTAAGGGTGTGGCCCCCTTTCATGGTTCACAAGTTGTACTCAATTATGAATACCATTAATGAAATCCAAGTTTGCATGCCTTGTTTGTTGACACAAATTGCACACACTTATAATGTTTATAATTGTCCATTGTTTGATTGAAAGTCTCGAAAGAGGCGATGTGGGTGAGCTCCATATTCTCTTCCCACATCGTAACTTGACCCCCAGACTCATTTTCTCATTTCCGAAAGTTTTTCAATGTTTTCCTTAAAAACGGCGTGGCGACTCCCAAAATTAAAAATGAATATAGTTTTTTTAATCAAGAAATAAAACTAGATTTTTTTTCGGCGAGCGTTCATTCACCTGGTTGATTCTCTCCTTTGCGGGTACGCGGGGAGCGGCCTCATTTGGCTCTTCGGCCGAGACAATAGCAGAGGCTCGCTCGTACATCTCCTCCATGCTTTTAGGCCTGTTGGAGGCAAAGTTCATTTTTAAGAACGAGGAGGAGAGACCGCTTTCAAAGCATAGCTGGATGTCACCCTCCTCTAGATCTACAATCTGCTCGCTCACCTTTCTGAACCAAGAGATGTAGCTCTTTGTGGTCTTCGTTGGAGCTTGCTTGACTCGGACCAGGTCTGTCTTAGACCGTGCTGGCTCGCCTGCCCCAGCAAATGCCTTCAGGAAGAGGTGCCTGAACTGATTGTAGGTTTTTAGGGATTTGGGCTTGAGGGCCAGCATCCAAGATAATGCTTTGCCCGTGAATGTTGCGGCCAAGGCTTTGCACATCACAGCTTCATCCGAAGAGAATAGGGCCATCTGCCCCTCAAACCGCCCCATATGGCTCTTGGCATTTTTTGAGCCATCATACGTTTCCATCTGGGGGAGTTTCCCTTTCTGAATGGGTGACCGGGCAATTTTGTCACTGAAGGCGTCCATGGTGCGGCCACACTTCTGGGCCGTTTTCTGGTGGGTTTCCCACATTTGGTGCATGAATTTAACAAATTCTAGGTTCTGGTCATCCATCCTTGGCTTCTTAGCTCGTGGAATCACAGCCTTCCCCCTGGCGTAAGCCACGAATCTGGCACGGTGATTGGATTTAGCCTCTTCCCCTTTCTCCTCACTATTATAAACTTCCACAACCTCCTCTCTTGCCGCCTGGTCACGGTTGAGGGTTGGTTCTGCCCGTTTTGCCCCCTAGCTTGACTAGCAAGTGAGTTGGTGGGGACTAGTTGGGAGAACCTGTGGGACCCTGCAGGGAGGGGTATTCCGCCGTTTGCCTCTAGCTCAACTAGATCCAACTGAGCGTCATTGATGGCCATGGCCTCGGCTACCAGTTTGTACCTTGCGGCCAGGGTTTTCTGTCTCTTGAGGATCAGTTCGGGGGTGAGAGGAGTATTTGGGGAATTGGTGGGAGCTTTTAGAGGAGTTTTTGGGCCAGTGAGTAAGAGGGATTTTTCGGCTCTGACTTCCTCCGCCAGCCTCTTTAAACCCTTTTAAGCAGGGGAGAGGCTATTTAAACTTTGAGAACGGGCCCCCAACCTGAGAAAGGCTGAGGTGCTTGGCCTAACAGGGTCGATTTTAGAAGGGGAAGCTTGGTCACCCTCATTTATTGTCAAACGATCGGCATTTTCAAGAGTTTTAGACATGCTTGAAAAATGGCTGAAAAGAATGGCTTTTTAACAGCGAGTATTTAGAACACGACGGGTGTTTTGACACAAGATTTTACGAGAAAATTACGATTTTTCCCGGCAATGGAACCACAGATGACGCCTGATCTTTCTGGGTAAGAGCGGTTCGTAGGATATCTGGCAGGATATATTTAAGGTACCTAGAACACAACAAAGCAAGCACCGTTAATGTCAAAGTTGGATGTTACTCCAACTTAGGCCCTCAGGTGTGAGGATAAGATATCTAGATGAATATAAAATCTGAGAATAAGACCTTGGAATGTGTTAGAGTGTGTGTGTATTTAGGGTTTGAGTAATATGGCTTACAATATCAATTTGGCACTTATCTTGTTCAAGGGGACAAATGTCTTCTATTTATAGGTGATGGAGAGGTGCTTGTTGATGTAAGCAATGAGATCAGCCCTTTGACCAGATACACGTGTCCGCATCGGATTGGCTCTGTCAGGAAAGGAAGATTCACTGTCAGAGGGGATGTCGCTGATAGGGACGGGAGCCGTGTATTTGAGAGAGTTGGCGCGGCGCATTAAATGCAATAGTAGGTGCCTGTCTGAGTCGCATTCAATGCGATGGGAGTGAGCCGGCTACTTGGATGTCAGAGCCAGTAAGTAAACTTGCTCAATAAGCTAGGATAATAACCGGGAGTCTGGTGAGACAACCGGGAGTCTGATAGGAGACCGCAGTCAACATCTTAGGCGCGGTCAATGATATTTGACGCGGGCACGCATGAGACGGTCTCAACTCCCGCGGTCACCAGGCTGACGGTCTGGATCCCTTGGTCTTTGACTGGGATGGGATGAGAGGAATGCGATCATGACATCAAGGGTCTATCTGTCCGCGATCTTGACTCTGACAGTCTAGGAAATGCCACGTCATACTGGACCTTTGGACCAGATCGAGCTTGGGCCCGATCTAACTGGTCCGGGCTCATCAAATCTCTTCCTAAAATGGTTCTGCAAACAATTTTTAAGTGGTTTACATTGTTCTCTTTGCTTTATATCTTTGCTTTATATATATTAAAAATTAATTTTGTAAATTGTGAATTTCACGCGTAGATTAAGAAAAAATAATGATATAATGTCTATGAGTGTAAAACACAAAATTGAGCTGATATGTAGGAAATAGTAAATTGCACCGCCATAGGAGCTCGTTGAACCTGTACCAATTCCCAAAGTAGCTTTCACAAGTTCACATCGACAAATTGAATATTTTGGGGAAAGTGTTATGGAAGTATATTAAAAATTAATTTTGTAAATTGTGAATTTCACCGAATTCAAAATTATAACGGCTGTCTATCGTACACACAAAATTGAGCTGATATGTAGGATTTTGCACCGCCATAGGAGCTCGTTGAACCTGTACCAATTCCCAAAGTAGCTTTCACAAGTTCACATCGACAAAGGAGGTGATAATTATAATATTTTTTTTTAAGAAATAATTAAATATTTTAAGAAAACAAATACAAAATCATCATTTATATGACATGCGCCTTGTGAAATTTTGTGCGTAATTTATTTAGTAACAAACAACACTAAGGAAACTTTATGACTACTTAATTTACTCCCTACGATCTCATTCAAAAATACAAATTTTCATTTAGAATATCTCATTTAAAAGGCAAACACTCAAAATAGAAACCTTTAAACACCTCTTTATTCATAAAACTCAATTGTCATATTCACAATAACTATTCACTAACTATTTGTCTACCTCACTTTTTATGCTAACTGTGAGAATTAATCACCTGCATAAGAAAGAACTAAAGAACAAGGAAGGAGCAAAGGAAAAATGTTACTGTGAATGTAAAGAAGAAAGACACGGCAAGAGAGAAAGCAATCGACGTGCTTTTTATATTCACGATTCATCTCTTTTATAAAGAGTCCAATACAATTCAACTATTCTAGGAAGGAAATAATTACATTAATCTATTCTAATCAAATACCTAGAATTAAGGAACTACATATAAGGAAAATATGTGCAAGATATACAACATTTATTTGTCACACGTTTTGTTTGCTGGCAAGGATTTGGAATCCTTGACCGTTGACTCGGTAATATTGCTTTCACCCTCCCTCAAGCGAAGTGGAATGGAGCGGAGATGAAGCTTGGAAGACAACAGTTGAAAGCGTGGAGCAGCGAGGCTTTTGGTGAATAAGTCAGCCACTTGGTCGGATGATGCAATATGATGAAGTCGAAGGAAACCTCGGTGATGTAGCTCGCGGACAAAATGTAAATCAATTTCTTTATGACGTGTGCGAGCATGAAATACCGAGTTCTTTGACATGTGAAGGGCTGAAATATTATCACAAAATAATGTCAGTGGAGAGAGGAGATTCACGAAATAGAAAAGAAAACCATCGAATTTCGGCTGCGGTGGAGGCCAAGCCCCTATCCTCTGCCTCACTGCTAGAACGAGCAACGGTGTGTTGCTTTTTAGCAGTCCATGCAACCAAATTAGGTCCAATAAATACACACACACCCGTTGTAGAACGACGATCATCCGGTGATCCGACACAATCGTCATCGCAAAAAGCAATAAGAGAGGTATCACGAGATTTCTGAAATGACAACCCAAGTGTAATCATACCTTTTAGGAAGCGAAATATACATTTGACGGCTTGGAGATGGGATGTACGCGGAGCATGCATGAATTGGCAAACTTGATTGACTGCAAATGAAAGATCCGGGCGTGTGAGAGTGACATATTGTAACCCCCCTACCATGCTACGGTAAATTTTCGGATCAGGAAGTGGGTCTCCATCTGAGCTCGAAAGATGTATCCCAGGTGCAAGAGGAGTGGGCGCCGGCTTGCTCAAATGGAAGTTAATTTTTTGTAACAAGTCAGACGCATACCTTGTTTGATTAAGGTGCAAGTGAGAGGCAGTCCTTGTTGCTTCAATACCTAGGAAAAAGCTGAGTTGACCCAACCTCTTACTTTCAAAAGTAGAACAAATAGTATTCAAAACTTTGTTAACCGCAAAAGGAGTTGAACCTGTTACCAAAATATCATCCACGTATACTAGTATGATGATATCGAATCTGTACTATGCCGGATAAACAGTGAGGAGTCAGCATGACTATTAAAAATCCAAGAGTGAGTAAGAAGTCATGGAGGCGAGTGAACCAGGCACACGGTGACTACTTAAGCCCGTAGAGAGCCCGATGAAGTCGACACACATGATTCGGACGAACCGGATCAATAAATCCAGGTGGCTAGGCCATATAAACTTCCTCAGTTAAAATGCCATTGAGAAAGGCATTACGAACATTTAACTACTCGATGGGCCAATCACGAGAGTGAGCAAGTGAGAGAATGGTGCGGATAGTTGCTGGTTTTACAACAGGACTAAATGTCTCGTCATAGTCCACTATCTCTTATTGAGTGTACCCTTGAGCAACCAATCGGACCATGTATCGTTCAATCGAACCGTCGGCTTGACGTTTGATTTTATAAATCCATTTGCTACCGACGATGTTATGGTGCGCAGGAGGCGGAATAAGAGACCAAGTGTCGTTTTTGTGGAGAGCCACAAGTTCATCATGCATGGCGGTTTGCCAATGTGCTATGGGAGCAGCTGGCGAAAAGTGCGGGGCTCATATAGAGGAGAATTGGAGTTGACTGCACTAAGCCCAAAGTGATGTTTAGGACGGAAAATGCCATCCTTGGCCCTTGTAATCATGGGATGATTACCAACAATTGGAGGGGCCGAGACTGGAGAATTATCATTGCATTGTGGAGCACTATTCTGGACTGCAACTTAGTGATTCGCAGCTGCAGTGTGGCTGGAAAAAGATGGACAGTGTTTAGGAGATGATATGGGCTGGACGGGCGAATCCGACCCAACCTAGGAGGACGCGGAAGCTGGAACGGATGAGCGTGCCGGGCTGGCTAAGGGCACATGGCCACGTGTTGAATCTGCTGGTTGTATGTTGGCGGCAGAAGGAGGCCCAATTGGTGCGAACGGCCCAGTTGGGAGGGCTGCAACAGGAATTGGGCAGGTGTCATCAAAGGCTGCTAAAACAGGTAGATCAGTAGGAGGCACGAACCTTGGTGAGCTGGAAGATGTAGTCTTAGGGACCCAACTTCCTTGAGCCTTTGACTTCATTGCTGGTACAACAGAAGAGAATGTTTGTGCAAGATAATAAAAATGACTCTCATCAAATAGGACATGCCGAGATATATAAATTCGACCCGTAATTGGATTAAAACAACGATATCCTTTCCTCATTTGATCATATCCCAAAAAAACACATGGTGTAGATTTTAGCATGAGTTTGTGACTATTGTATGGGACAAGATTTGGAAAACATGTGCAACAAAATATTTTGAGAAATTTATAATCTGGTGAACGTTGCCACAGTTTTTCATGGGGAGAAAAATACTTCAACTGGCGCATAGGCAAACGATTGATGAGAAATACAACCGTCGAAAAGGCCTCTACCCAAAATGTGTGGGGAACTCGGGATTGAGCAAGTAAACATAAGCCCATTTCAACTATGTGTCTGTGTTTTTGCTCAACTACTCCATTTTGTTGGGGGGTGTAAGGACAAGATGTACGATGACCAATACCATTTTGAACTAGGTAGGATGCAAACCTACGATTAATAAATTCCTTACCCCCATCAGTTTGGATAGTTTTGACGGTATGAATAACAGATATTTTACGAGTTAACTGATTTTCAATGAGAGATTTAAATTCAGTGAACACCGTAAACACATCAGATTTTTGAAATATAGGAAACATCCATACATATCTCAAAAAAATCATCCACAATAGATAAATAAAACTTGAATCCAGAAACAGAAGCAATAGGGGATGGACCCCAAACATCTAAATGAAGTAAGTCTAAAGGTTTAGCGAAATTAAAAGACCTAGGTTGAAAGGGAAGATTACATGACTTGCCAAGAGGGCAAATATGACACATTTTCTTACTTTTAATAGGACCGCTAACCGGAAGTTTGACTTTATTAACTAGACATTGAAAAACTTGAAAAGAAGGATGACCCAAACGGGCATGCCACGTAAAAGAATGTGCACTCCCCAATTAACGCCAAGGAATTAATGCGCGAACCGGGAATGAATGACAATGTGTAGATATCTCCCGCATTACTGCCAGAAAGAATAGTCCCCTTGGTACAATTGTCCTTCACACAAAACCCGAAAGCCGTTAGTTCAAAAAAGCAATTATTGTCAATACAAAATTTGCGAATGAAGAGTAAGGACCGACTAATTTTAGGCACATGTAAAACCGTATTCATGGTAAACGAATGATTATTAGCAGTGAATTTTGTGGAACCAATATTGGCAAGGGTTATTATAAAAAATTCACTCAAAAAGATGGCATTTACAAAAAAAAAATGTAAGATGGGAAATTACAAAAAATTACTTTTTTTTCTTTTTTTACAAAATCTTTTTTTTTTTTGGTTTTTTTTTTCTCAGTTTTGGTCAAACAACTGATAATTTCAATTATCAGTTGTTCAAACAAGTGATAATTTCAGTTATCAGTTGTAAACAACTGATAACTGAAATTATCAGTTGTTTGACCAAAACTGATAAAAAAAAAAAACCAATTTTTTTTTGTAATTGCGAACTTATGTGTTTTTTTTTTTTTTGTAATTTCCATCTTTGTAAAGTAGTTTTTTGTAAATGCCTCTATTGGCAATTGATGAGATTATTTTTCAATACCCACTTCTTGTAATAAAAACCCTCGCAAGTACGAGTGTCAACTTGTAGCAATATACTATTGTAGGGGTCGAATTCACAGGGATTCGGGTTGCTTGTTTTAGAACAAAGGTACACAACTAAACAAATAAAGGACTAAAAGGGGGGGGGGAGTTGGTTTTGAAAATAACAAACAACTACAATGATCACGATTTAAAATTAAAGCTATGAATAACAAGTAAACAAAGATAACAATTTCAAATAGAGATTAAAACAATAATGAGAAAGGATTTCATGGATTGGATTTCATTTAATCACAAAATACTATGCCATTAATTTAGAAAAATATATTAATTTCAATCTTGGGTTCAATCACTAAAATCAAGATTGGGACGGTAAGGCGGCCGGATTTCAATCTATTTAATCATATTCAATCACTTTTCGTAAATCAAGTCCAAGTGATTAAAAAGGAAAGCTTTAAGCTTTAAAGATTTTATGAACCAAAACCCATGTAGTATCAATCAAGAAAACCAATAGATTATTAGATTTTATCATCTAGCAAAGGTCTAAGTCAAAATCTCCAAATCAATATAAGAAATTGATACCCAAAAAGTTAAAAGAAAGAAATTAGGAATCAACCACAATTTAATCCAAGAAACTTTCATTAAAAGAGCAAAGATGAACAAGACATAAATTAATTTGATAAAATAATCAATGACATAGCAATAGTGACTAAATTACCATCCAATCCATGAAATTAAGAACTTAGCTACACATATTAAACATTAAATAAATAAAACTAAACAAGAAAAGCATTAAAAATCTTATCTTGAATGAAGAAATAAATCCCCTAATTTTCTCTCTCTAAGTAGCCTCCTTTTTGTCTACAAAATAAAACATAACCCTAAAATAATTATAACATCAACTATATATACTAAAGTGAACCAAGGCTGATTAAGGTCTAGAAAACGGGGCTAAGGCCTAACAAAACTAAGGAAAGCCCAAATCGAAGTAAGGCAGCTGGCTGGAAACAGCCTTGGCGCCGAGGAGAAGGGCGGCCGCACAAGGCCCTTGGTGGCCGCTGAAGTCTGGCCGAGGGACTTGGGCGATCGGGCATGGAGGAAGGGCGGCCACTGAAGAGGGGTCGAGCAGCTTGGGCGGTCACTGAAAGGCTAAGGGCGGCCGCACAAGGCTGCATGGTTGGCCGGCCAGCTTTCCTTCCTTCACTAATTCCTTAAGAGTCCTTGCCATGTAAATTCCCAACAGGCCCTTGCAGCTCCAAAATGCCTCTAAAGTCCCCAAAGTTTGCTTCGCTCCAAATTTTCATCTTTTCTTCACTCTAAACCACCACTTTTTCACCTTTTCAACCTGAAAATAAAACAACACTAACAAAACAACTAAACTACCTTTTTACTCGGAAATTTTGCAATAAATAGAATTTAGAACGCATAAAATGGATATGTAAACATATCCATCAGCAATGGGAATAGAAGATCCATTAGCAACAATAATATAATCATTACCTGAATACGGAGAAAATTGCTGCAGAACATCCGGGTCGGATGTCATGTGATTAGTCGCACCGGAATCAAGAACAAAAGAGACGGGTGCCATGGGTGAAGCACCATTATAGGGTGAACTGCCCCCGGATAATATTGAGCATTATAAGCAAAGTTTCCTCTTTGGTAACAAGTGGTAGCGTCTTTGGTAACAAGTGGTAGCTTCATGGCCATTTTTCTTGCAAATCTGACAACTAACAACAGTAGGATCCGGACTTAAGAAAGGGTTTGGTGGTGTATAAGGAACATGTGCACTTTGGGCAGTGGGCCGAAAGTGTTGAGGGGCTGAGGGAGAATGAAACTGGGGAGGGAGAGGAAGAAGACCCTGGCTATTACCCTTACCTTTGTTACGATTATTACGACGCCCATTTCCCCGATTTGGATTGGACATAAAAAAGAACCCTCCCTGACCTGGATTACCACTTGGCCTAAACCCTCCCTGAAATCCAAAATTATGTGCGATTGGTGGAGGATTTGATTTGGAGTTGGAGTTGGAGTTGGGATTGGGATTGGGCTTGTTTGGTTCTTTGGTGGATATTAGAGCACTAAGAGAGAAATGTGTTTGGTTAGAAAACTTTTTCTGTAGAGCTTTTTCTTGGAGGAGTAAATCTTTAAGATCCTCAATGGTAGTATCACCCTTGGAATTTTGGGCGGTGATAAATTCTTTATATGTGTGCCCTAATCCCCCTAGAATACGACTCCGAAGAGTTTGAGTTGAGACTGCCTCACTGGCTCTAGAAAGAGAATACGCCAAGGTTTTAGCACGGAGGACGTATTCTTTAATTGTCATTCCAGGATATAGAGAGATCATGTAACTCCTCTTGAAGTTTTTGAATGTGAATGAGGGAGGCAACCCCAAGTTCTTTAGCAAGAAGATCCCATACCTCCGGAGCGGTAGTACATGGGTTTACGTGAGGCTGGACATCGAAAGTGACCGTGGCTTTGATCCACACAAGGACGAATCGAGAAGTGTGAATAAATAACTCATATGCTGGATTGGCAGTGGAGTTAGGATTTATAATACGTCAAGGTTCTAAAAAGATCTAGGCGGATGCTAGGCGGCGGAGCCGGGCCTAGCGCCTAGGCGGGGACTAGTCGGGATTAGTCGGGACCTAGGCGGGGCTTAGAACTAGGCGTTGGAGAGGATCCTAGCGCCTAGGCAGGGCCTAGGCGGCCTTAGGCGGGGTCTTTTAGAACACTGATACGGGGAGGAGGGACTTTGTCGGATACGACATGGGTTAAAGAATGGATTTCTAGCATTGAAAGGAAAAGAGAACTCCAATTTTGGTAGTTCTCATTAGACAACCTACAATGACCCATGTACGACTGAACGTTAAATAGGAGGGGAAGACCATACTTGTTGTTTGAAGAGCTACCTTGCCCATAACCGTTGTTAGCCATGGTGTCGGAAGGAGAAGAAGGAGAGGTAGTTGATGACTCGTCACCCATGGCTTTAAAATGCTCTTGATACCATGTGAGAATTAATCACCTGCATAAGAAAGAATTAAAGAACAAGGAAGGAACAAAGGAAAAATGTTACTGTGAATGTAAAGAAGAAAGACACGACAAGAGAGAAAGAAATCGATGTGCTTTTTTATATTCACGATTCATCTCTTTTATAAAGAGTCCAATACAATTCAACTATTCTAGGAAGGAAATAATTACATTAATATATTCTAATCAAATACCTAGAATTAAGGAACTACATATAAGGAAAATATGTGCAAGATATACAACATTTATTTGTCACACATTTTGTTTGCTGGCAAGGATTTGGAATCCTTGACCATTGACTCGGTAATATTGCTTTCAGTTCAAACTCGAGTCGAATAAAGTTGCGAGCTATCCTCGAATTGATCGCGAGCTGCTCGTGTCGTTATCGAACTCAAGTTTTAATTAGTCGAGCTCGAGATTTGTTCATTTTTTCCTTAAGAGTGGCTTGAGCTGAGCTCTTAACGAGCATGGTTGAATTGTTCTAGCCTTTTGTTAAATTAAAAAAATAAATTGAGCTTAAGTAAATCGAAAAAATAGAATGAAAAATTCGAGTTTTTAATAAGCATATCAGTCGAGCTCAAACGAGATTAGTTGAACACATTCGAGCTCGACTCTAGTTTATAATAAAGCTCACTCAAATTGGAGTTTTGTCGAGCCGAGCTCATTAAACAGCTCGCGATGTATAATAGCTCTAAAGCAATCATTTTATTTTCGGTTACTAGATTTTCTTGAGTATAATTGCTTATATTGTAAAATTTGAAAAGTATTTTTAGTAAGGGCAAACGACAATTTAGGGCTTAGAGTAAATAGGGTGTTATTAGAATGGACTCCCACTTTTTTTTTCTGAATCAGGGTTTCAAAAGAAATATTTTCGCCAATTTGAGTTTTTTTTTTTCACGGAAATTGTTAGAAATATTGTTAAACTGCCATGTGTCGTGTCGTACACATGATCGATGGATTAATTAGTTTGAAGTAGATTTAATTACTAAGATATTAAATGTATAATTGTGAAAATAAAGGGAAAAAATCTCTCTCAATTTTTAAACCCAAACCCCCGAACCCAAATTCATGCTCTTCCCTCGGGCCACACCACTAGCCACTCCAACTATCGCCCCAATCCCTTCCTCCCTTGCCACCTACACTTTCGTCTTCCTCCCTACTCCAACCGCCACCGTCAATATCAAACCCTAACACGCCCAACCATTAATGTGAATTTTTAAAGCTTGATGAACAATCAGGGACGAATTTACTGTTACAGGTGCGGGTGCACGTGCACCCGATCAAATTGTTTACTAGTTTTTTTTTTACTAAGTACACCCCAAAAAGGATTGACTATTTAGAAATGGGGGTGAACTTAGTAACCCCCTCCCCCTAAAATTTTTTTTTACAACCTTACAGGCATTGCGCGAATTTCAGCCTCTCAAGTTTTTTCATTGTTTCAACGCCAACTGTCCAACGCATGGTTTCAGCGAGCGACGACGAGGATCTTGGATCTTCCTCACAAATCTATCTCATTCTACATCAAGCTTCAATCCTCTGTCCTCCGGTAAGTATCTCAAACCCTCAAATCTCTCCTTTGAATTCTCTCTCTCTCATTCAAGTAAAATTGAAATCTAGGGTTTGAATTTTTTTTTGGGGCTTTGATTTTTTTTTCTTCAGAATTAGTGGATGATTTATATATATGTGTTGATTAAATGTTTGATTTCGAATATATATGTGTTTAATTTTCAATTTTTTTGTTAATCACGCTGCAATTTTTAATATATGTCATCATGTTTTTATTATTGATTTTACTTTGTTGATTAAATGGTTATTTCGTTGAATTTTTTGTGTAGGATATTTGCTGGTGTTATTGTTGATTATTGAATATGGACAAATTCCTCATCAAAAGAAAAAAAATTGGGGATGGTGAAATTAGTTTTGGGGTGGGTAATTCTAGTTGTGCACCAAGTCAACAATCGGTTCCCGTTATGGCCTCTGCTAGTAAAGAGTTTGTTGATTTGAATAGTCTTCCTTCGAATCCTGCACTTAGAAAAAGAATTCTGAATATCATCCAAATCAAGTAGTTGATATTAGAAGATACTATCTAGTAAAGGGTCCTTGTCAATCCCATGTTCATGATTTTCCTTCAAAGATGATTGGGACTAAAATGCGTCGCTTTAATTCGAAATGGTTAAAAGAATATGGTAATTTGTTAGAGTATAGCATTGCAGAAGAAAAAGCATATTGTTTGTGTTGTTATTTGTTTTAAGATCAATCATGTGATCAAAGATTTGGTGCTTCTTCATTTATAAGTATTGGTTTTTCTAGTTGACATAAAAATGAGAGGTTTGATTTACATGTTGGTGGAGTCAATAGTTTTCATTATATTTCATTAAAGAAGTGTGAACATCTAATGAGACAAAATCAATCTATTGAAGTTGCTTTTCATAGACAAGATGATGCTTTGAGAAATGATAACTGGGTTTGATTCATCAAAATTGATAAGGTTGGCTCAGTTTTATTCGAATGACTTCACTTATCATGAAGTTAATGCTCTTAAGTATCAACTAGAGACATATATTATGGATATGCAATCGAATAACAGATTTGATCAATTGAAGGGCATTTCAGATTTGTACTTACTTCTATTTTACTTCTATTGACAACACGAAAATACTTGTCGTATTCATTGGTGTTCGACTATTGAAGGTGACATTAATTTTGCCTGTAGCAACGGCAAGCGTGGAAAGATGCTTTTCTGGGATGAACTATGTCAAGAACAATTTACGAAACAAGATTTGTGATCAAATTTTGAATGATTGTCTTGTATTTTATATTGAAAAAGATTTGCTTAGGAATGTAACGAATGATGATGTTATTAAACGTTTTCAAAGTATGAAAACTCGTACGGTAAATATTTAATTCGAATATTTGTATATTTTTTCCCTATGAGACAATTATATTTGAAGTTTGTATTGCAATGTAATTGCGTTACGAAATTTTTTAGTATGAAGTTATGTAGTGTAAATTGTGCACCCACAGTTAAGAGATCCTAGATCCGCCACTAACAACAATGGTGGGTCATTGAAGCTGAAAATGGAATGCAGCTGTGTTGAGGGAGACGGAGGAGATCAATGAAGGTGGGTGGAAGGATGGCTGGTGGGGTTGATGCAAAGAAGGTAAAAGGGGACGACTTTTGGCGTTCATGGCTGCTGCAAAAACGTGAGGAAGAGATGGCTTATGCAGTTATGCTTTGCTAGTTTTTTTTTTTTTAATATTTTTTAAGCCTTTGCTAGTTTTCCTAAGATTTAGAGTTAAGATTACTTTTATTTTATAGAAATTTTATCTTTTCTTTTTGTATATATATTTTTTTAAAAAATTAAATTTAATATATATATATATATATATATATATATATATATATATATATATATATATATATATATATATATATATATATATATATATATATATATATTAATATAATAGTTAATGTCTGAATTTAGTATTAATAATTAAATATTTATTTTGTAAATATAATTATTCATAATTTAAATTATTTATTTATATCTATTGAATTTACATTTTATGTTTAATATTATTTTTCATTTATTTCAAAAAAACAAATGCTTTGATATAGTTTTTTATTAAAACATGTTATGATATTAACTTCTCCCTCTTTTAATAAAAATAGCTGATATTTAGCTAAAAATAAATAAATAAATATAGAGGATAGTAACATAACAGAACTTTTTAAAAGTTTGATCATTTAATTATTTTAAGAAACATTGATTATTTATATTTCAAAAATAAGCATAGTATTCAATCCTTTAAATTTAGAGAATTGTATTATGATGCTCTTCGGGAAAAATGCGATTTCGAATCGGAAGGCGGTCTTTCTGCTTCTTCTCCTTCGGCATATCATGATGCTCGCACTTATGGGGGTATTGTTGGAGGAGTTCATGTTGATCCGTGGGCTCCAATGGCTGACTGCGATAATTTTGAAGATTATTACGATGAAGAAGATGGCTTTCAAAAGGTTAAAGGGAAACGAGGAAAATCTGGATCGAAAGCTAAATAAAAAAATCTCAAGCCTAAAAGGCCTTGGATTCCTAAAAGGCAATTTGATTGACCTTTTTATTTATTTTATTTTATGTTTTTCTTTTAATTATTGTACTTTTAAATTTTTAATAAAATATAGGGGGCATTGCCCTTTTCGCTAAAAAATAAATAAAATATATTAAACTCCTTAATATAGTTAAATCAACTTCAAATGAATTAGCTTGTCGATCACGTGCACACGATCCATGACAGTTTAATAAAAATTTATACGATTTTCGTAAAAAACCTCAAATTGTGGAGCCTATTTTGGCAAAAAAAAAAAAACAAAACAACAACGTGAAGGTTGATTTTATAGAAACACCCTATGTATTTTATGATTTAAATTGTCATTTGCCTTTTTAATAAATAGATTTCATTCAATTTCACGTGTAGCGTGTAAATAATTAGCCAAGTGCCCTAACATTAACTCATTGAGGTGCTTAAATTTTTTTTTTTTTTATTGTGCTTGATTTATTAGTCATTCCATATGAATATGATATTCCAACCATATCTTATACAAGTCATTTCATGGTTGATTTAATTAAAGTAAAATGTTTTAAGTGTTATGCAATAAGTGTCTATAAAAAAGTATTACTCCTTCCTTCCCATTTGAAAAAGTAAAAAAATCATTTTGATTATTCTATTTATTTAAAAAGGCATACTTTCAAAATAAAAAGTTTTTAATATTTTTTTTATTAATATGACCCACTTATTATATTTACAATAACTATCCACTTAATATTCCATACCTCACATTATTCTTCTAGCTCACTTTTTATACTTATAACACTTACTTCAATAATCCATCCGTCCCATTTGAAACTTCACCATTTTGGTAAGGGCACACAAATTAAGAAAAGTGATGAGTGGAAGAATGGTTGTGAGAGGGAAGAAGTGAGTGGATATGACAAATGGGACCCTTAATTTAAATGTGTGAGGAGGAAAAGTTAGTGGGTATGACAAGTAGGATCCACAATTTAAGTATGTGAGAGGAATAAGTGAATAGAGTTGACAAGTGAGATCCATATTTTTTATCATTTTAGGAAAGATAAAATTTCTAATGGAACATCCATTTAAGTAAAAAATAAAGCTTTAAATGGAACGAATGGAGTATACTCCCTCCGTCCCGATAGTATTAGCACAAATACTGTTTGCGCGGGAATTAAGGAATATGATATTTTAATAAAATGAATTGAGTGTAAAAGAATGAGTGGAGAGAGAATAAGTGGAGGGTGTAATAAATTATAATGGTGTTGTGAGTATTAAAATAATGGAGGAGAGAGAATGAATGGGGTTGGGTGAATATTTTATTAATATAAAGTTTCCTTTTTGGGAGTGTGCGGATATTAGCGGGACGCCCAAAAAGGAAAGTGTGCTAATATTAGCGGGACGGAGGGAGTATATTATTTTTAATTTTTGTGAACAAACCATTTAAAACCATTTAATGTATTTTCGATTGGAACGGAAAGAATTTTTGAAATGAAAATTCCAACTTCGAGGCTGCCAGTTGTCATGATTGAAGAATTGACATGCATTGATATACTCCCTCTATCTCGGTCTCAGTCCAAGTTTCACTTTTTGCTATTTTGGGTATTTCGCTAAAAGTTTCACCTTTTTTTTTTTTGACAAATAATTTTTACTATTTCCTCCACTCATTCTCTCTCCTAATTCACTATTACACTCATAACACTTTTCAAATTTACTATTTTCTCTACTAATTCTCTCCTAATTCACTATTACACTCATAACATTTTTTCTTTTCACCTATTTTTTTAATTTACGTGATTTGAAAAAAATGTGCACTTTCGATCGGGACGGAGGGAGTATAGAACAGTGGTACAACGACTTAATAAAGCCCAGTGTTAAATCCAGGTATATGGCCCACACTTCCGTATTTTCTTGGGCCATGTTTTTTACTTGCATGGTTCCTCCCACCTTTTTACGTCCCAATTTATTGGTTTTTTTGTTCTAATTTTTTTTTTTATTGATTTTAACATATATTTTTTTTCAAAATAAACAATCATTTTAAATAGAAGGTTCTCCAAAATAACAAGTTATTTTATTTTGGAAGTAAGTAAAAAAAAAAAAAAAAAAGTTATAGAAAACAAAACAAACCTATTTGAGTAAAAGATCTAGGAAAAATAAGACACATATAGCAAATTAAAAAGCATGTGTATACTAAAATGGTAGGGAATATATATAGTTGAGTCAAACAGCTCCTTATCATTCACATGGTTTTGTCATCCAATTTAGTTCCAATTCTCTTAAAAGTATGAAATTTCACCTTAAAATTATTTGATGGTAAGGAGAATGATCCAGGATTTTTATATATTATAGACAAAGTTTGTCAATTCCCAATGTGAAATAATATCTCTAACACCAACAATTTTGTCGTCCAATTTAGTTCCAACTCTCTGACTTGAACAAATTGTATTGAATCGGGTAATCAGTGAATTGGATTGTGCACATTCCCCTAGGAACGTGAGTTGTACTCTACTCAGGTCTTCTTCCCAATTAATACCAACGACCCACTGCTTTCTCATTCAATTGATGCCATGAATGAATAATGAATTGGGGGTGGAAAACTTTTAATAAATTCATGCAAAAGCCTCTATTTTCTCCATAGTTGACTACGACGACGACAGCATAAAACTTATCGTTTTCTTCCCTTTTCGCTGTGTTGAATTATAGATGTGGAGTAACAACAAAAGAACAAACGTCATGGACGAATTTAAACCTTGGAAGGAGGTTCATTAGCTGTCCAAAAGTGGGTGATGACGGCAAGTATTTTGGGGCGTCTAAATTGGTAGGATATCCGACAGGATATTTGAATGGTACCTAGAACACAATAACAAGAAATATCGTTAAGGATAAAGTCGAATGTTAACGATCCTCGAGTGTGAGAGTAAGATCTCTGAGGTATTTAACCGAGAGAATAAGACTTTGAATGTCTTGAGTGTTTGTGTGTTTAGGGTTTAGACAATGTGACTTACAAATATAATTTGACACTTACCTTGTTCAAGGGGACAAAGGCTTTCTATTTATAGTTGATGGAGAGCTGCTTGTAGATGTAAGCCATGAGGTCAGCCCTAAGGATATCTTGGTCTTTGACCAGGAACACGTGTCCGCATCTAATTGGGTCTGTCAGTAAAGTAAGATTCACTTACAAAGGGGATGTCATTGATGTGGACATGAGCCGTGTATTTGGGAGAGTTGGCGCGACACATTAAATGGTATAGCAGGCGCCTGAGCCGCATTCAATGCGATGGAAATAAGTCGGCTTCTGTATGTCAGAGCACGTTAGGAAACTTGCTCAATAAGCTTTGACTTTAACCGGGAGTCAGGTGAGATAACCGGGAGTCTGGTATGAGACCGCAGTCAACATCTTGGGCGCGGTCAATGATATTGACGCGGGCACGGAAGGAGCGGTCACAGTTTCTGCGGTCACCCTACTGGCGGTCTAGCTGTCCGCGGTTATCACGGGGACGGTCTGGGAGGATCGCGATCTTGACCCTGAAGGTCTATCTGTCCGCGGTCTTGACCCTGGCGGTCTAGGTTATGCCACGTCATACTTGACCTTTGAATCAGAACGAGTTTAGGCCCGATCTAAATGGTCCGGGCTCATCAAATTTATTGAATTTTGATTCTTAAAAATTTGCTTGAAATTGTATGAACAATCCTTCAAAATTAATTTCGATTTCAGACTCAAAATAACTGTCGATATTTTGCTTAGGTCGATTCGCCAATGGGTTTAGGTCTACTATAATCATAACACCTACTTCGCAAAAATAATCATCTGGAGCAAATTGTTCAACAGCGGAGGGTGAAGATTGTTGTTTAGTTTAGTGACATTCGACATGCCTATGGGAAATGTCCTTTTTTCCTCATTTAAATTCATGTGCAAGGCACATGACTGATGTTTTTAAACGAGAGTTGCGTTTTTAACAAAATTTATATTGAATTGCAACAAATTGACAATATTGGATAGGGGGTTGCAAAATTTACACTGTTAAAAACCAAATTGCAACTATTAATAAAATATAGATAATCAAGCTGTAATTTGTCCTATGATTTATGAGTGAGGAAGAAAATGGTTAATCAATTTAATAGACTTTGATTATGTGTCTAGCTAGTGAGGAATCTATTATGAGAATGATAAGCTAACCACTTGATTATTATTGTAACGATTCCAATTTTCATAAATAATAATAATTTCCAAACATAAGTAATATATCATCGAGTGGGTATCTCAAACGTCAATCCTAACCCTAAAGAAAACAATCCATAGTAAATATTATTCAAAACTAACGGCTAGTACAACTCACTAGCTCAACAATACTTAAAGTTATTAAATAAAACTCTAATTCCTCAATCCATGCCGCCATCCACCAATCCTCTCCTCTTACTCATTACCTGGGAGGGGAAAGAAATAAATAAAGGGTGAGCGAACAATGCTTATTAAGTTCATACGGGATCTCTCCGGGTACTAAGGAAGAGATGACCGAAACGAACGGAGCCAATCGAATACTCAACAAAAGGTTAAATACAACTTAAAGTATATTTATGAGTATGATAAAGAAAATACATCTCAAATAAGCAAATTGTGGCATTATCACAAGAATAATAATGAAGACTGTATACACATAAGTCTGTCAATCCCAAGTATGGTACACCTTTTCAGGGCATTCCTTAAATAAGAGACCTTACGCCTTTTCAGGGCGCTCCCTTATTATGATATATCATGATAATCAAACTACTTCCTCAAGTAGCATACAAGTGTCTAAGTCCCTTTTCAATCAGGCTAGACTATTTCTAATAAAGTCTTTTTCAATCAGACTAATTCCTGCTAAGTCCTTTTCAATCAGACAGAATTAGCTACACCATGTTCAATTAGATATAGCAATTTTCCACATATAATATTTATAGGTACAAGAACACATAAAACAATCCAATTATCACGGATACCCATTGAACAACACATATCAAGGGTAAGATATTCCAAAGGACGTTCATATCGAATGAATATTTAGAAACAAAACTACCGACCACACACTACTAGAAACTGGGTCTTTAGCGACGGAATTATCAGCGGCGAAATTATTCCGTCACTATATAGCGGCGGAAATGATGCTATAGCGACGGAATAAATTTGGCGCCGAAATTACCGACGAAATTTAATTTCGCCGGTATATTCCGTCACTAAAAATGAATATTCATCGAATATTCGTTTCAATACCGCCACTAATGTGTGTTTGACTGGTCTTGACATTATCGACAGAATTTTTCGTCGCTATTTCTTTTATCAGCGGCAGAATCAATCCGTCGGTGTTAATTTAGTATTTTTTTAATTTTTTTAAATTTATCAGCGGCAGAATAATTCCGTCGGTGTTAATTTAATTTTTTATTTAATTTATCAGTGGCAGAATTATTTCGTCGGTGGTAATTTAATTTTTAAAATTTTTTTTTAATTTATCACCGACGGAATAATTCCGTCGGTGATAATTTAATTTTGTTTTTGATTTTTTTTAATTTATCAGTGGCGAAATTATTCCGTCGGTGGTAATTTATTTATTTTTTAATTTTTTTTAATTTGTCAGCGACGGAATAATTCCGTCGGTGATAATTTAATTTTGTTTCTAATTTTTTTTTTAATTGATCAGCGGCTGAATTATTCCGTCGGTGGTATTTTTTTTTAATTTTTAAAATTTATCAGCGACAGAATTATTCCTTCGGTGAAAATTTAATTTTGTTTTTAATTTTTTTTAAAAAAAATCACTAATTAAAAAAGTCTAAAATATTATTTCCTAGTCAATAAAAAAAATATTGGGTAGTTCGTCCCTCTTTTCTTCTATATACTTTCATTTATTTAGTTTTTTTCTATCTTTTTTTATATACCTTTTTGTAAAAAAAAAACACTAATTAACAAAGTCTAAAATATTATTTTTAGTGAATAAAAAATTAAATAAATAAATATAGGGTAGTCCGTCCCTCTTTTCTTCTATGTACTTTCATTTGTTTAGGGTTTAGGGTTCGGGGTATAAGTATATGATTTAGGGTTTAGGGGTTGGGGTATAAGCATATGAGATTTGAAATTTAGGGGTTAGGTTTTAGGGTTTAGGATTTAGGGGTATAAGTATATGATTTAGGGTTTAGGGGTTGTGGTATGAGATTTGAGATTTAGGGTTTAGGGTTTAGGTTTTAGTGTTTAGGGGTATAAGTATATGATTTAAGGTATATGGGTTAGGGTATGAGATATATAGGGTTTAGTGCTTAGCGTATAGTTGTATATACTATAAGGTTTAGGGTATATGGGTATATACTTTAGAGTTTAAGTATATGATTTAGGGTTTAGGATATAGAGGTATATAATTTATTATTATTATTATTATTATTATTATTATTATTATTATTATTATTATTATTATTATTATTATTATTATTATTATTATTATTATTATTATTATTATTATTATTATTATTATTATTATTATTATTATTATGAATTATTATTATTATTGTTAATAACAAGTAGTGTTACTAATTATTATTATAGCGACGGAATAAATTTGACGTCAAAATTATCGACGAAATTTAATTTCGCCGGCATATTCCGTCACTAAAAACGAATATTCGTCGACTATTCGTTTCAATACCGCCACTAATGTTTGTTTGACTGGGCTTCGACATTACCGACGGCCTATGGAATAATCCGTCGGTGTTAATTTATTATTTTAAATTTTTTTAATATATCAGCGGCTAAATAATTTCGTCGGTGTTAATTTATTTTTTTTAATTTGTTTAGCTCTATTTTTATTTTATTTTTATTTATGATTTATTTATTTTTAAAAAATAATATTTATTGACTTATATTTATTTTTTTGAAAGTAATTTGTTATATTTTATTTAAAATAATTTTTATGTTTTATATAAATAAAAATGCTGATAGTAATTAAATTAAAATTACCACCGGCGAAATACCATTTATGTCGGTGAACAGAGCCAAGTCATCAATCCCCGTGATTTCGTAATTACCAGCGGCGAAATTATTCCGTCGGTGATAGTTAATTCTACCGACGGAATTTATTTCCGCCGTTGAAATTTATTTTTACCGGCGGAATATTTCCGTCGCTGAGATTAAATATTAATTTAAATAAACCCTTCCCAAAATCTTTTACGACCTAAATCTCTCTCTATATCCTTACTACGATCTCTCGTCTCTCTCTCTCCCCTCACGGTCACACACGCCGTCCACCCTCTCCACACCGTCACGAAGCTGCCACCGTCCACCCTCTCCACCGACACGAGCTGCTGCCGCCGTCCTCACTCACACACCGGCCGGAAAAATCACAACTCCTCCTTCGGTTAATCGCCTCAACTAGTTAGTAATCTCTCTCTCTCTCTCTCACATCCCTTTTTGCCGTCCCCACCTCGCAATCGCCTCAACTGGTTTGTATTTCTTGATTTAGGTTTCTGAAATTGCTGATTGATTGCTTATGTATATATACATACAGATTATATACTTGTTTTGTTTTAGTCATTATGTGGAGATGAAAATTGATGATATATTTAGAATGGTGACAATAATGATTATTAGAATAGTACTGATGATAATGATGTTGATTATGAGATAAAGGAGGAAAATTATGATCTGTGGAAAATATGGGATTGGTTTTTTAGCTATATTTGTGCTTTTAAGTGTGCATTCTTTTGTTTCTTAAGCACCTGCCCTTTGTTTTTTTTCTTGTAAGGCCATTTGCTTCTTTTATAAAGGTTCGCCCCTTGGCAAATTATCAATGCACATATTTACTGTGAATTATTTTCACTGCCAATTTGCTAGGTCTTCAATGTTATTTGTAGAATATATATGCCTTTGTCAACTTCTCCACTCCCCACCTCGCAACCGCCATTAACTGTTTGATTTGGGAGAAACATACTTGTTTTGTTTTAGTTGTGAATAAGTACTCAATAAGCCGGTTCTAAATTGATGTTTTTGTTTTTCATGCTCTTCATTCGTTGAATTAGATAGATGTCTTTGATAGTTTTGAAGTTTGCTGGATTTAATCATGTTATATTACTTTTACGCAACTGATTTATATCACATGGATTTGTAATGATGACTGGCCTGCATCTGATAAAGTGGGGGACCTAGATTGATATTTTATAGTCATACTAACTTTTGATACCCAATCAAGCAATCGAACAAATGAAATAAAATCAAATTATAATTTGATATTGTTGTAAGACACAGATCAATTAAAAAGTTAAAGATCTCAAGAAATAAAAAATTAAAATAAATTTATTATTTAAATGTTAACTATTTAAAAAAACAAATGTGTATAAATGTTAATTCATCATTGTAAAATTATATATTTTACAACAAAGAATTAAATATTAATATTTAAAATTATTCACAATATTAATAATTTAAAAAATGTGATAGATGTGTGTGTTAATTCATTATTGTAAAATTATGCATTTTAAGGTATTGAATAAAAATTAATGTTACGACGTAACGTTGTGACAGTTGAAACACTAAAGCTTAGAAACCCGTTTAAGAATCTTTAACTTATATGTTGAGGTCAACATGTAGTCATCGATTCTTAAATTATCTGTGTGGACAGTCTTGAAATGCACGATTATATGATTTTGTAAATATCATCTTTGTAGCTTGAATAGTCGATAGTTGAGATATTTCGGTTGCATTCCTATTGTTCTCTGAGTGTATACTAGACATGGTTGATTACATACTGTCGATTCTAATCGATAGTGTTTGATTGACCTAGTCTACGTCGTGCACTTGGAGACCATGGGGTTATGCTGTCGAAATTTCTTGATTTTCAATTATAAAGCAAGTAGACAAAGTGATATTTGCAATTCATATAATCGTGCATTTCGGGATGGGATATAAGCCAACCCCAATTCTAAACCTAAATGAAGTGTCTTGGTTCTTTTAAGTTTATAATTAAAATTTAGGGAATGGTAATACATTAATTACATCTAAACTGTTAATATATTATGAAATCAAATAATTATTAACATTCCAATTTTGTTTCATCCGTCGATTAGATTGAGTGTACGTATAATATATAGATTGCAATGCAGGAATGATGTCTGTCAACGATGATCGTAGTTGGATGTACAATCAGAGGTTGTCGAATCAAATGGGTATCAATCCTGAGTTCATAAGAGGGTTGAAGGGGTTTATTGAATTTGCTACATCAAATCCCAGTTACATGAATGGTGATAAGATTAGGTGTCATGCGCCAAATGTCGTAATACCAAGTTTCTACGTGTGATCGATGCTCAGAGACATCTTTTGCATAACGGGTTTGATGTTGGGTACAAACGGTGGATAGTTCATGGTGAGCAAATGATATTGCGCCAAAATGTTGCGAATAATCCCCCCATGAATATTCATGTACCTCCTGAACCCGAACCTATTATTCAGACAATGAAGAACCACCTTTGAATATGGAAGATATGGTTAGGGATGCAGCCGGTTCTGAATTCGATTGATCAGAGAACCAACAGCAGGAACCAACTCCTGCAGCCAAGAAATTTATTGATGCTATGGACTCTGCAAAAGAGAAGGTCTATCCAGGTTGCGAGATAAGTATGTTGGAGGCTGTGGCTGAGCTCCTTAACATAAAGGCCGATTGTAATATTAGCCAGTCTGCTTATAATCGTATCATGAAAGCAATTAAGCGGTTGTTGACGAAAGAGAATAAGCTGGTTACAAACATTTATGAGACAAAGAAGTTGGTTGGGCAGATTGGGCTATGTTATGAAAAGATTGATGTGTGTAAGAATGACTGCATGCTATTCTACAAGGAAGATTCACATAAGACAGAGTGTTCAATTTGCGGAGAAAGTAGATATAAGTCAAATCGAAGGGGTAGTTCAAAACACAAGAAAAACAAACATCATAAGCAGTTGCGTTACATGACGTTGATTCCGAGATTGCAACGCCTCTACGCGTCTAGATCTACTGCAGAAGCAATGCATTGGCATAAGGAAAGTTTGCGTGAAGAGGGTGTGTTAATTTATCCCAGTGATGGTGTGGGCGCCTCCCAACTCCCGGACCTATAAACCGTGTCCCAGGATGGAGGGTCCCAAAATATACCATTTCAAAAAAACTTTTCTTTACGATAACTTGAAAAGTATACCACACATTTTGAAAACCATTTCAAAATAACCTCTCTACACGGAGGCGATATACAAACCTGTTTCAAACCAAACTCAACCTGGTTTTACAAAAGATACAACTAGAAAGGCTATACACAAGCCAACCATACACAAACCAAGTTTAAGTTACTTACAACACGACACAACTGAAACATGTTGTAAAACTTTATATACAATACATTTCTCAAAAGAATAACAACCAAAGTCCAACCCCAACTCCCAAAAGAACTCATACCCTGTCAACCTAAAAGGAGTCCAAACTCTTTCCCCAGCCTCACTGGTCCGGTCCACCTGTCTCAGCGGGATCTAAAACAATAAAGGGAGAAGGGGTGAGATAAAATCTCAGCAAGTTATTATGTATGCAACAATATGCCATACAATATGCAACACATAAACAGGTTGCTCACATTGGAAAACAGTAAACACATTACGTTACCTTTTCCTTCTGACCAATAAGTCATATACAATGCAACACACAATCAGGTTGCCAATAACACATTGGGAAATAGTAAACACATTTCGTTACCTTTCCCTTACCTTTCCATCTGAATCATATGTAGTACAACGGTGGGAGGGATACTCCGCTCTCGTGAAATGCTAGTGCTTATTCACGTCTTATATGACCCCGAACAGAGATCCATATAAGTTATCAGCTATCTGTGCCTGACTGCACATATACACAGAAGCTGCGCACCCCCAGACCGTGGCCACATATGGGGGAGAGGTCACAGGTATAAGGCAATCTAAACAACTTATGAAATATCTTCTCATAAGTGTTAGGATCCCATATACCCCCACAATGTTCAGCTGATACCATCATAGTCAAGCACATAACAGATACTTGAACATAAGTCCACCCTATGGGACATCAATATACATAACATGTAATTATAACTCATGTTAAATCAATCACAATAGTGCACATGTATTTCAACACTATTGAATACAACAATGCAATGACATGGTATTAAGCACTCATGTTCAACAAGTATTTAAACACTTTGTACACAATTAACTATGAACAAGTAAGCCCTTATGTCACCAAATATATTGCATAAGTCTTACGTAATCCATTCATACTATGGAAATCAGAAACAGGGTGTTATCCCTCTTGTTCAACCCAAGGATATAATGCCCTACTCATTTTAGGCACTATAAAGCAAATAACCCTACACAGGTCATCACGTAGGGGTACAATAACATATAAGTATCCCTACGCCATCGCAATACAACATTGAACAACTTCCCTTTAGGGTTCAAGTTCAAAAAAACCATGTTTTATAACATTTGGTTCAAGTTTCATAATCGCCTATCAAGCATTTTTGAGACATTATTTAAGGACCTTATAAATATCTTGTTGGCCCAATTCAAACTCCATTATATAGTACTAAAGTTGTACTAAATACAGGATCAAAAAGTGTTCCAATCTGAGTTGTTTAGCCTAGGTTTCCAATGCCCCAAACATGGACCAAGGCTGCAAGGAAAATGGTTCAGCTTTCCAAACTTGCCTTTCAAGCAACTTTGGATCAATTTTTAAAGCTCTTGCCAAAACCTTTTTGGCCTATTTCAAGCTCTACAATGTTTTACTAAAGTTGTACTACAAGTATAGTTCAAGAGTGATTAATACTATACTCATTGGACTAGGTTTACAAGCTTGCAAATGTGCTCACTCAAGGCAGTTTTGAGCACGAGTCGTGCATCTCCCCTGCACGACTGCTCCAAGGACCACGACCAGGGCTCACGAGTGCAAGGGACAAGGTCACGAATCTTGCTCATAGGCACGAGTCGTGCCTCATCACCAGAGCCACGGTTCAGCAACAACAGCAGCAGAATAAAGGCAACAACAACAACTCAACTGCAACCCTTAGTTCCCAGCTTTCCCAGATCATTTACAGCAGTGCCTATACATGTTTTGGGACTCCAATATACTCCTTTCAAGTCCTATAACACCTATATAACATGTATACAACAATTACCAATTCATTCTACCACCTTTTACTAAGTTGCTCACCACCAACTTAGCTTGTTCCACTTTCAAGCCCAGCTGAATTTTCCATCTTTCACAACTTATTAATAACATTGTAATAACCACTTTAATCGTACTATGAGCAGTTATAAAAAAAACATAACAACTTACCTCAAGGAGAAGAAGTGATAATCAAATACTCTTGCTCTAAACACCTTCCAAAGTAGGTATTCAAAGTTGAAATGAACACAGATCAAGGACTGAATTCCTATGAATTTTAGATGATAAACAAGGGTTTGGAACCCTTCTTGGCTGATGGAAACATGGAGAAGGCTGAGGAACGTAAATAAGCTTCCTTTGGAAGCTTGAAGAAGATATATATAAAACATTTTCATAATAGCTCCTCCAAGAATGCAAACCAACAACCAACTACCTTAAGCTTTATTTTACACTTAAGCTCCTTACAACTTTTTATAACACTTTCAATTATAATTCAAGTGTTACAAATAAACTACACAAACTTTCTTTGTTTAGACATTATAAGATTAAATCAAGTTATAACATCTCAAAGTCACATAGTGCACAAAATGGCTCAAAATGAACACGTAAGTAATCAAATGTCAACAACCCAAGGATGATATGCAAGGCATACCCAACCTCATGTGCTTCACGTGTGACCAATATTGTGCCTAGGTTTAGGGTCGTGACAGATGGGGAGGCATGGAAACACTTTGATAAGACTTATCCTAACTTTGCGTCTGAAGTAAGAAATATATGGTTATGCATCTGCTCTGATGGTTTCAATCCGTTTGGTCCTGGGGCAAAATCTTACTCTTGTTGGCCGGTTATAGCCACTGTCTACAATCTTCCCCCCTTGGTTGTGTATGAGTGATCCCTACGTGTTCTTGTCGTTATTCATCCCCAGACCAAACAGCCCTGGGAGGAACATTGACGTCTATCTCCGACCTTTGATGGACGAATTGAAACAACTTTGGGAGGATGGGGTCGAAACGTAGGATGCTTTCAAGCGAGTTAATTTCAGCCTGAAGGCTGCGTTGATGTGGACAGTTAATGACTCCCTGCATATGGGATGTTATCGGGTTGGAGCACCCACGGGAAGTTGGCATGTCCGTATTGTATGAGTGACACAAAGTCTTTCACGCTCAAGAACTCTGGAAAACCACGTTGGTTCGATTTCCATAGACAATTTCTTCCAGAGGACCACCCATTTAGGACCCAGAAGAATGTTTTTAAAAAGAATAAGAATGACCATGATGAGCCCCCGATTCGTTTGAGTGGTGACGCGGTCTATAGCGAGGTATCTAGATTGCCCGATCCTCGGTGGGGGAAAAAGTTTTTGAAGAGCAAAATACAAGGGCTTGGGACTTCCCATAACTGGACCAAGAGGAGTATATTTTGGGAGTTTCCATACTGGAAAACAAATCTCATTCGACATAACCTTGACGTGATACACATTGAGAAGAATGTATTCGATAATGTTTTTAACACGTTGATGGATTTCAAGGTAACAACTAAAGACACAGACAAAGGTCGAATGGACCTTAAGGTAATCTATAAGCGGTCGGCCTTAGAGTTGTCTGAGGTCAATGGTAAAACAGTGAAATCGGTGGCTCAATACGTGCTTACAAAGGAAAAATAACACCTCCTCCTGAAATGGCTCAAGGATTTAAAGCTTCCATATGGTTATGCGTCTAACATCGGTAACTGTGTCATTGTAGAGGAGGGGAAAGTGCAGGGTTTGAAGAGTCATGATTGCCACATTTTTGCTGGATAGACTACTTACGATTGCTCTCAGGGATCTCTTGCCTGACAATATCTGGGTGGCGTTAACAGAGTTAAGTGAGTTTTTTCGAGCGTTAACATCGACCACACTACGTGTTGATCACATGGAAAATATTGAGGAGAGCATCGTAGTGACTATGTGCAAACTTGAAAAGATATTTCCTCCTTCGTTCTTTGATTCTATGGAGCATTTATCGGTTCACTTGGCATACGAAGCTAGAGTCGGTGGTCCAGTTCAATATAGATGGATGTATCCATTTGAGAGGTAATTGAATTTATTCTATTTCTAAATAATTTGAGCGTTAACAATATACCTTCTTTAACATTATTTATGTTTTAATCTACAAACGACTTTTAGGCATCTAGGCCAATTGAAAAGGAAGATGAGCAATAGGGCCATGGTCGAGGCCTCAATTTCAGAGGCTGTTATTATAGATGAGATTGTTGCCTTTGTTGGAACATATTTTCATCCTGATGGTGATATGAGATTGACTAGGGTTGGCTGCAATTACGATGGTGATTGTCCTGTGTCTAATGGAAACATCTCTGTATTTTCATCCCATGGTCGGTTCCTCGGTAAACGGGTTGGTACGCGTATGTTAACCGCTAAAGAGTTTGCCGCGGTCTCAATCTATGTTCTTCTTAACTGTGACGAGGTTGAGGAATATGTCAAGTAAGTCATTGATGTTATGTTTACGCCTCGTCGATTAAATTATGCATGTTTAATTACCTGCATATGAAATGCCTTGTTTAACCCTATTGCAGAATGTTTGAATATTTAGCTTAGAATTTATCTCCAGAACTCATCGCAATTAGGACAGACAATGAATTTCCAAACTGGCTAAGGAAATATGTAAATATTTCGTTTCATTCAAATTTATTCTATACACTTTTTTAAACATTCAATCTTAAAATTGTATTAAATTGGTTACATATTGTCTTATAGATAATTGAACATCCGGGTGATGCCAAAGCTGCGAGGTTAAGACATTTAGCAGCAACTCCGTACTTGAACGTTAATTTATACAACAGTTATTTCGTGAATGGCTATGTGTTTCATTCCAAAACTTATGGGGACTCTAAATTAACGTGGAATAGCGGTGTGAATCTTAAAGGAAACCTTAATTATTATGGTGTCCTGAAAGAAGTAGTCGAGGTGGAGTATTTGGGTGGAAACAATGTTGTCTTGTTCAATTGTGAGTGGCGAGATGCTTTGCGAGGTGTTAAGAAGCACGCCACATTTGACCTTGTCGATGAAAAGGACTCGTCCAGACATGTTGGCGACGACGTCTTCATCTTAGCATCTCAAGCACAACAGGTATACATGACACCCTACCCTCGTCGGCGACCCGACGGATGGTGGGCTGTCTGGAAGACTAAGGCTAGAAGCATGATTGACGAACATACAACTACAGAGTCGTCATTAGAAACACCCTATCAAGAGGATGAAATGCCAGTGCCACCT
Source organism: Adenophora triphylla var. japonica (assembly GCA_022495995.1). Lineage (NCBI taxonomy): Eukaryota > Viridiplantae > Streptophyta > Magnoliopsida > Asterales > Campanulaceae > Adenophora > Adenophora triphylla. Next base: position 263,316 of record JAFEMH010002433.1, read on the forward strand.
AACGTTTCATCGGCTAATCATCCATTAGATGATGTCACTCATATTCCTCAAAATGTTGATGAACCTGAGGAGGATTTCTTACCAGTGAATTTGCCACATCCTCTGCCTCGTTCAGGTCATCTCGCGCACATTGAAATTGATGAATCAGAGGAAGAGAAAGAGGACGTCGAACCAGAGTTTGATTCATCAGAGTCCAAAGACGAAGATGAAGAACTTAAGTTTTGTAGTAATTCAGAGTCCAGTGTTGAGGATGGGGACGAAGATTCATAATAGTTTAAAGTTTTATATTTTTAGTGTATTTAGATATATTGTGAATGCTTTAAATTATTAGAACTTTAAATTTATTTTAAGAAGATCTGTTAATATATTGTTTCCTATTGTTAAAGTTTTATATTTTAATATTTTTAGTGTATTTAGATGTATTGTGAATGCTTTAGATTATTAGAACTTTAAATTTATTTTAAGAAGATCTATTAATATATTATTTCCTATTGTTAAAGTTTTATATTTTAATATTTTTAATATATTTAGATGTATTGTGAATGCTTTAGATTATTAGAATTTTAAATTTATTTTAAGTAGATCTGTTAATATATTATTTTCTATTATTAAAATTTTAAATTTTAATATTTTTAGTGTATTTAGATGTATTGTGAATGCTTTAGATTATTAGAACTTTAAATTTATTTTAAGTAGATCTATTAATATATTGTTTCCTATTGTTAAAGTTTTATATTTTAATATTCTTAGTGTATTTAGATATTTGTTCTAGTAGAGCGGGCAGGAAGACACGCTCGTTATACACATCTATTAATGGGACGCAACCGTCCCGATCTGATACCGGTACTACCGGTGCTGGTGATGCCGACCCTACACATCGTAGTACTAGCTCCTCCTTTGGGGCTGGTACTACTATGAGTCCTACTCCTGTCAATTCTGGAGGGATGTCGTTTCTCCAGATGTCGCCACATTATGCACAGTAAGTAACTCTTCATTAATTTGATATAAGTTGGCTTCTTTTTGTTTTATATATAATTCATTATTTAAATAAAAATGTTATTGTATAAACATACTTGGCAGGTTTGTAGGTGCATACCCTACCCCCCGGGACAAGGATTGGGCATTGTTGGCGGTCTCGGGTCATGCACAAGTTTTGGCCCAACTGCAAATCATTGCCACAGGAAGAGAAGGAGTATGCTTGGGAGGAGTTTAAGGTAATGTGTTAATGGTTTTTATTTAAAACCTAAATGTTAGTTTGTTATTAAAATGTTATAATTAACAATGATTATACTCTTTTAATTTTATAATGTTGTCATTATATGTTGTAGTTGAAATTTACATGGGCTGAGGACATCGACGAGGGGACGGTTAAACATATTTTCATGCAGCAGTGTCAGAAGTTATTTCGGAATCATATTGGTAACATATTTATCTATCCTTAATTAGTTTAATTAACAATGATTATACTCTTTTAATTTTATAATGTTATCATTATATGTTTACGAGATATTCATATTTTTAATAGGTACCACGAAGTCTAAATTTTACATTCAGCGACTGGAGAAGGGATTAGCGCCCGAGACACCAACTTGGATGATCGATGAGGTGTTTCGTAGATTTTGCGAATATTGTGGGTCGGAAGGGGCGTTAACGAAAGCCCAACAGGCTCGGGCAAATAGAGCGAGCTCCTCGGGGTCAGCGACAAAGCATACGATGGGGACGATCAACATCGCCGAGCATCATATACGTATGGTATGTATGTTAGTTTAAATGTAGTGTATGCATGTTTTGAAATCAGTTTATATACGTATGTTAGCTGGGGAGCCATGTTGATGCTATGAAATCCATGGTTTTAGTTTAATTGACTTTGAAATCAAACAGGACGGTTGTATGCACGATGTTGGTGGGTGTTAGTGTAAATGATAAGAAATACATGGGGTGTTAGTTTAAATGTAGCGTATGCATGCTTTGAAATCAGTTTATATACGTATGTTAGCTGGGGAGCCATGTTGATGCTATGAAAATCCATGGTTTTAGTTTAATTGACTTTGAAACCAAACAGGACGGTTGTATGCACGTTGTTGGTGGGTGTTAATGTAAATGATAAGAAATACATGGGGTGTTAGTTTAAATGTAGTGTATGCATGCTTTGAAATCAGTTTATATACGTATGTTAGCTGGGGAGCCATGTTGATGCTATAAAATCCATGGTTTTAGTTTAATTGACTTTGAAACCAAAAAGGACGGTTGTATGCACGTTGTTGGTGAGTGTTAGTGTAAATGATAAAAAATACATGGGGTGTTAGTTTAAATGTAGTGTATGCATGCTTTGAAATCAGTTTATGTACGTATGTTAGCTGGGGAGCCACGTTGATGATATGAAATTCATGGTTTTAGTTTAATTAACTTTGAAACCAAACAGGGCAGTTGTATGCACGTTGTTGGTGGGTATTAGTGTAAAAGATAAGAAATACATGAATAACCTTAGTGTCGACTATATAATATGGTAAGCGCACATTGTGGCAAGATAGATAGCGAAGGTGAATCTAGTAGCTTCTTATAAAAGGGACACATATCCTCCTATGAATTATCGATGTAAAACAAACCAAGCAGTTTAAACATATGATTATATTTGTTTGTCTTAATGATTATAGGAAAGGGAACATGGTGCCGATGTCGGTTTTTTGGATGTGTTCGTTAGCACGCATGTTAGAACTCCTACATCCGCCGATCAACCTCCGCAGTGGGTTGATGATCGATCTGCATTGGCCTTTGTAAGTAAATTATCATTAAATGACTTGATTTTGAATATGCAAATTTATTTAGTATATTGTGTATATGATTATATTTGTTTGTTTTATTTTGACAGAATACATATCAAGTCGTCAATGCTCCCGAAGGTACTCCTCCCGGCCAGCCCGTTCCATTCGTGCCTGAAGTTTGGCAAGCGGTCACCTCAGATGGACAACCAAAGAGAGGAGATCGAGTGTTAGGGATGGGGGATCGCGGGCTGCAATGCCCATCGTCGTCGACCGGCTGTCGCGCGAATGTTTTCAGGCCCGATCCTCGGTATGCATCGAGGATCGACTCTCTGGAGGCAAGCTTGGCTGAGGAGAGACGCGTGGCTGCGGAGGCTAGAGCACAGGTTGTGGAGGCTCAGACAAAGGATGCGGAGGCTCAGGCACAGGTTGCACAGTTTCGGGAGGAGACAGATCGTCGATTTGCGATGATGATGGCCCAGATGCAGAATCTACAGCAGCAGGGGAATTTCCACATGCACTCGAGTACCGGCTCCACTTCATCTGACAGTATTGTAAGGAGCCTTTTCAAGTCTCCCCCCGGCCCCCCCCCCCCCCGAGTTGATTTTGTGATGTCCCGATTTTGAACTATTTTATACTTTCTTGTAATAACATTTGTGATGTCCCGATTTCCAGTCTCCGCCCATTTGATATTTTTTTGTAATAACATTTGTGATGTCCCCATTTCAAGTCTCCTCCCCCTCCCCCCTCCCCACCGATTTGGTACTGGGATGTCCCGATTTTCAGTCTCCCCCCACCCCCCATCGATTTGGTACTATATTTTGGTTTTTAAATTTATAGTTTTAGTTGTATCAATTGTTATATCAGGTACAAAAAAATATTATAATTGATTTTTACGATTTTTATTTTATTTATTGCATTATCAGCGGCGAAAATTTCCGCCACTGAGTTATTTTATTTTAATTAAAATTCTAATTTCAGCGACGAAATATCCGCCGGTGAAATAAAAATTTAATTAAAATAAAATAACTCAATGGCGGAAATTTCCGTCGCTGAGTTAATTTATTTTAATTAAATTTTTATTTCACCGACGGAATATTCCGTCGCTAAAATTAGAATTTTAATTAAAATAAAATAACTCAGTGGCGAAAATTTTCGTCGCTGAGTTAATTTATTTTAATTAAATTTTTATATCACCGGCGGAATATTCCGTCGCTGAAATTAGAATTTTAATTAAAATAAAATAACTCACTGGCGGATTATTTCGTCGCTGAAATTATAATTTAATTAAATTAAATGACATCAGCGACGGAAATTTTCGCCGGTGAACACTGGTGGAATACGATTTCCATCGGTGTACACCGGCGGAAATTGGTCTGCCGGACCGCTACGACGGGCTGCAGTGGCGGACCACCGACGAAATAATTCCGCCGGTGGCTGGGCTTTAGCGACGGAATTGCTACTCTAGCGGCGGAATATTTCGCCGCTAAAACACGTTTTTCTGGTAGTGACATTGGTAGTTGATGATGCCAAAATCGTCAAATCAGCTCAAATCCAAGCGTTCGGATGCTCCGGAGATTGCTAGGCCTGAAAATAAGAAAAAACACGTAAACTAAGCCGGGGCGAGTCCGGCTAAAGGCCCTCCGGCGTGAGAGTAAGTTCACAATTTTTGTATGAGAAACTAAATTGACAGAGTTTCTGTATTGTAAAAAGTAACGTACCAAATAATAGGCCATATGACTTGTATTTATAGGGATGGATTGATAGAATCCATGTAGAATTGAACTTGCAAAGAGATAAGATAATAATCCTAAGAGGATTATATCTGTTAAGGAGTCATTGTTTGACTTGAATTGGTGTAGGTGGTTACAATCCTGATTGGATCATAACTGTTGAATCCTTGTTTGAATAGGATTGTACGATATGCTAGCCGGAAGGCCGAGGAGCATGAATTCCTTATCTCGGTATTGGAAAGTAAGCCGAGATGCGTGATTCTGCTTCCTCGTCATTAGATGATTGGCCGACATGTGAATATGCCGGGGTGAATGATTCTGTCTCCTCGTCATGTGATGATATGCCGAGGTAAGAACTTTTCTCTCCTCGTCACTTGTGACGTCTCAGAGCATGATGAGCCAAGTATGAAGAGCTTGTCGTCGATGTAAGGTCGAGGTGATACTCCTCGGCATACGAGGAGGGTACCTCGGCCCTTGTAATTTGAGCATTGATACTTGTGTATTGGATTATGTTTATAGCCCAATCCATTTGGGCCCAACTCGGGCAAGCCCATGTTCGTACCTCGGTTTATACTGTTCAGTGGCCCCCGACTTTCTAGCTCGGAAGAAGACGAGGAGAAAGTCATCTCGTCCTCGGCTATAGAATACGAACAGGTTTGCCACGTGTCCTTGGCGTCGCTTCATATAACTGACGGTTAATAACATGATGATTACGCGTGGGCCCCCAGTCCCGTCATGCCTCGGAAGTTGTTATAAGCATTTAATGTTGGTGGCGCCATACCCGGTGACCCGTATTGTTCTCGGGTTTGACCCGGTTTTGGTGAGTATATAAACTAAAACCCTTCTCAGTTAAACCTTTACACACCCAAATTATTTGAGAGCAAATAGCAAGGTCCAGGCGACAAGTCTTAAGCGTTCACATACCCAGTTTCCGGCGAGGCTTAAGTTTCCCGGTGACGCTGCTTCCGTTGTGATTCCGACCATTTATTCAAAATCAGGTATGAATTTTCTTCCTTTTTATGCATTCCGTTCATGATTTTGCCCTTTCTAGGGTTTTAGAAGGGGTTTTGGCGTGTCAAGAAAAAGAACCGCCATTGTTGAATGTTGAAGCTTTTCTTCATGAATCTTTACTTTTTAACTCTCAAAAACTTTGAATCCTTGATTTTCTTCGAATTTTGCATGAACTCCTTTGAATATTGAATAAATTCCCCCATTGATCTTTGATTCCCCTTAGAAATGGCTCGTTCTTTGGACCATTCCCCCCGATTCCGTTATGGGTATCACACCGGCAATCTGAGGGTTTACCGGAGAGAGAGGGGACCCTGGTTGATGCTGACCCTGGATGACATAGGAAAGAGGTTGAGAAGTTATGGCCGTACCCGGATGTTCCTTCAATACCCAGATACCACAAGGATAGATAGGATTGTGTCTGATTCCCCCAATATAATTGTGTTTGAGGATAGGGCAGAGATGATGGAGCACATCGAAATGTTCTACCCGTCTTCAGATCATATAGTTCGTGAGCGTCTGAGTGGTAAGGCTCCCTCCTCGGCCTATCTATAATGACGAGGGGGGATATCCCTCTTCCCCGTCTTAAGGTCAGTTATGGACGAGGTCACTAATTTATGCTCCTCGTCTTTTTGCAGATATGACGGGAAGAGGGGGAGAGGCCACCTCGTCAACCCAGATAGTTGATGCCTTCATGGAAGGTGCCCAAGTTGAAGGCAGTAAAGGCCGAGGAAGGGGAGGCCTAGGTGGAGGGCAACGACGAGAGAGGCCTCCAAAGGCCGGGGATCCCATGCTGGAGAAGCTGTATTCAAAATACGGGGTAGATAAAGATGAATAAAGATTAACTTATATCGGAAAACCCGTTTTTAAGACAGATAAGGAAGAGAGGAGCTTTTACTATAATGATAGCTACGTCCACTTTTACTTTAACCAGTTTCAACAAGGTCTCCGTCTTCCCTTGGACCCCTTCATCAATGAATTTCTGGACGACGTGAGGGCTGTCCCGGCCATGTTGGGAGCTAATGGTACCCGGGTCCTTGTTAGCTTTATAGTGCTTTGCCATAGCTTAGGTTACGAGCCGACCATGGGAGCCTTCCGTCATTTCTATCAAGTCAGCTACGTCCAGGGCAGTTGGCTCCTCATCATCCGGAGTGCCCCCAAGAAATCAAAACTTCTTCTCCCTATGTCTAGCAAGGTTACAGGTTGGGAGAATCATGTGATTAGGGTTGAGAGCCGCCAAGGCTGGGAGTTCCAATCCCCTTGCCATGATCCCACTTCATCGGGTCCCGTTGAACAGTACGAATGGACCAAGGACTTGATCAAGCGCCTTGAGGAGTTCGCCGAGGTGGGGCTCCTCGACTGGTCTGCCTTGGAGGCTTCTGATCATTATTACGTCCAGGCAGGACTGATGCCAGGGCCGAAGGATGGGGTTGTTCCCCTCATCACTGTTAGGAGGGGGAGGCATTTTAATGACTGGAGAACGCACCCCGGCCTTGTTTTCCACGAGGATTGTCCGAGGTGTAAAGTCCCTCCAATTGACCAATGTCTTAAAGAAGAAAATGTGGCTGGATGTAAATGCTTTACCCTGTCTTTAATACTTGTTAATGTCAACTCTCATTCTACTCGTACTTAATTATCTCTCCCTTGTCTTCGCAGATTTGACCCCCGAGCAAGAGGCAGAACTAGCCATGAAGAAGATGAATCCCATGGAGCTGATCAAGCAGAAACGCCGTTTGGCCAAGAAGTCGGGCTTGGCGGAGAGGAAAGAGGATGCAAACAGCCGCAACCTCCTGTTGAATGCCCAAGGTGATCATCCTCTTCCCCTCAAAGTGCACGGGGAGGTGGAGGCCGAGGAGAGGGCTTCTGACGGCCAAGAAAATTTATCAACTACAGAGGGGCATAGCCTCCAAGTTAATAAGGTGCCTCTGTCGAGGAGCCCGCATCCAAGAGACCTGCCGGGGGAGACTTCCAATCCCCAAGCTCCTCCCGTCCTCACCATCCAAACTATCAAAACCCAGGAAGAAGCCGAGGATCTTGCTCGGCGCCTGGCGGCCAATGTCCCTCGTCTGAGGGGCCTTCCTTTGCAAGCTAGGAAGGGACCCCTGCTGAGATTGGGTCGAGCTCCCATTCAAAGGTCTATGGACGAGGATGCTTATGACGCCTTGGTGAAGGAGAGGCCGAGTAGGGAGAACTTGCTCTGCCGCAAGGGTCTTATGATGCCTGAGGTAGCTTTTGTAGGTGTTAGTGCCCTAGGCCTATAGAAATAGACCTTTATGTAATGTCATTGTTCATTTATATATGAGATTGCTTCTTTGATTATTATATGTGTTTGCATGTTTAGTTATAATAATCGTGTCCCTAGTACTTATGAAGCACTAGTATGAAGTCTAATGGATAATCATGTGATGATTATATGCATGGAGATGCACATTAGATTCATGGGTACTTGTTAGAGAACAAGGTACTGGACTTGACCCATTATGAGATCTATGTCATGGTCAAATGTCATAATTAGATCTCATATAGTCATATCATTGATATCCTTTGACCTGAGATTATCATCGTCTTCCGCTCGATGAATATCATGTTTGATATAGTTTAACGTTGTCTTTAACCGGATGACAATAAGGGCTATCATTGGCATGGTATGATTCTTGTTGGGAAGAATGATAAGTCAAGATGGAAATTGTCCCTCGTAAAGAGAGATGTTTGCTAGGCCACTCGTAAGTAAGATTGATGTAGTGCATGGCCATGTCCGAATGAATTAATGTGATTAATGTCATTATATTAATCAATTTACTTGGTAACGAGAAAGCATTGAACAATATGAGTTGACGTGGACCATGACTCATGTTCAATATAACATCGTGTGACAATGGGATTGTGATATGTTCTATATAGGAAATCGAACTTGATATTATATTATTTGGGTAGGCATGATGGCTTGCTAGAGTCCGCTCATGTCTTATGAGGATCGATGTGATCGAACTCATTGCCAACATAATATAGTCCTATGGGGTCACACGCATCGAACGAATTGTCAAAAATGAAGAATATGGAGTTTTTGTTCTCAGGGGACGACTCGTCCCCGGCCGTAACCAACTATTCCCCTTAAGGGGGACGCCGATTCGAAGGCCGGGTGCCAGGGGACGACTCGTCCCCAGGGGGACGACTCATCCCCTGGACACTGGACTGGCGCGGAATTGACTTAAAACTAGGGTTTTCACGAGGGGAAAAGTTTTATAACGTATAAATACTTACCCCTGGTTGCCCTAGCCGTCAAGAGAACGTTTTGGCTCAAGAGAAACATCAAAAGTGAGAGATTTCAATTGAGAATTGAGAATCAAACACCACCAAATCCATTGTTCTTCATTGATTGAAAGGTGTTTCAATCAATAGGATCTAGCAATCCTCCTAGAAGAGTTCTAGGGTTCGTTCATCGCGTGGATACACATAGAGGATCTTCGCTTGTCAAGATCTTTGGTTCGTGATTCCCGTTCGTTCATCAAGGATTAACAAGGTCGTTCAATCTGGAGTTGGGTCAAGTTTATCAAAGGCAAAAGCATTCAAGGTTGGTATTTCTATTTCATCTTTCTTAATTATTCATCTAGAACGGATTCTAGGGCTTGGGTTTTTTCGAGTTATTGCTTATTCCGCTGCGCATGGACCCTCGGAAACCCTACAGCTTTCTCGTACCCTTAGTTAATTTCGTAACTTGTACTTGATAGGATATCTGATATTGGTTTATCTTGCAGTGGGCTTCCGTCACGGCGTATGAAAACGTCTTGGCTAAGGCTCAGGAGAAGCAGGTGCATGATGCCAAAGCCGCTCAAAAGAAAAGCGAGACCGAGAAGGCTACCCTGGCTAAGCTTTTGAAGGCCAAGGATGCCGACCTAGAGGCTGCTCAGGCCAAGGTCGAGGCCGAGGTGAAGAGGGCCGAGGAAGCCCAGAAGCAAGTGCAAGAGGCTCGTGCCTAAGCCGAGGAGAGTCTCCGGCTGAAGGAGGCTGAGCTGACTGAGGCAAAGAAAGCCAAGGCCGAGGTCCAAGTGAGGGCCGAGGAAGCCGAAGCCAAATGCTGGGGTTACGAGGCTACCCTTGTTACCAGGGAAGAGGTGTCCGTGAACCGTTTTAAGGAGAGCCAAGCCTTCCAGGACGTGGTGGATGAGAAGACTGCCACCATGTTCGAGGATGGCTACCTCCATCTTGCTCGCCGTCTCTTAGCTGACCCCACCACTGGCTTGGACATCAACAAGATTGCTCTGCTGATTAGCCAGAATCACTATGACGAGGAGGCTAGGGCTCTTCACCACCTGGTTCCATTTTCTGAGTATAACTTGGAGATCATGGCTGGGGAAGATGCCCAAGCAGGCCGAGCAGCTTGGGAGCCAGCATCTATCAACCTCGGCAACATCAAAGCCTTGGTGGAGGCGATTCAAGATGAGGGAGTAGAGGCCGAGGCCGAGGGGGAAATGCCAAGGAAGCTGGGGTACAAACTGATCAGACTATCCCTCCTCCCCCTGGTGCCTCCACTGAAGAATGGTTGGATAAACCCTTTGATGATGCCCAGTAGGCCTTAGGATTTTTCCTTCTTTTTGTTGTAATAGTTGGTAGGACTTGTACTTTCCTTTGAACATTAATGAAAAGTCTCTTTGTTTTGATTCATGTTGTTTCAATGAATTGTTTGTCTGTTTGTATGTTATGCACAGGCACAAGAATTGTAAAAGGGGAAAGTTAAGGAGAGTCCCTCGTCCCCAGTTACAAAGTTTTTAGGCAGAGGTAAGTCACTTCGGCTTTGATGGTACTTAAGTTGTATAGGCCGAGGAGGGTCTCCTCGGCTTTGACTGTTAGGTGATTTCTTCTTTTTCGTCTCCTTATGCCGAGGAAGATGACTCGTGCATAGGTTTCAGACGTGATGCCTTTTAGTCATAGTGACAAGGTGTTTCCTTGTCTTGACGTGAGGCAAGTCATTAGGCCGAGGAGAGATCCTCGGTCTTCACTGTTTGCACCTTGTTATCCTTGAATCAAGGCGGACCCTTGTCAGGATGTAAGGTAAGCCAGTGAGTTGAGGGAAGGTCCTCGTGTTGGATAATTGGAACCTAGTCATTGAGTCAAGGCAGACCCTTGTCAAGACGTAAGGCGTGTATTTTGAAGAGTCGGGGATAAGATCCTCGTCTTCGGGTGTTTGTGTTAGGAGTTGATAGTTGCTTTGCGTGTTGGAAGATACTGCTTTCGTAAAACTGAAACGTGATTACATCGAACTGCAATCCTATCAAACTAAAAAGTAAAAGACTGAAAACGAGAAACTAATCTATTGCAAAATAAACTAGACTAGTGATAATATTTTCGGAGATTGTCGGAATGCCATGGATGCTTGAGATCCTTCCCCTCCTTAGTCTTCAATCTGTAGGTCCCTTCTCGAATGACTTGGGTGATGATATAGGGACCTTCCCAGTTCGGGAAGAGCTTGTTTTGTCATGATATGCCTTGGTCCTTTGCTTGTAGTTCACCATCCTCATCTGTGCAGCTTGTCATTTTTCATCTATCAGGTCTAGGTCTAGGAGCCTATTAACCTTGTTGACTTGCTCATCGTAATGGGAGTTTCTCACAGTAGGGATGGCCATTTCGACTGGTGCCATAGCCTCAGAACCGAAGGTTAGTGCGAATGGGGTTTCCCTGGTTGGCCCCCGGGTGGTTGTGCGAACAGCCCATAAGGCTAGGGAAAGTTCGTCCAACCATCTACCCTCGCGTCCTTCAAGATTCTTGGTAAGGGCTGTTAGGACCAGTTTATTGGTAGCCTCCGCTTGACCGTTGCCTTGGGGTTTGCTAACTGATGGCGGACTTTGACTCTTCCCAATTCTGTTGTAAATGCTGTAGAGAAATGGAGTCCGTGATCAGAGACAATTGTATGAGGAAGGCCAAATCGGCACCAGATATAGTCATGGACGAAGTTGATTGCATTTTCTTCTGTTATCTTGGCTAGTGCCTTCGCTTCTATCCACTTGGAGAAGTAATCCACAGCTACTATCACGTACTTGCAATTACCACGGGCGAGAGGGAAGGGTCCGATGATATCTATTCCCCACATATCAAATGGCCACGTAGGTATTACAAGTGTTTGCTCAACTGCCGGTAGTCTAGGAATGTCGGAGAATCTTTGGCACTTGTCACATTTTCTAACATAGGTGTACGCGTCCTCCCTCAGGTTTGGCCAATAGTAACCTAGCGAAATGATCTTGTCAGCTAAGGTTCTGGCCCCCGGGTGTCCGCCGCAAACACCTTCATGTACTTCTGCCAGGAGCTTCTCAATTTCCTTGGGGTAGACACACCTTAGCAGGGGGCTTCGTGAAAGACCTTCGGTAGAGGACTACGTTCATCACAACGAACCTTGGGGACCTCTTCTTGATAAGTTTAGCTTGCGCCTCATCTTTCGGGAGTTGGCTCTTCTCGATGTAGTCAATGTAGTCATCGATCCAGCATTTCTCCTCTCCATCTAGGAGCATGACTTGCAATCTTTCATACGCAGGTTCCTCAGCATAAACTACGTATGGATTGGTCATAGACTTAGACACATCCATGGTTGCTAGTTTAGATAGAACGTATGCGATTTGGTTGTCTTCCCTGCCTATTTGCTTGAGTTCAAAGAATTCCATCTTCTTTGTTATGTCCAGGACAAGGTCTCTATATTTGGCAAGGGTGGGGTCTTGGGTGTTATACTCTCCCTTTACTTGTTTGACTACGAGTTGGGAGTCACAGAAAGCTGCCACCTTAGTTGCTCCGTAGAAGGAGGCCAACTCAATGCCAAATATTAGAGCTTCGTATTCAGCTTGATTGTTGGAAGCAGGAAACTTGAATCGGATGATGTCTTGCATGGTGTACTCTCCTTTCGGGCTTGCTAGTACAACTCCAGCTCCGCTTCTTTCCTTTGTAGCTGATCCGTCCGTATACAAGATCCAACAGTTGGATGGGAGTTCGATGGGAGACTCTTCTTCCTCCGGTATGTTTTGCTTACGGGAGGTGGGGACATGTTCACCCATAAAAGCAGTCTCAACCATGAAGTCAACCAAAGGCTGTGCCAGGAGGGTCTTCCTTGGTTGGCAGGTGATATCAAACTCAGTAAGAGCGAAGGACCAATTAAGGAGACGCCCGGAGCCGTCCAACTTATGTAATATCTTCTTCAGTGGCTCGTTCGTGTACACGGTGATGGGATGTGCAGAAAAATAGGCACGTAGTTTCCTTGATGCAATAACTAGCGCGTACGCTATCTTCTCCACATTGAAGTATCTGCTTTCTACGTCGGATAATGCTTTTGACACGTAGTACACAGGTTTCTGAGTTCCTTCATCGTTTCTTACGAGGACAGCTGCGACTGCATGATCGGTGGCAGCTAGGAAGACATACAGCATCTCACCGGTAGTCGGGCTGCTGAGCAAGGGAGGGGAACCCAAGTACTCCTTCAACCGGAGGAATGCCTCGGAGCATTTGGGAGTCCAGGAGAAGCTCTTGGTACCCTTCAATACCTTGAAGAAGGGCAGTGACTTTTCGACGGATTTGGCGATGAATCTTCCAAGTGCCGCTATTCTTCCATTTAGTCTTTGAACCTCCTTGATGGTGGTAGGTTCCTTCATGTCAATTAGTGCCTTGATCTTCTCAGGGTTTGCCTCAATTCCCCTCTGTGATACCATGAAGCCCAAAAACTTTCCAGCTGTCACTCCGAATACACATTTACTTGGGTTTAACTTCATGTTGTTAGCTCGGAGGTTGTTTATTGTCTCTTCCAAGTCAGGAGCGTGACTGCCCTCCTTGGTCTTTATGACCATGTCATCAATATAGGCCTCCATGTTGCGACCTATTTGTGCTTCGAACACCTTGTTCACCATACGTTGGTATGTAGCACCGGCATTTTTGAGCCCAAAGGGCATCATAACATAACAGTAGTTTCCCCCCGGTATTTGGAAGGCCGTATTTTCAATGTCCTCATCCGCCATTTTTATCTGATGATAGCCTGAATAGGCATCTAGGAAGCTGAGTGTTTGGTGTCCAACAATGGAGTCGACCAACTTGTCAATTCTGGGGAGAGGATAGCTGTCCTTGGGGAAGGCTTTGTTCAGATCAGTGAAGTCTATACACATACGCCACTTCCCATTTTGCTTTTTCACCATTACTACATTGGCCAACCAAACGGGGTACTTGAATTCACGAATTATTCCGGCGCTCAGTAGCTTTTGCACCTCTTCCTTAATAGCCTCCTCCTTGTCCCTTGCAAAATTTCTCCTTGTCTGGGAGATAGTTTTCGCCAAGGGGTCAACTTCCAAGTGATGGAGTGCTACTTCTTCATTAATCCCCCTCATGTCTTCGACTCTCCAAGCAAAGACGTCGAGACTGTTTTTTAAGAGGGAGACGATTCTTTCCTTATCTTCTGGAGATAACTGGCCCCCGAGTTTGATTTTTTGTTCAGGATAGTCAGGGTTAATGACCACCTCTTCCAGTTCGTCTACAGGCTCCATTTCAGGACCATCTCGAAATTCCAGGGACTCGATGATAATTTCTCTAATTCTCCAACCTTCATTGTTATCTACATTGAGGTCCTCTTCCTCCATTAGTTCATCAACGTCGAGCGGATCGACCTTCCTCAAGTCATGGTTGGCCCCCGAGTTCTGGCCGTTGACGAGAATGGGATCTTGCTCAGAGACGGGTGGAACTATGCCCTGGTCGCCTGCAATTTCTAGAACCATAAGCTCTTCTTCTAGGACCTCACGGATGTAGCTCAGCCTAGAGCTAGTTTCGGTAGTTTTTTGAGATTTAAAGACCTTGATGTTTTCTTCGGGGGTATCTATCTCCACGGTCTTAGATTTCTTCCTGCTTCTGACGACATGTTCCAAGAAGTCTTTGGGGGTCGCCCTCACACATCCAATTCCGGCACGAGTGGGAAATTTAACTCGTTGGTGAGGAAGGGAGGCAACCAGTCCAAGTTTAGCTTGACTTGGAATGCCTATGATAGCATGATAATCACTTGTCAAATCCATGACTACGAAACTGACAGTAGCCTTGGATCTGAAGGGATGTTCGCCAATTTCAAGTTCTAGCTCCACCGTTCCCTTAGCTCCAACCTCATGGTTGGTGAATCCTTCCAGCCTTCCATGATATGGTTCCAGCATGGTGTCTTTCAAGCCCATCTGTTAGAAAGCGGAATAGTATAGAATGTCATGGGAGGCCCCCCGTGTCCACAAGTAATCTTTTCGATTCCACATTATCAATCCGACCCTTTATCACCAAGGGTTGTTCACGGGCAGCACGGCTCCCTGCCAATTCGTTGGGAGAAAAACTGATGACCTCTTCCGCCTTATGAATCCAAGCAGGCACGTGGTACACTTTGCTCTGTTCATGGATTTGGTCCCTTAGCTTTCTGGTGGAAGTCACCTCTTCACGGATCACATGTAACTTAGCCCTAGGAGGCCTACGTTCTCCGTCCTCACTTTTATCATCGTCTTCACTTTCCTCTTACTTCCGCTTCCGCTTGCCATCCTTTTTCATGACATAGCGGTCTAACTTTCCCTCGTCAACCCACCGTTGGATCATTTTCTTGAGGGCCCAACAGTTGTCAGTGGTGTGGCCATTATCCTTGTGGAAATCACAGTATTTGGAGGTGTCACGGGGAAATTTTGGTTTATCGATCAACGGATGAGGAGGTGGAAGATTTACTAGTTGCATGATCTCAGAGATGGGTTTGGTAAGAGGAGTGAACACTTCTGGCTTCTCAGTGCTTCTTGTTCTGTTCTTCCCCTTGGATCCCTTGCCATTCCCATTGTCATTCTGGCGAGTGCCCGCCGCCTCTGGTTCCACCTTGTCGGATCCCCATTTCTTGCTTTTGTCCTCAGCCATTGCAATGGCGTATGCCACTTGGTACAATTCAGACTTGGACTTAGGTTCCCGGGCGGAGAGTTGATAAATGAGGGGACCGGATTTTAATCTGGGGTTAAAACAAACAATGACCTCCCTGTCAGTGAGGCTTTCCTCTACTTGGTCAGCCATTTTTCGAAATCGGTTGTAATAACTGAGGGTGGTTTCCCCTTTTCCTTGCTCGATATTGGCAAGGTCGGTCAATCTCATCTTTCTCCTTCCAGCTGTGGCAAAGTGATTCAAGAACATTCTCCTCATGCCTCTCCAGCTATCGATGCAACCTTTTTTCAGCTCACGAAACCAGGTCAAGGCTGTTCCGGAAAAGGTGCTCGCGAAAGATTTACAGAGCATGTCATCAGCTATAGTGAGGAGGTTCATGGTTTGCTCAAAAATTTGCACATGGTCCTTCGCGTCAGTGGTTCCGTTGTACTTTTCAAAGTTCGGGACCTTAAAGTGAGAATTTGGTGGTGCAGCAGTTATCCTCAGGAAGAATGGACGAGTTGACCAGTCAAAGTCATCGTCATCAACTTTCTTTCCCATTTCCATGTCATCCAGCCTCTGTTTCAATAGTTCCCATTGTTTCGTTTCCACTCCCTTATCATTGCTAGAGCGGGTGCTTCGTTGGGAGCTACGAGTTGATTTATCCTTGGGGTGACCATTCACCCTACTGTGCTCCACGTCATTTCGGTGGCTGTCACGTCGTTTCGATGGTGCCTTATCACGTCTTGGTTCCAACTCTTGGCCATCAAGTATCATTCTGTATGGTTCAGGTGTTCTTGGTCGTGCGAATTCACGATGACGAGGACGGGGAGAGTCAGGGCGAGGTCGACGAGGTCGAGGGGACCTGGGACGACGAGGCGCCATGACAAGATGAGGAGGGGAAAGCCTCTTGGATAAGCTGAGTTTCGTCCTTAAGTCCTTTGAGTTCACTTCTTGTTCCCTGGAACTCAACTGGCTTCTCAGGTCAACTACCTGGTCTTACGGGGGGACTCTCGGAGGGCCTGCTTAGGTGGTACAGCAGGGTCGAGGGGAGGACCTCTTCGCTCACCCTGCTCCCTTCCACGAGGGTTGCCCATCGATGGCAGCATGAATTCAGCCATGGAATTGTCAGGATCCAATTGCAAAAGAGCAACTTGTGTCTCATACATCCTTTGCAATGTCTCCATTTGTCTATGTAGCAGAGTGCGTCGGTCAACGGGTTGAGTTCCCTCGGCTTGACTGACGTCGGCATTCTTTGTCATCTTCCTCCCCACTCGCTTCCACGAGGGCGAGTAGGACGAGGAAGGTTAGCTCCCTCTCCCTCGGCATTCGCCTGACCCATAGAACGTAGAGTCATGGCGAGGGGAGGGGGTCCTTCAGGCTGAGGTGGGGGAGGAGGAAGCACCTCGGCATCCGGGTTAACCCCATTCACTTGGGTTTTTTCCTCAGCAGTTACACTTGTGAATTGTCCGTCCATTGCAAATCAAGAATTGTAACAATGAATTTACCAGAAGAGAGGTTTTTCAACAGATCCCAATTTCAGGCAAAATTGGGGCAAATTCCAACTGCTGCGGTAGTATTACAATTGCGATTTTACCAATACCAAGAATTTCCGGCCAAAACGCAAGTTTTAAATACAAACTTGGCGAATTCCGACTGAAATTTGCAGATTCCGGTCGAATCAAGAACAAAACAGAATCGGAGCAGATTTTCCATTCTAATCAAGAACAAATTCGGCAAAAAACACTCTGCAGGCGAACTTTTCCAGGCCAAACAAAGGGTGTTTGAATCGATTTCCCGACAATGGAACCAATTGATGATGCCAAAATCGTCAAATCAGCCCAAATCCAAGCGTTCGGATGCTCCGGAGATTGCTAGGCCTGAAAATAAGAGAAAACACGTAAACTAAGCCGGGGCGAGTCCGGCTAAAGGCCCTCCGGCGTGAGAGTAAGTTCACGGTTTGTGTATGGGAAACTAAATTAACAGAGTTTCTGTATTGTAAAAAGTAACGTACCAAATAATAGGCCATATGACTTGTATTTATAGGGATGGATTGATAGAATCCATGTAGAATTGAACTTGCAAAGAGATAAGATAATAATCCTAAGAGGATTATATCTGTTAAGGAGTCATTGTTTGACTTGAATTGGTGTAGGTGGTTACAATCCTGATTGGATCATAACTGTTGAATCCTTGTTTGAATAGGATTGTACGATCTGCTAGCCGGAAGGCCGAGGAGCATGAATTCCTTATCTCGGCATTGGCAAGTAAGCCGAGATGCGTGATTCTGCTTCCTCGTCATTTGATGATTGGCCGACATGTGAATATGCAGGGGTGAATGATTCTGTCTCCTCGTCATGTGATGATATGCCGAGGTAAGAACTTTTCTCTCCTCGTCACTTGTGACGTCTCAGAGCATGATGAGCCAAGTATGAAGAGCTTGTCGTCGATGTAAGGCCGAGGTGATACTCCTCGGCATACGAGGAGGGTACCTCGGCCCTTGTAATTTGAGCATTGATACTTGTGTATTGGATTATGTTTATAGCCCAATTCATTTGGGCCCAACTCGGGCAAGCCCATGTTCATACCTCGGTTTATACTGTTCAGTAGTAAATACTTTTAATAAAATCATGAAATCCTATCACAAGGATGAATACTTTCAAATACTAAAGAACGTAATCCCTTATCTCGGTTGTTTGCACTTTCCTTGCACAATTTCTCGCACGAATCTACAATCATGCAAAAGGTTCTCTTAGGGTAAAAGTAATTTATATTTACTTAACCCATAAACTATCTTCAATAGCCTTGTTAACCTAAGAGTTATTCTCTTTTAAATCCCCTAAAGGTTAACCCTTTACCCCTTTAGATTTATCAAAATACCCCTAGGGTTTCTAAGTTCAAAACTCCTTTAAGTTTTCTTCAATCCAATTTACACGCACTATTTACACCTTTTTCCAGCACACACAAACACACACTAAACCCTATCACACACACGCACTAAACCCTAACACACCCACACTCACCAGCCGCCACTCACACACACATACACGGCTGTACACTCACACACTCACACACTCAACACGCACACATGTTGCACACACACAGCAAACACACGGCACATACACCCCACACACACGGCACACATACACTCACACACACAAAACTCTAATCTTTCTTATAAACCCTAGCATGCATCGTTAATACCATTGATTAACATGCCAAAACCCTAATCTTAATCCTAAAGGTTTTAGGGTTTCTTAGGGTTTTAAATCTAAAAACCATAGCAACAAAGGATTTCATCTTACCTTGGTTTTGATCTTCAAGACGAATCGATGGAGTTTTTCTTCCTGCTTCTCTTCCAAGTTCCGTCTCACTCTCTCTCTTTCTCTCTCTTGGCGCCGCCTCTCTCTCTCCACACGGCACTCTCTCTCTCTCTCTCTATCTTTCTTTGATTATAAAATTATGAGACTCCTAGGTTTAGAAAAGAGTATTTAGAATTGATTTTCCAAAACCTAAACTCAGTAATATCTAAGTCCAAAACAAAAAGGTAATTCAAATTCAATGGATTTTCAAAACCTAGGCCCAGCTTAATCTAATCCATCTAGGAAAAGGTGATACAATCTATTAATCAAATAAAACAATTAATTAATAAAAGAAAAGAATAAGAAATAAAATTTTAGGGTTATTACAATTATAATTATAATAACACTCCAATATTTGTAGAAAACACGGCACTAAAAGTGTCCTTTTGATGTTTATGGTGATTGTGGGGTACCCTATAACATTTTTTTTTTTTTAATATTTTCTATAGGGGACCCACATAATAATAAATATTTACAAGAGAGTTATGTTACATCCTTTTCTTAGGGTTTTTTTTAAGAATTCTTAGGGGGTTCTTAAAAAGTTGATAATGGTAGGTGTTTTTGGAAACGGTATCATTAAAAATTATCTTATTAAATAAATAACATTATTCATTTACTTAATTTAATTGGGAAAAACAATACTGTTATCTAAAAAAATAAAAAATAAAAATTGATTATTTACAAGTTCCAAATAAGCCAAAAAAAAATGTTGTTCTGACGGATAGTCAAGATGAGCAGGCCTGGCTCCGGCCCGTATCTATAAGGACCAGCAAGAAAAGGTCCAATACGATAAGGCCCATGTACGTAATGGCCCGTTAGCCAAAATAATAAAGTTGGAGGTGCGGGGAATCGAACCCCGTGCCTCTCGCATGCGAAGCGAGCGCTCTACCATATGAGCTACACCCCCAATTCTTGTTGTATTGCTCATATAATATAATTTAACAACAATATTATTATCTCCTATATAAATTAATCTATCTTTATTCCCAAATTCAAAGAGCGAAATGAAAGTTGAAAACTAGCGGGAAAATCATCGACGATGGTGATCATATTACGTTTAGGAAAATCAATAGCTGGCGAATCCATCACCGACTGCTAGCGTTCAAATGTGTGCTCGATCGATCAATCGAATCCATTGAATTGGCTTTAGAATTGGTAGCTAACGATACAGAATCGTTTAGTTCTGTGATCAAGGACGTTAATGCCTTGATTCGGACGGTTAAGGAGAAGATGGATGCCGAGGATAGAAAGAAGGAGGACAAAGTACTCCGACGTAACGGAAATGCTGAGAAGCCGGCGCCGGAAACTTCAACAGTGACGGAAACAAACTCTGCCGGTTTAGGGTTTTTGTTCTCTCGAAATCTTTCCCGAATTGTTGATCAAGTTGTATTTCATGATTTGTGTTTGTGTGTTATTTTACATTTTGTTGGTGAATTGTGTTATTGCGTTTGCCCTAGGTTAAACGTTCATGTCCCTCCAGGAACAAGTTCAAGGTCCATTACTTGTGAAATCAAGAAGAATCATCTGAAAGTTGGACTAGGGGGTCAGCCTCTGATCATCGATGTAAGTGTTGCATCCACTTATTGCATCATTCATTCATATCAGCAATTTGTTTCTCTAACTCTTTCAGCTGTTCGAGACTCGAGTTGTTAATTGTGATTCACTCCCTCTAATTGTGACTGTGTGGGAACTTGCGGCGGGAGCTTGGTTAAGGGTGGTCCTGAGATTAACTCTCTAAAAGTAGAAGATTACCCCCCCCCCCTTCACGGCACATACACAAACACACACACCGAAGAGCAGAAGAGTTCAGAATTTGCATGGTCTTTATACGAATACCTTGCATTTTCCCTTCCTGAACTGACTTCGTTGTTATACATATCATTGTTTTTGTTCCTATTTAGGTTGATCATCTGAACAGAAGGAAATGGGCCTTCCAACATGTGTTAAGAGGCAGGAGCATGAACTCTTAAAAAATTCACGGCAGAAAATCCTGAGACGGACTTTTCCAGGGGTAACTTCGCCTGAGGTAAATCCTGAGACGGATATAGTGATCCGTATGTTGTTATACATCATTGTTTTAGTCCAAGACTGTGTTGGATATAGTGATCAGTATGTTGTTTAAACTTGTCTATACTCTAAGTGCCACTCATCTGTTAAGAACAAAAAAGAGTAGAAGAAGGAGAAGAGAGAAGACAGGAGATTGGGATAATATTTTCTTCATAATCCATACCGAAAAGAAACAAGAACATTAAAAAGGAGTTGAAATAACCACCCACCAACACACGAACCCCACTACTTGGGTAGTTGTTTTGAGGAGGGAACTACCTACCTAAACAAAAGGAATAACATAAAATAACACAAACTAACTGACAAACTAACTGACTAAGCTACTAGACTTATTGGTGTTGCATGGGCTGGTCTTGCAGTGACCACATCATTCCTCCCCACTTGCAGCATCCTTGTCCGCAAGGATGAAGTCCGGGTAGGACCTGACGAAACGCCTCTCGTTCTCCCAGGTTGCATCTTCCTCCATGGCCCCCCGCCACTTAATGAGAACTTCACGTCTAGGCCGATAGCGACCCTTAGTAATAGTGCGACGTCCTAGCAAGGCTTCGGGTTGGGCAAAGCAAGACATCATCGTCGGAGGTAGCCGGCAATGGTCCCGGCGCAGAGTGTGAATCGGGCCCAAGTGCTTGCGCAAAAGGCTCACGTGGAACACATCGTGAATTGGCGGAAGGTGGCAACTCTAAACGATATGCCACTGGACCAATGCGTGCGACGATTCGATAGGGACCAAAAAATCGAGGTGCCAATTTCATGGAGGACCGAAAGGCAACACTAGTTTGTCGATAGGGTTGAAGTTTAAGATAGACATAATCCCCTACTTCAAACGTAACTTCCCTTCGATGTTGATCAGCCTGTGTCTTCATACGGTGAGCTGCCGTAGTCAGATTTTGATGGAGTGTCCTGAGTATAGTGGTGCGATCTCTCAGAAAGTTATCCACACTGAAGGTTGGACGAACCCGGAATATAGTCAAGGAGGCGAGGTGGAGGAGCCCCGTAAAAACTTCGAACGGAGTCGGCTTTGTGACGGAGTGAACCGAAGTATTGTAGCCGAACTCGGCCCACGGAAGCCGCCTACCCACTTCTTGGTTGGTCGCCGCAAAGCAACGAAGATACCGTTCAAGTGTGCGATTCATTACCTCCGTTTGCCCATCCGTTTCTGGGTGGTAGCTAGAACTCATGCGTAACTGGGTGCCTTGCAACTCGAATAATGCCTTCCAAAAGTGACTAACAAATACCTTATCTCGGTCACTAACAATTGATGCTGGGAAGCCATGAAGTCTAACCACATTAGCTATAAAAGACTTGGCAACCGCAGGCGTAATAAGGGTGCTTCAGTGGCCACAAAGTGGCTATACTTTGATAATCTATCAACCACCACCATGATAACCGAATACCCTTGAGACAATGGCAACCCCTCGATGAAGTCCATGGAAACATCAGTCCATATTTTGGTGGGAATGGGAAGAGGTTGCAATAACCCGGCCGGCTTCATGGTGTCGAATTTGAAACGTTGACATATTTCACACCGACGCAAGAAATCCCTCACATCACGCCGCAGATTGGGCCATTGGAAGCTGTCCCGGACTCTACTAAGAGTCTTCTTGAACCCGAAATGCCCTCCCACTGGGCTGAGTGGCTGTCTGCAAGTACTTGTGGGATCAAAGCCGAGGTAGGGCTCAAATATATTCGACCGTGAGAGAACCAAACTCCATCATGTTGCTGAAAATGCTGTCCAGTTAAGCGCTGATAAAAAGGATCACTTCCTGTCTCGGTTTGTAGCTGCTGCCACCATTCTGATCTTGGCGCCGAAATAGAAATAAATTGGAACTCAACTCGGCGGGATAACGAGTCCGCCGCTTGATTGTCGACCCCCTTTTTGTACTCAATGTTGTAATCGTACCCCATCAGCTTAGGTAGCCATCGAGCTTGGGCTGGCGTGGTGATCCGCTGTTCTAGCAAATATTTCAAGCTTCGTTGGTCAGTGCGGACAGTAAATCTCCGCCCCAGCAAATACGGTCTCCATTTCCGAATAGCCTTGACAATAGCAAGCATCTCCTTCTCGTAGGCTGACAAATGAATGGCCGAACCCTTAAGGGCTTCACTAAAATAAGCAACCGGTCGCTTATTTTGTGTCAACACAGCGCCTATCCCTTTACCACTAGCGTCACACTCCACGATAAAAGGCTGAGTAAAGTCAGGAAGTACCAAAACTGGAGGTGAACTAAGGGCTTCCTTCAGTTGCTTAAATGCATGCGCTGCTGCCTCTCCCCAGTGGAATCCATCCTTAGCTAGCAGTTGGTTAAGGGGTGCGGCTAAGCCTCCAAAGTGTTGAATAAATTTTCGGTAGTAACCCGCTAGACCAAGAAACCCGCGGACTTCCTTTTGATTACTAGGAGTAGGCCACTCGCAAATGGACTTTATTTTGCTTGGATCAACTGCGACTCCTTCGTTAGAAATGATATGTCCGAGATAATCAACCTGTGACACGCCAAAGCGGCATTTCTTTTCCTTGACATACAGTTGGTTAGCCCGCAAAATAGCAAAAGCAATGCGGAGGTGCTCAATATGATCGTTCCAAGTAACTGAGTAAATGAGAATATCATCAAAAAAGACTAGAATAAACCTTCTTAGATGTGGACGGAATAGGTCGTTCATGAGCCCTTGAAAGGTTGCCGGAGCGTTTGTGAGGCCAAAGGGCATAACCAGAAATTCATAGTGTCCGTCATGGGTGCGGAAAGCAGTCTTGTGCATGTCTTCATCCTTGACTCGAATTTGGTGGTAACCGAATAAGTCGAGCTTGGAAAACCAGCGCGCCCCATGCAATTCATCCAGAAGTTCATCAATAACCGGTATTGGGTACTTATCTTTGATCGTTATTAGATTCAAAGCCCGATAATCCACACAAAACCTCCAGCTTCCATCCGCCTTCTTCACCAACAACACAGGGGACGAGAAGGGACTATGGCTAGGCCGAATCGATCCGCGGCAGCAGCGGCTCGCCTACCATACGTTCGATCTCCAACTTGTGGTAATATGGATACCGGTAAGGTCGCACACTAACTGGACCAGCTTGGGTCAGAATGGGATACAATGATCAATAGCGCGCCTTGGTGGAAGCCGCGAGTTGGTCTTAAAAATATCGTAGAATTCGTCCAAGAAACTGCTCAAGTTCCTTGGACCTTGGCGTTGTGGCGTGAGACTTTTCCCGGGAGGAAATATAAAGGAGATAGGCTCGGTCCTCGCATTCCATGAAACTCTTTCACACCCAACTCCGTAGCAGTTGACGGCTTAAGTCCCTGAAAATGTCGTTTGGTTCCCCCAGTTGTAAATGACATAGTCAATTTATGGTAATCTGTCTCTACTGGCCCTAGTGTTTGCAACCACTGGACTCCAAGAACAACATGACAAGCAGCTACTGGGAGCACATAATAATCGGCAAATACTAAGGTGCCTTGGATATTGAGTTGGAGACCCTTGCAAAGCCCGTAACATTCAATCCTTTCCCCATTTGCTATGGTCACCTCGAAATTTTTTCCTTGCTAATTATCAACCCAAATCGCCTAACAATGGCTTTGATCGATGAAATTGTGTGTACTTCCCGTCAATGAGAACCGTAACCCACGAGCCGTGTAGTCGACCTAGAACACGGAGAGTTCGCGGGTGAGAGGCCCCTGGTCATAGCATGAAAAGAAATCTCAGTGCGGCTTCCATAGGCTCTGGATCGTTCCACCACTTCCTCACCGTCAACCGGATCACGAGGCCGGTCTAGCTCCACCGAGGTCGTGTCTTCCATCATAAATAATTGAGGTTTGAGGCATCGATGGCCAACGACGAACTTTTCATCGCGGTAGTAACACAAACCTTTGTTGCGCCTCTCACGTGCTTCCCGGGGAGAAAGCCGACTAAGCCGGATGCCGCGACCGGACTTTGACGTCCGCCGGAGACGGACCCAAGAGTCCCGGAGAAACGTTGGATGCTACTTTACCCGAGGAAGGCGACGCCGAGGAACAGGAGCACTTCGCAGCTTGGTTGCGTTCTTCGACCAATCTTGCAACCCCAACGGCATCCGACAACGTCTGGGCCGCTTGATTTTAACATCCAAGCGAACCTCATCCTTCAACCCCGCAATGAAGCAACCCACAAGGAATGACTCGTGCAAACCATCAACACGCTGGGACAAAGCTTCAAGGCTTCTTGATAGATCATGATGGCCGTGAGCCGTCAGAACGGTCGTGGCCTCGGACGGATCCTCATACTGTCGGACCAAAACGAGCAAGAATGCGCCGGTAAACTCGTGCCACCGCTGCGGTCCCCGAAACTTCATGTACCAACGATGCCATTGTAGAGCCGTGCCCTCCAAATGAAAGGAAGCTAACTGAACCTGTTGTTCCGGGTCGATAGACCTAAATTCGAAGTACTGCTCCGCTTTATAGATCCATCCGTTAGGATCGTCTCCATTGAATTTCGGAAACAGGAGCTTCAGATTATCGTGACCGGGTTCCTTACCTTTACACACAACCGATGTGGTAGCCTCTTCAGCGTTACCAAAAGGGTTGATGTCAGGATTAAGGTTGGTGCGAGAAACTTGCAACTTCTGCAACTCCGTCAACACCGTTTGAAGAGTGGAATGAATTTGGTCGAAGGTGGACTCATGCCTAGCCAACGCTTCACTGACCTCATTCCGAAATTCGGCATTAGACTTGTTACGAGTATCCATCGTAACCAGGCTCTGATACCAATGTTAAGAACAAAAAGAGTAGAAGAAGGAGAAGAGAGAAGACAGGAGATTGGGATAATATTTTCTTCATAATCCATACCGAAAAGAAACAAGAACATTAAAAAGGAGTTGAAATAACCACCCACCAACACACGAACCCCACTACTTGGGTAGTTGTTTTGAGGAGGGAACTACCTACCTAAACAAAAGGAATAACATAAAATAACACAAACTAACTGACAAACTAACTGACTAAGCTACTAGACTTATTGGTGTTGCATGGGCTGGTCTTGCAGTGACCACATCATCATCAGTCCCAAACGAATGTTCATTTTAATCGCAGCATTAGTCCGTATTCGATCCGTTTGAGCTATTTTTTCGCATTCCTTGTAAATTTTTCGTCGATAAAATAAAATTTCAGGTCAAGAGTTTCTTTCATGTTAGGAGAAAGTGGTATTGCCTTTAATACTTTTGTGAAGCTCAGCATCAAATTACAATGTGTGAAGAGAATTCGAGCCCCGCACCTTTCAAAAGAAAGCCTAGCTATCAGTGGCAGGGCTCGTTGGCTAAATAAATATTTATTTTTAATAATCTTATCATAAATGATTTTTTTTAGTTTAAAAATCACATTTACAAGATTAAAAGTTCAACAATAACATTCATAAATATTTTGTTGGGGATTTGAGGGGTCTCACACCCAATATCCAATACTAGCAATCATAATTTAACGTGACTCATTTGTTATACTAACAATATTTTTTCACTCACTATTACATACTCCCTCCGTCCCAAGAAATCCTTCACCATTTTTAGCCCGGCACGCAAATTAAGGAAATAGGTGGGAAGAAAACATGTTGTGAGTGTAATTTAAAAATAGAAGAGAGAATTAGTGGAGGAAATAGTAAATTTAAAAAGTGTTGTGAGTGTAATAGTGAATTAGGAGAGAGAATGAGTGGAGGAAATAGTGAGTGGGTATAATAGAATATTAATAAAACATTTCCATTTTAGGAAAGGTGAAGCTTCAAACGGGACGCCATTTTGGGTAAAAGGTGAAGGATTTTTTGGGACGGAGGGAGTATTCCACATTCTTTCATATATCACTTTTAATAATCACAATACTTACTACTAGACTGTTAGAGATATTATCCCACATTGGGAATTGATAAACCTTGCATATGACATATAATGATCCTGGGCCACTCTCCTTAGTATCAATTGGTTTTAAGGTGAAACCTTAGACTTTAAGATGGTATCAGAGCAGGTCCTTACACGTGCAGGCCCAACGGCCCACGATGTTACTCCGCGCCACCCGATTAATAAGTCCATTGTTTTGGTAGAAAAAAAACAATAAAGTAGAATCTTAACTAGGTTTAGTGTGTGGATTGAATAATAAGGAGGGAACTATGGAATTCGATTATATGGAACAAAAGAATGAAAAAGAGAAAATGACAACACGATTTGTTAACGAGGAAAACCTTGGAGGTGATAACCTCTTTGGAAAAAACCCCGGGAGTTAGGTCTCCAACCTTAAAGGTTTCACTATAATAATCACGATTACAACTTTGGAAGATAATGGAGAGGATTACAAAAGCTTGTGTGTAGAGTGTGTGCGTATGAGCATGAATGTGTTTTTCCGTCTCCATTTCCCCTTAAATACAAGTAGATATGAAAGAGTCAATATGGTTCCTATAATCTCGGCATTTTGGTTTATCACTTCAACCTCCGTGAGACCAAGTCGCCCTAGCCGTTTGAAGGTCTGTTGAACGTGCTTGGAGATTGTTCCGCATTCCTCTCTTAATTACTGAAAAATAAGAATTAGAATATTAGGAAATATTGAACAAGTAAATATTAAAACAATACTTACAGTGTAATGACATCTCGATATGCAGGATCAATTGAAGATGTCGCCATGTTGAAAAATGCCCACAACAGTTTGTCCCCAAAAACATTTGACTATGTTGGCAACTGAAGAGGCAAAATGTTTTTTCTTTTGAATTAATGGTCCAACCGTCCGCCCGCTTGATGGGACGTGTTGGAAGACGTGGCGTTGAAATGGACGGTTGGGGAGAAGAGTTATTTTTGAAAAGGAACTCTTTTTCTTTTTATTAACCGCTTGAGAGGATAAATTAATCTTCTCAAAGCTTCTTTTCACCTCCGTTGGCCCACGGCGCCGTTCGTCTCCAAGGTAAAATTCCTCCGTCTCTCGCCTTCTCTCTTTGTTTATTTTTCTCTTTTTGCTTTGTCAACCATGGGTAAAACGAGGTTGTCTGCGTCCAAACCCAAGAAAGCGTCATCCCCACAAGGTCCCGTAGAAATTAATCTCAACGATTTTGTTTGCGGAAATCTTCTCACTAAACCAACTGAAGAAACTTGTTTGTTCAACGATTCTCAAATAGAGTCCATAAAACAACAATGTTGCTTCCCAAGTGGTGCAATTTTTCATCCTTTTTCCATAAAACTTAGGTCTGACCACATTTCCTTCAAATGGATCTGTTTCTTTGAATATCCCTTCCTTCTAGGGTTTAGTTACCCTTTTCCTCTGTTGGTTACTGAGTTCTTTCGAAAAACTCAACTGGCTTATGCTCAACTTATGCCAATGGCCTGGCGAGTTTTTGCTTTTGTCCTCAAAGTAAACCGAGAAAACGGACTAAACCTAGGGCTTCCCGAAATTGCCTATTCCTATGATCTTCAACTTTTTGGTTCCAAAAGGTACCTTTTAGAAAGAAATCGGGTAGAAATCCTTTGATGAGCACCACATCCTCCGGTGATAGGGGATGGAAGAATAGATTTTTCTTTGTTGATAGGACGTCGATTGGAGAAAAGGATGAGATATCGAAGCAATGGAACAAGGGAGGTACTTAAATTCTTACTCTTGTGACTTCTCGTTCTTGAGACAAACCGAATTGTAATTGTTCTTGCTTTTATGTAGATATTGATTGGGGAGAATTGTTTCCACACCGCCAAAGACACTCTAGCCAAAATCGAAGAGTTTTCGATCTCCTCTCGATAAGAGGTCTCCCAAAGGTTTGTTGGAAGCTTCGTCGACTATTCCGGAGGATATAAAGGCTTCTACTTACGTAATTATGTCCACCTGGTAAGCTTGGTATCTTGTTACCTTTGATAACCTGTCATCAATTTGATGTGTTATTCGTTATTGACAATATCTCTATGTCCATGCAGCTCTCCAAACCGGTAGTTTCGGGGTCGACTTTGACCTGGATGATATTGAAGCCCTGCTCTCTGAACCCGTTGTCAAGATTGAAAAGAAACCTCCACCTGCTCCTAAGAAGAGTCCTGTTCCTGACGAAAGCATTGGTATTGGCTCTAGGGTGAGGAAGAGAAAAGCTAGCCAAGAGGAAGTGATCGAGGTTGGAGACTCCTTTGATGGAATGTCAGCGGGAGATTTCAAGAAGAAATTCATGAGCCTTGCTAATGGGGTAAGACACCATTAATTGGATATTGAATAGTTTCAAAGGTTGTTATAACATTTAGTAATATCAAGATGTCATTTTTCAGACTATAGGGTACGTGGAGGAATTGGCAAAAGAAGTTGAAATGGTAAAGAAGAAGTCCAAAGCTGACCTCGCTTTGGTCAGGAAGGAGAAGTTGGCATTAGATAATAAGGTGAAGGAATATGAGAAGACTATAGAGCAATTAAGCAAGTCAGTGGGAGAACAAGAACAGACAGTGAAGGACTTATTGAATAGTCTGGCGAAAAGTGAGGATGACCACAACAAGGAGATAGCAGAAGTGAGGAATTCTTGCAAACTAGCTGCAGCGAAGACCGTTTCTCAATGCAAGGTGAAGATGATGAAGGAATATCAGGAAGGGAAGGCTGGCGCTTGGGATATCAATAGGGAATGTGCCTATCTGTTCAAGTTGACAGGTGAGGTGACGGACGAGGGCGAGGTGTCGTCAAGTCCGTATGAAACGATTGTCGGATGCACCGGCGGTTGGAGAAGTGACACCAGATGCAACACCTGCGGCAGAAGCCACCTAAAAAAGAAGGTAAAACAACTTGGTTCTTGGTATTTTGTTAACGTTTACTGGGGTGGAATCCCTTAAGACAATTTTTATTTTCGTTTGGTTTGTAATGGGTCCATAAGGACTAAAGACAATCTTTTTTATGTGTTGGGTTGGTCCAACACTTGTGCTCGTTTACTGTTGGTAGTTCGGATACTTTATGGTTTCTTTAGTTTAATTATGGTTTAATAGTTTTCAAGCACGTCAAGGCTTGTTTCTTTTGGATAATTTTTTGTATGGCGACATGATAGTATGTCGAAATGATAGATACTTAGGATGACATTTATACGTCATAAACCGTAGATACTTGGATGACACGCATATGCCATAAACCGTAGATACTTAGATGACACGTATATGCCATAAACCGTAGATACTTAGATGACACGAATATGCCATAACCATAAGAATAATACTTAAGATCAATCATCTAACTGAGTGGGAATGGGTAAGCTATATGAGTTTACCCATATAGGCCCACCCCACACCTCAATTAGTGAGATAACTTGCGCTCCAGGCGAAGGTGTGGTAACCTAACTTCTTAAGAAAGAGGTAATTAACTCTTTAAACCTTAGAAGGGATTGTGTACCTTTACTTGAGAAGAGATGGCCAGTCTCTAACGGAGGAGAAATCGTTGTTCCTTGCGTGCATTCGATATGTCCCCATGTAAATGTGTCAATACCTCATAATATAGAAACACGTTAAAAACGGACGCCAACTAAAGTTGACGTCTCTCCACAAAGTGTATTAGCGACATCTTAACTTGTAAATAATAAAAAAGATGCATAGGAGAAAAGAAAGGTTGTAAAGAATTAAAAGACGATTCATACCTGGAAAGATGAGTTCATGGGAAATCATATTTAAATGTAATACCTTTTGAGATGAATGGCGTTCCAACTTCGCGGTATCATTTGGCCATCCAAGGTTGCAAGGCGATATGCTCCTTTTCCGGCTTGTGCATCTATTAAGTAGGGTCCCTCCCATTTTGGGGCGAGCTTGCTGCATTGGGCTCCTTGGTATTTTGGAATGCCTTTCGTAGGACTAAGTCTCCTACTTGAAACCTTCTAACCCTTACGTTTTTATTGTAAGATCGGGCTACCCTTTCACGTACTGTTGCCATGCGAACTTTGGCCATGTCCCTTAGCTCGTCCACGGTATCCAGGTCATATATCAAGATGTCTTTATTATGTTCGGATGTCGCATGGGTTTGTATCTTTCCGTTGGTACAAGGACTTGTGGAATAACGTATTCGGTTCCAAATACAAGTGAATAGGGGTTTGACCGGTAGCATTCTTAGATGTCGTCCTGTCGGCCCATAGGACCATTGGTAACTCTTACGCCCAACGTCCTTTCTTCTATTTTAGTCTCTTTTAAGTTGTTGATTATTATTTTGTTGCTAGACTCTGCTGTCCATTGGCTTGAGGGTGAACAGGCGAAGATGTCACCATCTTAACACCCCAAGATGTCAAGAAATCTTGGGTCCTCTTCTTGATGAATTGAGAGCCGTTGTCACAAATTATCTACGATGGAATTCGAATCGGTGAATATGTTCCTTTTGATAAAAGATATCACTTCTTTGTCACGAACTTGCACATATGCCTCGGCCTCTACCCATTTAGAAAAGTAGTCTGTCATGGCCAAAAGAAATACTCGTCCCACTGGTGCTATGGAAAGTTTTCCTACTATGTCCATTCCCCAAACCATAAAAGGCTATGGTGACGGGATAGGATGTAGCGGTTCGGTGGCGGTGCGGGATGTCCCCATGTCGTTGACGGGAATCACATTTCTTTGCGTAGTCAACGGCATCTTTTCTCATTGTAGGCCGAAATAGCCCATTCTAAGAGCTTTAGTATGTAAACTTACGCCCCGGTATGATTTCCACAATCTCCTTCGTGCAGGCTCCTTGAGAACACGATGGGCTCTATACTGCCTCTAGACATCTTAAGTAGTGACTGCGGCGGATTTTCTAAACAAGAGATTATCAATAAGTACATATTTAGATACTCTTACCACTGAAGGCTCTTGCGTTTTTCTCCTCGGCGGGATCGTATCATCTAAGAGATATTTGATAATAGGAGGCTGTCCCGAGGTTCTTTGCGGGAGAGGCAAGTATGTCGGCATCCGGGCGAACATCTCAAGATGGTCAATTCTTTGGGATGTCGGCATGTATGATTGGGATCTTGGTTTGTGAGAGGCTTTTGAAGGGCGAACCCAAGTTTGCCGAGCATGCGCTTGAGAATTTTCTTCCGTGGGATTTGTTCCAAGGAAAATGTTTTGAATTTGGCCGAAATAATTTTTACAATTTCCAAATATGTTGTCATCTTAGCGTTTTCGCGACGTAGGACCCGTTGTCTTGATTAACAATTAGTAATGAATCCATGAATACCGGATATGCTTGACATCTAAGTCTTGAGGCTGCAGTTAAACTGCAATTAGAGCCTCATACTACGCTTCATTGTTGGTAGCCTTGAAGCTGCAGCGATAGATTGTGGTAATATGTCCCCTTGTGGCGATTTTAGTACAACTCCAGAGACTGTATCTCTCATGTTAGAAGCACCGTCCGTGTAGAGTCCAAATTTTTAGGATGTCATCATCTTGAAGTTGTTGTACTTCCAATTCCACCTCTTGTTGTAGGGTTGGGTGAAATCGGCCACAAAATCGGCCGGGGCTTGGGATTTTATTGCGGTTATGGGCTCGTACTTGATGTCGTATGTGCTTAAGCGTACGGACCATTTCGCCATTCGACTGACATCTCTGGTTTTCTCATGACATTCTTAATAGGATAGTTAGTGCGTCAATAATAGTATGTGTTTCAAAATAGTGCCTTAACTTAATAGAAGCGATTATCAAAGCTAAAATTAATTTTTGTAAATGAGAATACCTGGTCTCGGCATCTAAGAGTGTCTTACTTATATAGTAGATGGGTTGCGATTACCATCTCGTTACTCGTCACCAAGCTGCGCTTACGGCGCCTTCGGACCTTGCTAGGTAGATGTAAAGATGTTCTTCCATCGAGGTTTGGCCAATAAGGGAGGTGTCGACGGGTAAGTTTTGAGCTCTGAAAATCTTCTTCATGTTGTTCCTCCCATTGGAACTTCTTGTTCTTTCTTAAGATGTCGTAGAAAGGTTTGCATCGATACGAGGATTTGGAAATGAATCTAGTGAGTGCGGCAATTTTTCCTGTCAATCTTTGGACGTCCTTGACGGATCGAGGTGATGACGGGTTGAGAATAGCGCGTATTTGTTACGGGGCGGCTTCAATGCCTCTTTTAGTAACCATATAACCCGAAACTTGCCGGCCTTCATTCCGTAGTTGCATTTAGGCTGGATTAAGTTTCATATTGAAACAATCCAAGATGTCAAAAGCTTGAGAGAGGTTGCTTATGTGATCCTCGGCCTTCTTGGATTTTACTACCATGTAAATCGATGTATACCTCCATTGTGTCCCCAATCGATCCTTAAACATCTTGTTGACGAGCCTTTGATACGTTGCACCTGCATTTTTAGTCCAAAAGGCATGGCAATATAACAATAAATACTGTGGGGGTTATGAAGGCGGTGTCCTCTTGGTCGAGATGGTTCCATCGAATTTGTTGAAATCCCGAGGACGCGTCCATGAAAGTGAGGAGTTCGTGACTACAGTGGCATCAACTAATGAATCTATGTGCGGCAAAGGAAAGGATCTTTTGGGCGAGGCTTTATTTAAGTCGGTGAAGTCGACGCAAACTCGCCATTTCCCGTTTCTCTTCTCTACCACAACCACATTCGCCAACCATCTTGGATAATCGACCTCCCGTATCATGTTGGCTTTGAGTAAGCGCTCTACCTCCTCCTTGATGATCGATTTACGGTTTTACGCAAACTTTCTACGTTTACGGTGCACTTTGGTTTAAAGCTAGGATTTATGTTAAGTTTGTGAGTGATGACATCTTTGCTAATGCACGTCATGTCATCATGTTTCCAAGCGAAACTCTTTATTACGCTTCTTAATAGGTTCACAAGCTTCTCTTCTATATCGACGGGATGTCGGTGCAATAAGTACTTTGATGTCCGGGTTGGAAGGATCTAACAATACTTCTTTCACATCATCCTCCCTAGCTTCCGGGACTTCACGTACTTTCCTCGGTAATTGCTATGCTTGTTTTGGAGATGTAGACGCCTTCATTGAAGTTTTGTAACATTCCTTGGCCACTGTTGATCACTTGTAAATCTTAGCGACACCCCAAGGTGTTGGAAACTTCACACACCGATGGTAAGTGGAGGGTACGGCCTTCATTCCGTGAATCCACGGTCTTCCAAGAATGACGTTGTAAGATGTTGCGCAATCAATTACGCAGAACCGCTCCATGGTGTTGAGGCCCTTTGAGTATATTGGAAGCTTTATCTCCCCCACCGTTTCTTTGACTTCACCACCGAAGCCTACCAAAGCCGAAGACTTTTTGACAATCTCCGATTCTGGGATGTTCATTTCCTTAAGGGTACTCGACATAATAAGATTGACGGGCTTTGCCCCATCTACCGAATACGTCGTATTGTACGGTTAGCGATCTGCAAGGAAATAACCCAGACCGTCATGATGGGGTTCCGGCCAAGTTATCACGATCACTTTCATCAAAGGTAATTGGATCCGGCAAGGTGTCGACATCTTGGGCCGTCTCTGCGCTTTTCCTCTTTTGACTCCTTAGCGTGTCGTTTTGCGGCGAGAATAGGATGTTCCACATATTTCGAGCCTCCACCGATGAAGTTGATCACTTTTGTTGATCTTTGGGGAGCGGCCTTTCGGCTTCATGAGGAGCTTACGCATTTCGGCCTTCTTCTTTACGGATCCCAACAACTCCTTAAGATGTCCTTTCGAGAGTAAGTAATCGATCTCCTTTCTTAACGCGATGCGGTCTTGATAACGTGTCCAAAGTCTTCATGGTAAGCGCACCATTTTGATTTGTCACGCCATCCCGTGGTTTTGTCCGTTTTCTTTGGCCATCGCTTTGTCTCCTAGGTTGCCCATTGCACAAAGTACACTGAAATGTCAACGAAAAACAATAATCGAAATGTTAGGCACATTATCACTATCTTCATCCTCACCGTCTACCGAATTAATTTTGCTAGTGTCAATTCTCGGATAAGGATTGGGACGGTTGTTCTGCGATGGGACGATTCGGTCTTTTACGTCGGGATGGTCATATGTCGACGTCTTGGATGACGACTTCGATCTTCGCGGCTCATCTTCCTCCGAGTCTTATGAACCTTAATGCCACGCTCGACTTCTTCTAGCCTCTTACAAGGAGTCATTATCAAATCTTGATAATACTTGTGAATCTTTCTTGAACCCCATTTTGAATGCTTCGTAGGCCGTCGACATGTCAAGATTGGGAATTTCTAACACCTCCTTATTGAACCGATGGACATAATCCTTGAGTCTCATTAGGTTGTTGGGTCACATTGTAGAGATCACTTGTCAACTTTTCAAATTGTCGATTGCATGAGAATTGGTTATAGAACATGTTGATGAGTGGGCGTATGAACCAATTGAACCTGGGGTTGCCTAATCGGCCATTTGAGAGCTGGTCCGGACAAAGTGGATCCAAATCCCTGCATAAGCGAGCCTCCGTCTTGAAGCGGGATATGGATTATGTCCATCTTTTCTTGATAGTGTGCAACATGCTCCTGCAGGTCCGTGGTGCCATCGTACAACTTCATGGATGGTACGGCTGAAACGCTTCGGGATGTCGACATTTGCAATTCTTTGGGACAAACCGGGATTGATTGTAACAGTTTTGGGTCTTGGTTGAATTGGAGGAGTTACACACAGCACGTTCATTATCGGCTCTACGAGATCCTGCATCTGTTTAGCTAGTGGGTTTCTGAAAGGGTCGGCCATAGGAATACGATTGAAATTATTATTATTGAAAAGATTATTTAGCAAACCGTAATCGTCTGTAGTAGTCGTGACAAAGTAGTGTTGTCTATAAATGGAATGAATGGGGTGAATCTGCGGAAGATGGCGTCGATGGGGTGTCCCCAGGTAAAGATGTCGACATCATTAAAGATGTCGGCGGATGAGTTTGAGGAGGATTTGCCCGGTGGAATGAATTCACTCTGAAATGTAGATCCTCCGGTGTTGTCAAAGTTGAGGACCCTTGCACGCAATGGTGATATGTTCTCAAGCCGAGATGCGATGAGCTGTTGGTCTTTCTGCATCTTAATCATGGAATTGGTCAACACCTTTGAATTGTTGTCTTCTTTGGTCCAACCTCTGATTCAACTTTGGTTAGGATACTCCGGATGTCGGCATCTGCATTGGAAGAGGTTGCCCCCTTTTGTGGAGTCTTCGTAGGTTGAGTCGGTGAGACCCGGTGCGAGGAGGTGGTGGTAACAAGTGGTTCTACCTCTGATGTGGGAACAACGGCGGGACCTTTCCCGGCGGTGGACACATTGGAGGGTGCAGACATAGTGAATTTGGTTAGGAAATGTTTCAAATAACCGATAAACCACGAGGCCCCTCGGTGGGCGCCAAATTGTTTTGGTAGAAAAAACAATAAAGTAGAATCTTAACTAGGTTTAGTGTGTGGATTGAATAATAAGGAGGGAACTATGGAATTCGATTATATGGAACAAAAGAATGAAAAAGAGAAAATGACAACACGATTTGTTAACGAGGAAAACCTTGGAGGTGATAACCTCTTTGGAAAAAACCCCGGGAGTTAGGTCTCCAACCTTAAAGGTTTCACTATAATAATCACGATTACAACTTTGGAAGATAATGGAGAGGATTACAAGAGCTTGTGTGTAGAGTGTGTGCGTATGAGCATGAATGTGTTTTTCCGTCTCCATTTCCCCTTAAATACAAGTAGATATGAAAGAGTCAATATGGTTCCTATAATCTCGGCATTTTGGTTTATCACTTCAACCTCCGTGAGACCAAGTCGCCCTAGCCGTTTGAAGGTCTGTTGAACGTGCTTGGAGATTGTTCCGCATTCCTCTCTTAATTACTGAAAAATAAGAATTAGAATATTAGGAAATATTGAACAAGTAAATATTAAAACAATACTTACAGTGTAATGACATCTCGATATGCAGGATCAATTGAAGATGTCGCCATGTTGAAAAATGCCCACAACAACGTTGTAAGCCTTTTTTTTAATTTACGCGTAAGATTAATTTTGTGTATTTTTTTCTGAGTGTATCGGAGTAAGTAACAATAACTCAACATCTTTCTTTCCCCAGTTTGTGACCCACCTGGAATTTGGTTTGGGCCTAATACATTCGCAATAATCAAATCTTATATGAGGACAATACTGGTGCCCTCCATCACTCCATGGGCATGTTGCTGTTGCCTTTTTGGGGAGATGGACGTGTGAAAACGATACACGTGGAATTTATTACCACGTGTTGGCATGTAAGTTGCACCCTAAAAATGATTCGAGGCAAATGTATCATGAATTATGTCCTTACCCCACGATTCCCACCGAGGGGACAGTCTATACGCAGACAAAATCTCCAATATTGGACGAACCTGCTTCCTCTCCCGTCCGAAAATATATCCTTTTTTTTCTTTTTTTTTAATTTTTAATTCAAAATACAATATAAAAATAATTATTGATGATATCAAAAGCGTTCGTGTATCAGTACAAATTCAACGAACGGTTGAATCCTACATGTTTGATTATGCTAAAAAAGATAAACAAACACGTAAACTAAGATGAAAATTTACCGGCGAATGTCATGCGGCGTGATAGTAAATATTCGTATTGTAAATAGCAAATCAATTTACAAGAGTTTGGAGTTAAAAGAAAAGTTCACCTGAATTATGTGAATTATGACTTGTATTTATAGGTTTAAAATGTAGAGTCAACATTTAAATAAGAAGTTGTGTGAGGAGGGTTATAATCCTAGTTGAATTATAACTTTTCACAATCCTTGTTTTATTAGGATTAGTATTGCCTTCTGTACGTATGTCTAGTAGGCATGATACTCGACATGTGGTGTTGGTCGACATGTTGAATGCCGAGAAAGAGGATGAGGAGGGATAGGGAAGCCCATTTCCTTGCATTGATGATTACCGAGTAGACCCTCGGTCGTCTATCATTGAGGCGTAGGTCGGCCTTTGTAGGTGCCTAGGTCGGCATATGAGGGATGCCTTGTCGGCATATTTCTGTGCCTTGTCTGCATATATCAGTATTGAGGCATTAGTCATATTACTTCCTCTGCTATATCTAGGTCGACATATTGAGAAATGACGAGTAGGCATTGTTTTGGTCAAATTCAAGCAATTCAACTTTCAAGAGGAGAATTGGGCACAATGAAATATGATAATTTAAGTTCAAGATGTGAAGACAGA
Organism: Adenophora triphylla var. japonica; assembly: GCA_022495995.1. NCBI lineage: Eukaryota > Viridiplantae > Streptophyta > Magnoliopsida > Asterales > Campanulaceae > Adenophora > Adenophora triphylla. The sequence goes on from JAFEMH010002433.1 coordinate 301,199, forward strand.
AGAGTTAACGAAAGCCCTTGAACAACTTGTTCGCCAAGCATAAAACCTCGGAACAATGGAATATTATTAGTCCGGTGATGGTAGAGAAAATGTAAGTACGAGAGAGTCTTGCTAATTGCGTACGTGAGTGTGTGTATACATGTGTTTTCTATTTAAATACAAATGGAGATAACGGTAGCAACAAAATAAATGCAATCCCTCAATATGCGCCTGAAATCTCGAAGGAGGTTAAATAATGAGGATAACATATCCCGTTCTTTGAATGAATGCGATAGAAAGCTTCTTGACTTGGTCCATAACGTCCATGGAACTTCGGAAACGGTTCCTCGAATGTCGCCACACAATAACTTTGGCGGGATGTACGGTTATTCGGGTTGATTTACCAAGTTGTTATCTCGGGATGAAGTGTCGAGATGCATCGTATGTTCTTTGTAGATCTTCTACCCCAAACAATTGCCCCTGAATTTTTGAAGTATCTAAAGATGGAAATTTGAATTTCAAAAATTCTATCTTTAACCGCCTTGCTGCTGAATTTGTGAAAGGCGAAATGTTTTGCCTTATTTGGCGAATCTTTTGGCATGAATGTAGGGCTTAAATTGAGGTATGGATTAGCACGAAATCCGGAGATAAGGATGTCTCTGAAAGGATAGGTTTTTCTATATAAAGAAGGACAATTTGATGTGGATGTTCTAAAAAAGATCCAGCCGAAGAAGCTTTCGCACAATATTGTGGCCTTAGTCATATTACTCGCTATGCTATGTATAGGTCGACATAATGAGAAATGACGAGTAGGCATGACGAGCATAGGTAGGGAAGCTCACTCCTCATGTCGTATTTGAGACTTTTATGAATTATATTTTGGGCCCAATACATTGGACATTGTCCGGTTATGACCTATGTTCGTACCTCGATTTATATCGTTCAATTATTTTTTTAAAATATAATGTCATAAATGTTGGGTTATGTAATCTAAACCAACATGAAAATTAAGGAGGATAATGAGTTTAAATATCAGAGGAATTCAAGTTGCAATATAAGTGTTCAAGGAGAATAAAGGAGCAGAATTATGGTCAAAGAAATGAATACTTTTTTATATTCATGAGACACACTACATGAGACACCAAAAATGGAAAATTGTGTCATTTCAGGTGGGAAGGAAAAAGTATTTACTAAGATCATCTCCGATGATTTGATGCAAAATTTGCAATATTTTTTTATTACGTGCAATTTTTGCATCAAACTCTCAAACAATTTTCTTTAAATCTTATGTCAAATAAAAATATTCTTAAAATATTCATTATTATTTTACTTATATAAATATATTACGTTATTTATATATTATATTATTAAATCTATTCATATATATCGGGGGAAAATAAAAAATAAAAAGTAGAGGGGAAAACGAGATAGCGCGGCTCTATCTATTACACCAAATTTGATGTAAGAAATATAGTTGTTTCATAGTAAAGCAAGGTTTCGAGTTTCATTGTAGCAAAATAATGTTCTATTTTGAAATTTTAGAATATCGTTGGGATTTTTTTAAGTTAGGTTCCGATAGAGTTACTCATACTTCCCCCATCCCATCCGGAAAGATAGAGATTTTCATGTTGGGTGTCCCATTTAAAAAGACATACGTCCAAAATTAAAATCTTTTAATAGTTCTTTATTCATTTGACTCACTTGTTATACTCAAAATAACTATACATTTACTTTTTCTTACCCCACTTCTCTCTTTTACTTCACTCTTTATACTTACAATATTATACTATTTCCTTAATTTCCGTCCAAGATTAACTTTGCGCTTCATCGAATCGAAAGAGACGGAGGGAGTACTCTTCTATTCGTCTCATAACAATAATTTATTAAAATTGAATGTGTGAAAGAAAAAAAAGTAAGTATTACAGACATGAAAAGTAAAGTAGAAAAAATAATGAAAATAAATTGTTGTTAGCGTGGAAAATGATGAAAAAAAAATAAAAATTGTAGGGAGGAAGTAGTTATTAAAGAAATCTACTGCTCCTTCCATCGGATGGGCAAAACAAAAACAAGCCATCTCGTTATTATGTCTTTATTATTTACTCACTTGTGGTTGTACTTTGAGTAATAGTGATAGTACAAACATAATGTGGTAATAAGACAAGTAAAGCAATTAAGCATGAGAAAGACATGGCATAAAAGTCCAAATGGAAAACTTAAAAATAATGGAGGTGACCTTAAGGTGACATCTTATCTCAAACATGAACATGGTCCTCTTTCCATATTATACCCCAAAGACAAACTCATACGTGTCATCTAATTATTGATGCAACTTGAGTTGATGGTAAAAGAAAGGTGAAGTGACACTTAGGCTCCATTTATTTCGGGAAAAATAACTTTCGAAAAATAATTTCTTGAAAAATATTTTTCGAAAAAGGAAAACGTTTTTTGAAAATGTGGAAAACGTTTTCCGAAAAATGAGGAAGATGTTTTTCTGGAAAACAACTTTCTTAGGAAAATGGGAAAAATGGGAAATTTCGAAAAATGAAGATGTTTTTCGAAAAATTATTATTATTATTATTACTATTATTTTATTATTATTATTATTATTATTATTATTATTATTATTATTATTATTATTATTATTATTATTATTATTATTATTATTTTATTATTTTATTATTATTATTATTATTTTATTATTATTTTGTTATTATTATTATTATTTTATTATTATTATTTTATTATTATTTTATTATTATTATTTTATTATTATTTTGTTATTATTATTTTATTATTATTATTATTATTATTTTATTATTATTTTATTATTATTTTAATTTTTTATTATTATTATTTTATTATTATTATTTTATTATTAACTATTATTATTTTATTATTATAATTATTATTATTATTATTATTTTTTTATTATTATTATTTTATTATTATTATTTTGTTATTATTATTATTATTATTATTTTATTATTAGTTTATTTTTATTATTATTTTATTATTATTATTATTATTATTATTATTTTATTATTATTTTATTATTATTATTAATATTATTTTATTATTATTATTATTATTATTATTATTATTATTATTATTATTAAAATATTATCCATCCACTTTTTTACACCATTTTCCGGAAAACAACTTCCTTAGGAAAAATTCGGAAAACGTTTTCCTTAGAAACGGCAGAAAATGTTTTCCGAAAAACATTTTCTCCATTTTCCGGAAAACTACCAAACACCGGAAAATGAGAAAACGTTTTTCGGAAAACAAACATGTTTCGGGGAAAATGTGGAAAACGTTTTCCGAAAAATTATCAAACACCAAAAAATGGGAAAAACGTTTTCCTCCCATTTTCCTAGAAACAAACGGGGCCTTATTGGAACATACTCCCTCCATTCCGTCCGATGTTTCACCATTTTAGTAAAACACGTAAATTAAGAAAAGTGATGAGTGGGAGAATGGTTGTGAAAGGGAAGAAGTGAGTGAATATAACAAGTGGGGCCCACAAATTAAATATGTGAGGAGGAAAAGTTAGTGGATATATATGACAAGTGGGTCCCACAGTTTAAGTATGTGAGAAGAAAAAGTGAGTGGGTTGACAAATGTGACCCACATTTATTACTATTTTAGAAAAAGTGAAGCTTCTACGGTAACACCAATTTGAATAAAATGTGAAGCTTCGGACGAGACGAAGGGAGTAATATAAAAGTAATACCCTCTATTAAAAATATTATTTTACATCAGGAGTAAACATACTTGTATATAAAATACTTCCTCCGTCTCGATCGAAGTGTCCCAACTTTCTATTTTGGGCGTCCCATTTAAAATGTCTCATATCCAAAAAAGGAAAGTTGTTTCACTATTCCACCCACTCATTCACTCTCCTACTTTACTTTTACACTCACAACATTCTCTCTCCTAACTATTCCTCCCACACATTCTATTTCCTATTTAATTTTTCATACTCACAACATTTACACTTTTCTCTTTCTTACATCACTTTCCTTAATTCTCGTTAAATTGTCCTTTTCGGACACTTCGACCGGGACGGAGGGAGTATAAGGATATTGTGCTAATCTTTTAGTATCATTTAGTTTTAATGTAAAATTCCAGACTTTATTATGATATCAGAGAAGACTCTCTATAAATACACACCCAACGATTCACGATAAACCCTCTGCGGCACTCATAACAACTCGACCAACCAATCCACGTTGTAAACATGGATTATTTTCCTTAATATCAATCGATTTTAAGAAATCTCAAACTTTATACTTTATTAATGTGTTCATATTAAATATCACTTATTTGATGCCTATTTTTTGAGATCTTGATAAATATCAGTTAATATTTAGCCAAATTTCGAAGGTGAACATCGAATTTAACCCATTAATTATATGATATATTTAGGTGACACTCCATCTAAAGTCCTAGAAGAGAGGGGAATTCTGCACAACATATATTCAAATCACAGTATTCAATTGGAATTTTGTAATCAAAATTATATTTCCTCCATCAAGAAAATTATCCTACTTTTTTTCAATTGTTTATAAAGAATATCTTATTTTTTCTAAGCAATAAATATTTAAATATTAATAAGATATAACCAATGAAATTCATTTAATAAGATTGTCAACTTAACAAATACTCTCTCCATCCCGCCCGAAATGTCCCAACTTTTCTTTTTGGGTGTCCCATTTAAAATGTCCTAACCCAAAAAAGAAAAAAATTTTATTATTTTTTTATTTGTGGGACCCACTTGTCATACTCACAATAAATATCCACTAACTATTTCCTACCCCACTTTCTCTTTCCTACGTCACTTTTCATACTCACAACATTTATTTAACTATACACTTTTTACATTATATATATTCATTCCTTAATTTCCGTGCCACAAGGATTTTGGGACATTTGGAATGGAACGGAGGGAGTACATTTTTTTAAGAAGATTTCAAAATTTGGACACCCACAAATACCATAGTGTTTAATAGTATTATTTTTGTCATATATATTAAATGTTGCTTATTTCTTTTCAATTTGTTAAGTGAGAAAATGTTTTAATGGTTTTTTACTTTAATACAATAATATATACTCCTTCCTCCCCGGTAGAAATCAAACAGTTACTGTTTATGCGTAAATTAAGGAAAAAAATAATGGTAAAAGTGTTGTGAGTGTAAAAGTAAAATAGGAGAGAGAATGAGTGGAGTGAATATTAAATTATAATGGTGTTGTGAGTATTAAAATAATGTAGGAGAGAGAATAAGTGAAGGGAATAGTAAAGACTCTTTGCCATTTTAGAAAGTGTGTGATTTATAGCGGGACGTCCAATGAGAAAAGTGTGTGATTTGTAGCGGGACAGAGAAAATATAAATTAATAAATTATACTTATTTCGTCTCACTCAAAAAGACACAAAATTCAAGCATACTACCAAAATAAAAACTTGTTAATACTTTTAATTTATTATACTCACTTATTATACTTATAATAACTATCTACTTACTATATTTTATCCCAAATTCTCTCTCTTAACTCACTTTTTTCATACTCACAATATTATTTCATTATACTACTCTTTTTAATTTCCGTGTTGTATCTTTTTCAGATGATGAAATAGAGGAAAGAATTATTTAATAATAATAATAATAAATAAATTACAATATTTATTATGAAATAAAGACAGAAATATAAGTATATTAAAATAATATTTGTGTAAGGACCACATAGCTACTTTTCCTTCCTCTAGGGTGTACCTTCACCAACTTGTTAGTGCACTTTGGTGGTACTCCTATATGATTACATCATCTCCATTTCAACGTACCAAATATGCCATCTCATATACTTTGTCTGATGTGGCAATGCCACTTCTCTTTATGCTTCTACTGCTCTGTCATATAACGCTGAAGTGTCAATGTCCACGTAAGAACAGACAATATTTTATTGTTTTGTTGTCTAATTTGTGCAGTACATGTGACTGTGTGTAGTACAATGGAGAATGTGTTTTTAGACTACCCAATGGTAAATGGTAATGGAGTCCACTAACTTGAATTTTTTTTCAAATAATTCTTTTTATTTTTTTATTTATTAAAATAATTCACTGTTCAAATTATTATCCAGAATATTCATTTTTTTGAAAATCGTTACACCGTGTAGCGAGTTTGATTAGGATTTGTCAAAACTCGCTACACCGTGTAGCGAGTTTAGGGTAATTAAGTTTGGCTGTTTAAAAATTAATTAGGGCATTTAATTAACCTAAACTCGCTACACCGTGTAGCGAGTTTGGTCAAACCTAATTAAACTCGCTACACGGTGTAGCGAGTTTGGAATCCCTTTTTTTCTTATTTTATTTAATTCTTCTCTTCTCTTCTCTTCCTTCTTTTTTTCTAAATATATATATATATATTATATATAGATATATATTATATGTATATATATATATATATATATATATATATATATATATATATATATATACATATATATATATATATGTATATATATATATATACATATATATATAATAATAATAATAATAAATTAAAAAGTGGAAGTCCTTTTAAAAGTCTTCTCACTAAGAGAGGTCCCAAAGGAACTTGAAAAACAATGAAGATGAATCATCTATTTATAGTAGAAGAATGATTTGAAAAATGTAGGATACATCTATGTGAAAAACACAAAAAATATTTAAATTTATAGATGGTGGAAAAACAAAATTTCATTTGCCTCCAAAAATTTCATTTGCACTCCTCATGAATTTTTTGGAGGCAAATGAATTTTTTCCTTAAATCAATTACTTCTCTTGAACCTTTTACTTGTTCCATTTTTATGTGAAAGCCTCATGAAATTTTTGATTAGTAATATACGTGATTTAATTATCTTAATAATGAAAACTTAAAAAATATTGTATGTAATTTTTCAATTTTTTTTTTGAAAAAATTCAATTAACCTTACCACTAAATTTAAATTAAAATAGAATTAACTTTCTTTCTACTTCTTTCTGAGACGGAAGGAATAATTCACTAGCTCTTGCATATTTATTATAATGATTACTTGTAGCATAATAGATATTTGAAAAAAGTACTAATTTAGATCATAATAGAGTATGAGAAATATGTAGAAATAATTTCATGTGCCCCCTCACCCTAAATCATTATTCATAAAAGTGTAAAAATTGAAAAATTAAATACAATATTTTTTAAGTTTTCATTATTAAGATAATTAAATCACGTATATTACTAGTCAAAAATTTCATGAGACTTTCACATAAAAATGAAACAAGTAAAAGACCCAAGAGAAGTAATTGATTTAAGGAAAAATTTCATTTGCCTTCAAAAAATTCATGAGGGGTGCAAATGAAATTTTTGGAGGAAAATGAAATTTTATTTTTCCAACCATCTCTAAATTCAAATATTTTTTGTGTTTTCCACATAGATGTATCCTACATTTTTCAAATCTTTCTTCTACTATAAATAGATGATTCATCTTCATTGTTTTTCAAGTTTCTTTGGGACCTCTCTTAGTGAGAGGACTTTTAAGGGAACTTCCTTTTTCTAATTTATTATTTTATATATATATATAAATTATATATATATATATATATATATATATATATATATATATATATATATATATATAAAATATATATATAGAAAGAAAGAAGGAAGAGAAGAGAAGAGAAGAATTAAATAAAATAAGAAGGAAAAGGGATTCCAAACTCGCTACACCGTGTAGCGAGTTTAATTAAGTTTAGCCAAACTCGCTACATGGTGTAGCGAGTTTGGGTTAATTAAATGCCATAATTAATTTCCAAACGGCCAAACTTAATTACCCTAAACTCGCTACACGGTGTAGCGAGTTTTGACCAGACTCAAGTCAAACTCGCTACACGGTGTAGCGATTTTCAAAAAAATGGACATTCTGGGCAATAGTTTGAACAGTGAGTCATTTTGGTAAATAAAAAAGTAAAAAAGAATTATTTGAGAAAAAATTCCCACTAACTCCCTATTTCATTTAACCACTTTAACATTTTATCTCATCTATTTCATATTTCAACTACTCATTTTATTTAATCACCCTACAATGATTGAATTAAATTAAATTTCAATTCCCTCCACTTTTATTTTATTTATATTCTCTATTTTTATGATTAGTAAAATATTAATAATAATTATTATTATTTATAATTAAAAAAATATTTCACACTTAATTATTTTTTTTACAATTAAATAATTAAATAAATGACGATAATTATTATTAAAAATAAGAAAATTTACAATAAACTTAGCTTTCGACACAATTAATGAAAGACAATAAAATTATTAAATCACAAATTTCTGAATTTTGCTCATATGTGCTTGACTAGAATGAAGAAGGATAATTGAGAAATGAGTGTTTTTTTTTTGTCAAAATCAAATGAAACTTGCATCAATTTATAGGAAAAAAATGATGAATTTTGGCAGAAAAAAAAATAAAAATTAATTTACTAGGTGATAATTCAGCTCAAATAATTAGGATAAAAAAATCTAAAAATCTTACGGACCAATAACAGATGGACAATTGGCAGCTTCAGGAAAAACAAAAAAAAGAAAAAATGACAGCCTCACGCGCCAGCCCGGGCGGTGTGGCGCACACGCCCATGTCGGTCCAATGAGTCTACGCCATGTGTCAAGTCGCCAGTTTTTTTTTTTCATCCGTGTTGAAAAATTTCAACTACCCATTTCATTTAACCCATTGGAGCATTTCAACTAACTTAATTTTTTTTTCCATTTCATTCAACCCATTGTGGGTAGTCTTAGTTCGAATAATACTAAAGACACAAAAGATTTTCACAAAATTTGGGTTATAAAATAATATGTCATGATATTATTGTTGCTTTTAATTAAAATGTGACTGATTCATAATTGGTACAATGAATAAAATATCGTTACCTCATTTTATAGTTATTTTTTATTAAATTTTTTTAGCATTTTCCATTTTGCTTTTTCTTTTGTCTGAAATCGGGTATGCCACCGGTGGGGTTGTGCCGGATGCGTTTAAATTAGTACTACCTTCTCCCAATTTATTTATTTACTAGTAAAAGCCCGTGTCCAAGGACACGTGTTGTTTTTTTTTTATTTAAAAAAAAATTAAAGGGCAAAATGGGAAAGGGACAACTTAGTGAGGGCAAAATGGGAAATTTGGCACTTGAAACTGTTCATTGTACTGTAGCAAGGAGGGGTGTCATTTATACTATAAATAGATTCGTTATTATGCCTAAACTAATTTAATTATTTAATAAAATTCTAAAGTTATTATTAATGTTATTTCCGTCTTAAATGAATATTCATAAAAATTTTAAATTTGTTCTTAGCAAATTTGAAATTATCTTTAATATATAATTTGGGACAGAAGATGTAATATTTAAAAATAAATTTATATTTCTAAATGAATACATAAAAACATTATTTTGAGTTGATCTTCAGTAACTATATCATTTAAACAATTTTAACTTGCTAATCAATATTCTTTCAAAAATAAACTTGCTAATTAAGACAAAAACTTAGGTGAGAACAGGAATACCCGTCTCATTCATGAGACGGGTCGGATTCATACCATGACCCACCCAGGAACGACCTTCTTCACCAATTATTCCCCAATCGATTCTCAAATAGAGACTTCGCCCCATTACCTCTCGAATCCTCTCCTCGCCAACTCTCTCCATACCCAAAACCGCAACCCAAATCAACGTCCTCCTACTCCGGCCAAGCAACGACCGTCCTCTCCCTCTAAACCAATTCTCCGCCAACCTATTTCCCCTCCAATCGCTCCGACCTGTTCTAGCCCTAATGATTCCGACGACAAAGTACGCATCGCCGGAGTTTCTGACTCCACATCCAAATTGAGGCATAGTCTCCATTGTTGAGAGATGAGAGAGAATTGGAAAATTTGAGAAAGGAGAGAGGAGAGTAAAAATTGTGTTCAGAAGACAGAAATCAGAGTGGGTGCAGGACCCTACAAATGAATTTAATTAAATAGAGAATGTGAGTTACTCATGTGTAAAATAAATATATTTTTTTAGTCGTAAAATAAACACAAACTCCTTTAAAATTTAATGTTTTTAGTTTTAAAGTAATAGTTACTACTCCCTCCGTCCCAGACCAAGGGTTCATCTTTCCCTTTTGGGACGTCCCAGACCAAGAGTTCATTTCCAAAAAAGGCAAGTTTTTGAATATATTAATACCCTTATCATCTTCATATATTTACAAAAAAACCATTCATTATATCCTTATACATTCTCTCTCCTATTTTCTACCACACATTTAACTACTATTCCTCCCACTCATTCTCTCTCCTATTAAATATTTTTAACTTTTACATTCTCTCTCCTATTCCCTACCACACATTTAACTTTTACATTATCTCTCATATTTTCTACCACACATTTAATTACTATTCCCTATCTCACATTTAACTTTTATTCATTTTTTAAAAAATTTCTTAAGAAGCGTGAAATCTCCCCCATATACCCTTGATCTGGGACGGAGGGAGTATAACATAATGTAATGATTGTATGCATATAAAGTAATAGTTTGTATGCACTAAAGTGATACATATATACAGAAAAGTAATAGTGTTTTTTCCTATGTTTTTTTCGTTTGTCAAAAGTATTACTATTATAACTAAAATAAGTTATTACATTTCAAATGTAATACATATAGTTTGTATTACATTTGAAAAAATGGGTAAAAATAATACATATATACAGAAAAGTAATAGTGTTTTTCCCTATGTTTTCTTCGTTTGGCAAAAGTAATACTTATTATAACTAAAATAAGTTATTACATTTAAAATGTAATACATATAGTTTGTATTATAATACATATAGTTTGTATTACATTTGAAAAAATGAGTAAAAATAATACATACTATACAGAAAAGTAATAGTGTTTTCCCTATGTTTTCTTCGTTTGGCAAAAGTAATACTTATTATAACTAAAATAAGTTATTACATTTCAAATGTAATACATATAGTTTGTATTACATTTGAAAAAATGGTTAAAAACGAGCTTTTATTTTTTTAAAACAGGTATTACGTTTACTTATTAACAATGTTACTTTATATGTATACAGTCATTACATTAAGAGATGGTAACTATTACTTTTTCTAAACGTAATACCTGTTTTAAAAGGCATGAGCTGCCACCCATGGGTCGACCCGTCTCATGCATGAGACGAATCCTCTTGTTCTCACAGGAGACCAACTCGCTAATTAAAATGCTTTTGAAAATTAATACTCCCTCCTCCTGGTCGAAATGTCTCAAAATGGGTTCGGCTCGAGAATTAAGGAAAGTGAGGTAGGAAAGAGAAAAAGTTTAAATGTTGTGAGTATGAAAAATTAAATGGGAGAGAGAATGAGTGGGAGGAATAGTTAGGAGAGAGAATGTTGTGAGTGTAAAAGTAAAGTAGGAGAGAGAATGAGTGGGTGGAATAGTAATAAAAACTTTCCTTTTTTGAATTAAGACATTTTAAATGGGACGTCCAAAATGAAAAGTTGAGACATTTGAAGCGAGACGGAGGGAGTATAGATATGCATCCAAACACCATATTGGATGCTGGCAAATCTAGTTCGAAATGGGTAGGATCACAAATTAAGCAAAGCTCTTTTAACAAAATTTTAATGTTGTTGCATTATCACAGCTAAAACTCAAGACCTCTGGTAAAACTAAAAACTAAAGTACTCACTTAATCAATGATCTAGGCGCTTGTTTTTCTAGTTGTGCGAGTATGTTTTATCCCAAATTTTGATACCCATATGAAGTTGTTAGCATCTCCAATACTAACAATATTGGTATCAAATTTTGATGAAAAGTTAGGAAATGTTCCAAATTTGGTACCTTTTTTAATTACTTTACCTTGCAAAATACTCCCTCTGTCTTATTAATAACTTCACTTTTTGTTAAAACGGGTGTTCCGTTTAAAAATTTATCTTTCCTAAAATGACAAAGAATCTTTAATATTTCACCCATTCATTCTCTCTCATATTTTACTATTACACTCACAATATTTTTCAAATTTACTATTTCCTCCCCTCATTCTCTCTCCTATTTTACTATTACACTCATAACATTTTCTCTACTCACCAATTTCCTTAATTTGCGTGCCCACCCCAAAATGGTGAAGCAATTACCGGGATGGAGGGAGTATTTATTTAGCATTTACATTTTTTTTTGTTTTTTTTTATATTTCTAAAACACGAAATTAAATTATTAGTTTGTCAATGAAAAAAGAAATGCATTTTTATTTATTAAGTATACATATTTTATTTTACTTTATTTTATATTCAATTAGTATTTAATTATTATTTAACATTGGTATTTATTTAATTATTAAAAATATTAAATGTGAAAGAATTTCAATAAAACAAAAATAAATAATTGACTTCTTAATTTGATACCTACCGTTGAAAATGGTATTTTATTTTTTTTTTGATATCCAGGTTCCAGTTTTGCCGGCCTAAGTTCTGGACCACCAGCCACCGGCCCCTCAGTGACTGGCGGAGGTAAATCGCGGGATATGCCCGAGATAGTCAGGGTGACAGCACCCCTTATACTCTTGGCTCCAAGGGAACTCTCCTACATGACGCTTACATCACTCTTACATCACCAATTAATTGGATGCTCCAGCTGCTCCTGCCAAGATTCGAACTCCCCACGATGTGGTTGCAAGCCCAACAATGTTGCTTCCTATACCACTCGACTGTGCCCCGAGGGCGTTGAAGATGGTATTTTGATACCATGTGAACAGTATTATAGGTATCAATTTAGTCAATAATTGGAACGGCCGTGTACATTAATTAACTCTCTTCTGTCTCATTCAAAAAAATTATCTTAAATAAACCAAATTAAACAAAAAAACAAAACCTAACATATTGATTGAAGATGTTGAAGCTGATTATTAAAAAGGGTTTATGTCTATTCCTCACCTATTTGATGTAGTAATAGATTTCCAACATTTTTGATAATGACTTTACAAATATTACATAGTCAACCACTTGTCACCACACAAGTGGTTGGAGAAGAATTAACAGCTCTATTTTCTTTTAATTTCTAATAAATTTAATTTATATTTTTTCCAAAAAAAAAAATGGATTTTATTTAGTCATTGAAAACAATATGAAACTCTTTAAAGAAGAGGTTTGAGCTTTTTTTTTTTTGACAAAAAAGGATTGAAAACAATTTTTTTTAAAATTGATTTTTTTATTTTTAGTAAAAAACAACGTTCCATAATATTTTACGTGCAGTGGAAAAGCCACTTTGAAGCTCATGGTGTCATTTGACCCCTTTATTTTAAAGCTGTCATTTTTATCACATTTAAGTTTAAGAAAATGTCATTTTTATCGCTAAAATTAGATATCTTTGCACTTTTGACCCCCTTTAATTTAGGAAAAGTTATCACTATATCATAATTTTGACCCCTTTCGTTAAAATCCTGACTTTTTTTACGTCCATTCGAAACAAGTTCCATCTCATAGAATCAAAATGATGAGCGGTCCTAAAATCAGATTACATTCCATACATTTAATAGATGATCATTCAAGCAAATTTCTCAAACTAGTTTACCTTTTGTTTTAAATATTTAGTCAACTCGGCATTGGCAACCTTTTTGAGGTCTTTTACATGAAAATTTTAAAATCTTAATTTGGTAAAAAAATAAATAAATAGTTTATATAAAAATTATTAAACTTACCCTTGTGTATAGCAATGTCACACCCACGTTTTCCCATGTCAAACTAGTTTGATGCACAACCAAACACAGGCAAACACGTGCAGAGATGGAGAAACAAAAAGACATCATCTTTATATAGTTTACAATTTACTCACTCCGTTCATAATAAATGTTACAGATAATTTATCAAATTATTAAAAAATCCGCTCAATGTACATGATATAAATCATATGATAAAATTATATTAGATATCTTTTTATTTTAAAAAAGTAATATTTATCTTAATAAAAAATTTAATTATTATTGTGAACCGAAAAAATAATAATTATTCTAGTAATACAAAAAGTGATTTGGGCCGTAAATGGCAAAATCAAAAAGAAACTTAAACTTCAATTTCAATGTCAATTCCAGTTAGGATTCGTCTTGAAAGACAAGAATGCATCAATGCACTATGGAACACTCCCAATTCAACCCCAGCTGTTTTCCTTAATTTCTTCCCATTTACATCATTTTCTTTACTTTGGCATCTCACTTTCGTCTTTGTCATTTGTCAATTCCCCTCCCCCCCCTCCATTTCCCATTCCACCTCTTCAAATGCCAAAACTTTGCCAATCATTGTAAAGCTTACAATTCTTCATCAAAGATGTTCTTTTTCTTTTTTTTATCAACCCATATTTTTAAATTGAACGGTATAAACCGAGAACGATCATCAGCTCATGAGCATGTCTCATGAGACAGCCAAGACCCGATGGATATAACTCTAAGCAAATATATACACAACTCTAAATACAACATAGGGAGTGTGTCTCCCTACTTATACTCGCAATTACAGCCCGACATAATAATATGTAAAGGCACAATGAAGCTCGTTGTATGAATATGATGACCATGGGCATAAGTATAAGTCGATTAAGGGCTAAGCATGCCTGATACTTCGATCAAAATTGTATCACCCTCATTTAAGCCCATATGGGTCCTCCTTGTGATGACAAAGGGAGTGAGTCTCCCTACCTTTGGTCGTCTCACATGACTATAACTTCAACACTATGTCGACCATTGAATGCGAACTTGAGCTAAGTCGATCAAGGCCATATGTCGAGCATGACTTGCCCGAATCACGTTTGCTTATCAGTTCTAATCCTAGTCTAATATGAAAACCTTGGAATCATAATCTGAATAGGATTCAACTTCTTAATTATCTCCTAAACTTCCTTTTCAAGGCATGAAACTCCCTCCTATCACTATAAATACATGTCAAAAATCTCGTAATTCTAATAATGCATTCATTGACTCTAAACTATTGTTAATTAATTTGCTCTCATATACACATATATTTTAGATTGGAGGAAGTAATTAAAGATTGTAAATAATATTTTATTCAATAATAAAATGAATACTCCCTCCGTCCCGGCCGATTTATGATTTTTTGGGCCGGCACGGGGATTAAGGAAAAGGTAAATGTTGTGAGTGTAATTTAAAAATAGGAGAGAGAATGAGTGGAGGGAATAGTAAATTATAATGGTGTTGTGAGTATTAAAATAATGTAGAAGAGAGAATGAGTGGAGAGAATAGTGATTTAAGGTTTCCATTTTGGGCCGTCCTAAATCGGGTGGGACGCCCAAAATGAAAATAAATCCTAATTCGACCGGGACGGAGGGAGTATATATTTAATAAATAATGAATTATTCAAGATGGCTGATATATTAGTTTTATTGTATTAAATGTTCATTATTAGAGCTAAGTATTTTATTTTATTAAAAAAAAAAGAAGGACTATGTAATTATAAAGAATATGAAATGTTATTCCGATAGATATGTCCATGACCCGTGCATATTTTCAAAGTGCTATAGCTCTATTTATTTAAATTTCCTTATTTATTTATGATGTATTTCAAACTTCAAAAATAAAAATAAAAATTCATTTTTGTATTGAGGGACATAGATTATTTTGATACGTAATGACTAATGAACAATAGCATACTTTTTTTGGTACGTAATGACTAATAAAAGTTCATTTTTTATTAAACTTTTTAATTGTTCTAAGATTAATATATTTTGAAGCTATTTATAATTCACAACATAACATAGGTAAGTTGATTTCTTTAAAACCAGTTTCTCGATTATTAAGATGCTTCCTAATAATGAATTTATTATTTTTATTTAATTATGTCATTTAAATTACGTAAATATTGATCAAAAAATAAAATGAGATGCTAATTAAGAAACTAGAAAATAATAAAGTTTAAAATAAACTGTGCATCGCACAGGGATTAATCTAGTTAGTTACTCCCTCCGTCCCAGACCAAGGGTTCATCTTTCCATTTTGGGACGTCCCAGACCAAGAGTTCATTTCCAAAAAAGGCAAGTTTTTGAATATATTAATACCCTTATCATCTTCATATATTTACAAAAAAACCATTCATTATATCCTTATACATTCTCTCTCCTATTTCCTACCACACATTTAACTACTATTCCTCCCACTCATTCTCTCTCCTATTAACTAGGGGTGTAAATGGTTCGGTTTGGTTCGGTTTGGACAAATTTAGAGACCAAACCGCTAGTACTCGGTTTGGAAAAATCTCAAACCAAACCGAACCATGAAAAATTTCAAACCAAACCGAACCAAACCACCTCGGTTTGGTTCGGTTTCAATCTCAAGCTGTGATTCAAGTTAAGCGGTTCAAACCGCGGTCAGACTGCCGATCTAGATCGCGGTTCGAACCACAAAACTGTCCCAGGCACAGTCTAAGCGGTTCAAACACAGTCTCAAATGCAGACTCCTAATTAATTCATGAGTTGTATGGTATAACACCTCGGTTTGCTTGATTACCTACGACTTTTCCGGCAATTTGCGGTTGCACCAATCAAATGCTGGATTTAGCTAGCAAGGCGGGGAATGCTCTTGTGCTCATACGAACCACCCAACAATCGATTTCGGCTAGGGCCATTGACTAGGTCAAAAGTTTGCAATTTAGACTAATGTTTACGTGTTGGAAAACCTTTACCTAACCAATATAGACTAATGTTTACTGTTTCAATTCATCCCAAAATAAACATCCGTTAGTATTGCCACACACGCACACATGCGCTCTCGAGAGAAGTTTAAACAAACACTTGGGCGGCATACGACTAGACGATCAATTAGATAAATAAATGCACTGAAGAAGTTGAAAATTGGGAGTATAATACTTACCACGACCACCTTCGGTGCTAGTGTTGAAATAGCGTAAAGATATGAGCGAAGAAGCAAAGCGGAAGAGGGCATTGACGAAGAAGAAGATGAAGAAGAAAAATTAAGTATAATACTTACCACGACCACCCCTCTTACGCCCTTCTCTATTTACTCGGGAGGATTCTAGACCATTCCCCAAAGATCATACCGGCGACAGAAGGGCTCGAAAATTACGCCGGAAATTGGTGAGGCGGAGGAAGAGTACGCCGGAGGAAGGGTGAGCCGTGAGGTGAGGACGAGGACGAAGGAAGAGGAAGAGTGAGGAAAGTCTTCGTCTTCGACGTTGTTGATGATGAAAATTGGAAATGGCGGAGAACTGAGAGAGAGCGCAGCACTTGGAAAATTGAAAAGAAAGAAATGGAAACTGGAAATTTTTAAAGGGTTTATAATCTTTAGTATTTATATTTTGTAAATTAGGGTTAGAAAATCAACGGTGGAGATTAAATCAAAAATAATCAACGGTTAATATTACGGTTTGGGCGGTTCAGCTCGGTGGTTCGATTTGGCGGTTCAGCTCGGTGGTTCGGTTTGGCGGTTCAGCTCGAAATGGTTCGGTTTGGTTCGATTTGGAGGAGTCAGACCGCAAACCAAACCGAACCGCATGGTTTATAGATTTTTGGAACCGAGCTAAACCGCGGAGGTATAAAAACCAAACCAAACCACGTGGTTTGGTTCGGTTCGGTCTCAAACCGCGATCTGAACCGAACCGCTGACACCCCTAGTAGTAACTAATATTATTAGCTAAGGATTTTTTTTTTTTTTTTGAAAAGTCGCTTATTTATGAGTGTATTGTTGACGTTTCATCATCAAATACAACTTTTTTACATGATACGCTACGTGGCAATACCATATTTCTTTTCACCAAATTTAATACTCCCTCCGTCCCATTTCAAGCTTCACTTTTTATCAAAATGGGTGTCCCATTAAAAGTTTCACCTTTCCTAAAATGACAAATAATCTTTACTATTCCACCCACTAATTGTCTCTCCTATTTCACTATTATACTCACAACACTTTTCAAATTTACTATTTCCTCCACTCATTCTCTCTCCTATTTTCAAATTACACTCACAATATTTTTTTTTCCAGCTATTTTCTTAATTTGCGTGATTTGAAAAAAGTATGAACCTTGGGCCTTGGGCCGGGACGGAGGGAGTGTATATATAGTATAAATGAGGGTGGTCCTTCTACTGTTCAATGAACAGTTTTAACGGCGAAAATTCTCATTTTGTCCTCATTATTTTGTCTCTTTCCCATTTTGTCCTTAAAAAAAATAATTTTTTTTTTTAAAAAAACGTGACCTTGAACACGGGCATGTGCTAGTATAAATATATATAGATTCGCATAACTGAAAGAAAGAATTTTAATAATTGGACATATAGGAGTATACACATCATGCTTGAATTTGCATCACGTGAGCCTTCTTTTACCCATACCATTACGATTACAAAGGCGGAGAACCCAAAAATAAAGATGATTAAAACAACTTTTTATGAAAAAAATACAATATCCACTTTAGAAAGTAGTGTACATTATTGTGCCTAGATTCAATTCACTCAATGTTTATGCCAATTTATCCCTTTCTTCTTCCAAACTCAACCAGGGGACAATGGGAGAGCTTTCACACTCTTTCACACTTGGTTGCCCCCCATTTTGTTTGAGACAATAATTCCATAAATGGGCCAAAAACCCTTTCATTTATTGGACAATAGGGTAATCAAGTAATTTATTTACTAATGGTTGTTGCTTAATGTTGTATGAATATAAGTTGAGTAAACCGTATTCTGTTCCTGGTACTATAACCTCAACATCAATTTGACATTCATAAACAACAAATAACAATTGTATGATGTAAATTATAGATTTATTAACTAAATTAACCACAATAATGATTACTCGTTTTTCTTTTCTTTCT
This sequence comes from Adenophora triphylla var. japonica, assembly GCA_022495995.1. Lineage (NCBI taxonomy): Eukaryota > Viridiplantae > Streptophyta > Magnoliopsida > Asterales > Campanulaceae > Adenophora > Adenophora triphylla. The sequence goes on from JAFEMH010002433.1 coordinate 320,050, forward strand.
AAAAAGCGTTAACAACTTTACAAAAAGTTGATTAATTTTTCAAAATTTAACCCTAATGTTTAAAATGACCATCACACCTTTATCTTCAACATTTTATCAATGCCAAGGATGAAAAATCAAAGATTTTGTGGAAAAAATCCACTACCCTCCAATCCAATCCCTCCACTCCTCCCCATGTTCCCAACCACCTCCTCCACCGACTGCACACCATATGCGCCACCATCAACCACCTCACACCCCTCCAACCCACCCATAACCCCCTATTTTGCCTCCGCTTCCACCACTCCATCTAACCTCCCCCTCTACACCCACATCTCCCGATCGCCTCTTCATGCCACCACCAACTTGACCTCCTCCACTAGTACATGAACGACACCCCTTTCTTTCTCTGCCCCACCGGATTCTATTAGAATAAAGGAGAGAGAGACGGAGTCAATCATACATGGAAGAGAAGAATTGTATTGAAAGACTCAATTGATTATGATGTTAGAGATACATATTTATAGAAATACAATGAGGAGGTAATCTCCTAGGAGGAGAAGGATTCTAATCTAGGTAAAGGTAATCTCCTAGGAGGAGAAGGATTCTAATCTAGGTGATCTCCTAGAAGGAGAAGGATTCCAATCTAATACAAAGATTGTGTTTCCTAATCTAATACAAGGATTGTGTTTCCTAATCTATATATAACAATATATAGATTAGGAAACCTTTTTGAACGTCTTATCCTCCATGATTGCCACCTTCTCCTCAGTCGCCGCTGCTTCTCTCCCACCATTCCCAAATCTCTCTCCACCTCCCTCCCCAAAAACCTTTTTGAACGTCTTCCCCTAAACACCATATTATGAAACAATTACAAATGCAAACCTTCTCATGTCTTAATTTCGACATGAAGAGCGGGAAATCAAAGTTCTTGACGTACAAATCATATCTAGATCTCTCTATTTTCCAATATCAAAATTTTCTCCTCAATTTTTGTTTTTGTTTTTTTTTTTTTTGGTTGGTGGATTAAAGTTTGAATTTTGAGAGTGAGTAGTGATTTGGTGAGTTACATTTTGCACGTCAAAATTAAGGATGGGGATAGAGCTAAGGGAATCTTAAAGGGTGGTTATTTAGATGGGGAAAACAGAATTTACACGTTAAATATTTGATGGGCTTAATTTTTTAAATATTAGGGTTAAAGTTGAAAATCACAATCTAACTTTTTGTCACATTATTGAATGAACAATATTTTTTGGTTAATTTTGCTAATAAAATTATAGTACAGATCATATATTTGTTGTTTCATCAGTACGAATGTCAAATTGATTTTGAAGTCATAATACGAGGTGCCGAAAAGCACTTTCCTCATTGTCCCATTTTCATTTTTGTAAGGCATATATATACTCCACTTATCATGTTTTAAAGGGGGTCAGTTGAAATTCCTCCAAACTTTTTACATTACTTTATGGCCCTACTTTTTAGTTCATATTCCACCTTTAAATTGTATTTTAAATGATCACCTTCAAATTGTCAAAGATTATTATAAGTACATAGAATGTTATTTCATCCCTTCATTCGTCATGCAATTTTTTATAGTCAACATAAGTAAACTATAATTAAAATGATACATTGATACTTAGGGTGTGCTCCGTAGTTTTGTTTTGGGAGGAAAGGGAAAGAAAGAGGAGAAAATGAGGATGATTTCCTTTCTAGGTGTGCTCCCAAGGAAATGGAGGCCTCATTTCTCTCCTATCCAATCCTCTCAAATGTGGGAGGAAATGAAAGGAAAGAAAATGATTCAAAGAAGATTTTGTGTTCTTCCTATTTTACCCTCACAAATAAATATTCCTTTTTTATTTCATTAAGGTTATAACTATAATTTTACAATTTTTCCTTCCCTTTCCCTCATAACTCGGGAGAACCTAGGGCCTAGGGGAGATTTTAATTTTCTTCCATTTCCTTTCATCCCCTTTCCTTTCCTTCCCTTTCCTTTCTTCTCCTTTCTCTCCCTAAAAAACTCGAGAGCACACCCTTAAAAGTGGCGATTGAGCCTCTAACCTTTTATTTCATATAGAAAAAAGTATCGGATGATGGTTGGAACAAAGATAATAGTTATTTATTTATGGGTTAATGACAATTTAGGGCCTGAAGTATAGGGGGTAGTGTCGGTTAGGGGCCCCATGTCTAATTTTCGGCAAATCAGAGCTCAATATCTAAATTTTTCGTCAATTAAGGGCTTTTTGACGGATTTCGTTAGAAAAGTCAGTTAAGTGACATGTGCCACGCATGTGCTGGACAAGTTGGACTAAATTGAAATGCAAATTAGTTATTAAGGAGTGAAATGTAAAGTTATAAAAATTGATGACTGTTACAAAATATTTTTTTTAAAATAATATTTTTTGAAAATATATATATTGTGAAAAGCATTAATTTTTTTTATAATTTTTATAATATGTTAAAATAAATGTTATAAATATAAAAAAATTGTATTTTTTTAAAAAAAATATTTAATTTTTAAAGTAAATCTTGTAAAATAAATGTTATAAATATAAAAAAAATTGTATTTTTAAAGCAATTTTTTTAAATAATAATTAATTTTTAACGTGAATCTTGTAATATTTTTTTTAAAAAAATAAAAGTAAGTGACATGTCACTTAAATCTTTTTTATTTAGAAAATTTTATTTAAAAAATTGCCAATTTTTATTTAATAAAGATAATTTATTTAAAAAAGATAATTTTATTTTAAAAAATGTAATAAATTTTTATTGCAAATTTTAGAAATGAAAAAATTCTTGTAAAACACCATTTCTTACTAATTTTTTAAAATAAATTGTTTATGATTTATGTTTTTTTTTTTTTCTAAAATATAAAATTTTCACATAAATTGTGTAGTATTTTTAAAAAAAATACAACTTTGTTTTTATTTTTTTAATAAATTATATTTATCACATTATAAATTAAAAAATATATAAATTAAATATATTTATCACATAAAAGTAAAAAACAATCCAACCCAAAACACATTTCTCTCTCCCATTATATTTCCTAACCACTCCATTTCCATCCTCTAAACACCATCATCCACCACCTACAACCACCATAACCACCACCTGCAACCACCACCTGGTCCTAACCACTCTATTTTCATCCTCCAAACACCATCATCCACCACCTACAACCACCATAACCACCACCTGGTCCTAATTAACCACCTCATTTCCATCCTCCAAACACCATCATCCACCACCTACAACCACCATAACCACCACCTGCAACCACTTTCCAATCACGTCCGACAAATCATCACAAAGAATAACAACCAAATGAAGAAAATCAAGTTTAATCTCCATCTCAATCGAATCAAAGATTCAAAATCCAAACCAATTTCAATTTCATTTCAAAACCCACATAAAAAAACCCAAAATTAAATTTCTAAAAGAATGAAACAAATCTGGAGGAAACCCATCTGGGAGTTTCTTGAGTTCGTCGACAGTGGGTGTTGCTCGAGGTGGGTAGTGAATCCTGCCGGGGATGACAACGGCGGTGGAGATTACGGCAAAAATCGAGGGAGGGCGGCGGTGCAATGGCGTCTGGCAGGTGGTTGGAGGACGGGGTAAGGGAGGGAGATGAATGGTTGTTCTTTAGAGTGAGATGAGGCCGACCAGATTTTGGTGTTTTGGGGGCGTCGCCGGAGAACGTGGGATGTAGCCGGAGAAGATGACGGAGGTAAGGAAGGGGAGAGGCTGAGAGTGGGATTAACGTTATTTACAGGGGAGGGTGGGTTTTTATTTGTTTTTGATTTTATTTATTTGACCCCCACTTTTAATTTATTTCACTTAGCCCCTTAAATTTAAATATCAATGCAAACTAACCAAATCAATTAATCACGTGCGTGGCACATGTCACTTAACTGACTTTTCTAACGAAAATCGTCAAAAAGCCCTTAATTGACGAAAATTTTAGATATTGAGCCCTGATTTGCCGAAAATTAGACATGGGGCCCCTAACCGACACTACCCCCTATACTTCAGGCCCTAAATTGTCATTAACCCTTTATTTATTTTTAAGAATAAACTAAATGTAACACTTATTTTAGGATCGAGGCAGTGGCGAAGCTAGGAATAGCATAAGGGGGTCGAGATGTTGGAACATAAACGATCCATTAACCATAAACCGACTCACAACTGGATTAAGAAGAGAAGGAGATGAAGAAGAAGAAGACGGAAGCGTGTACCTTGTGATTCCATGATTGTTCTTAGTTTTGTTCTTGAGTAGAAGAAGGAAGTAGGGAGATAGTACTTCGAAGTAGGGAAGAGTAGATCTTCTAAATGATAGTGCCCACACTTGATCTTCTTAGTGAATAAAGAGAAGATTTGTGACTGAATTTAGTAAATGAATAAGTGTCTCTAAATGGCTGATGGATAGCCTTTATATAGATAGAGAAGGGGCACTTCATTTAGGGACTACACCCTTTCGTAAAGAAGGCGGTGAGAAGTTACCATTATGCCCATCATTTAATGATACTTGCACCTAATGGAATTCTACATATTTGGTCTATACTTTAACATTATTAAATGATTATAACATATGGAATTAAATAACACATATTATTAATCCATGTTCTAACAATCTCCCACTTGGATTAATATTAATATGTATCTTTTATTAAATAAATTCCTTAATCATTTATAACATGAATGACAACCCTTATGTGCACGTTTATTGTCATCCAACACAATCCCGTCCATTAGTCTTATAAGTATAGGGACTAAAGGGGCAGTCGTTGTAATTGATTGGCAACTAAACCCACATTAATCACATATATATATCCAACTAAATGACATAGATTAAGTATAGATATGTAGCATGGAATATTAATGAATATATATGAAGAATGCATATATATATTCTCCAACTAGTCCTACTTAACCAAATGAGATCAATATAAATAAAAACAATATAAAGAAATAGAAAACAACACAAACTCCCTTGATTTAAGCATTATCAAAATTGTTTCACCCATATGAGCAGTATGCTCGTGAAACATCAAAAGAGATTACGCTTTACAAAATGGATCCAATAACATGGAGTTTGATCCTATAAGTTGTATATCTATTTGTTCATTCTATACTTATTTCTCTTCAACAAGAGATATAACCATATGATATCTTTCGACATCTTTGCATCCACTAAAACATAATCGGAATACTTAATGATCTCAAAATGATCCGATTTTATAAACATAAGCATGTAGTTTAATGTTTTATAGGTACTTCATCATTCTTTTGGATGCGACTTAATGTTCTTCTTTCCGAATTACTTTGGTATTAACCAAGCATCCCAATAATAAATACAAGATCTGTACGAGTACAGACTTGCGCATACATTAAGCTTCCTCTTTGCCCGGTGCATAAGGGATATTTTCCATATACTTGGATTAAAAATTAATTTTAGGACATTACTTTAAACTGAATTTATCTCCCTTAGAGACAGGGGTGTCATGTGGTTTACAATTTTCCATGCTAAACCTTTGTAATACCTTCTCTATATAGCTCTTTTGTGATAATCCCAAAATACCTCGTGAATGATCACGATGAATTTGGATTCCCAATACAAAAGATGCCTTACCAAGATCTTTCATCTCAAATTTGTTTGAGAAATTTCTTAGTTTCTTTTAGAAGGTCCTTATCATTACTAGCATGAAAAATATTATCCAAATATCATCCACATATAAGACCAGAATTATAAATCTACTCCCACTGAACTTATGGTACACACAATCTTCACCAAGATTCATTTCAAAGCCAAATGAAAGAATAATTTGGTTAAATTTTAAGTACCATTGACGAGATGCTTGCTTAAGCCCATAAATGGATTTCTCAAGTTTACAAACCAGTTGACTAGTTTGATCCAAATTAGTCACCATTTCTGGTTTCTTCATATAGATAGTTTCCTCAATGTCGCCATTGAGAAAAGCTGTTTTAACATCCATTTGATGAAGCTCAAGATCATAATGTGCCACTAATGTCATAATGATCATAACAGAGGTTTTAGAAGATATCGGAAAAAATGTTTCTTTATAATCAATGCCTTCTTTTTGAGGAAATCCATTAGCAAAAAGACGTGCCTTATATCTTTCCATATTACCTTGCTAATCCCTTTTGGTTTTAAATATCAATTTATAACCAATAGGTTTTACACCTTCAGGTAATGGGACAAGATCCCAAATGTCATTGTCTTTCATTGATTTTAACTCCTCATTAATGGCATTGATTCACTTATGAGAATTAGGACTATTAATGGCTTCATGGAAGGTGATTAGATCATCTCCCACTAAACTTAAGATGTCCTTATTCTCCGCAAGATACATATCATAAATATCCGGAATATTACTTCTTCTTTCTCTAGTAGATCTCCTCAAGAGCACTGGTTCATCCTCATTTTGAGGTTGTTGAATTTCCTCATGTCCAACATTTCCATGTTGTCCGTTATTTACGGGAGTCTCTATATTAATTTGAATTGTATGTTCTTTGTTGAATTTCAGGTACAATTACTTGATTTCCAACAGGAACTAAAGTTTGAGGAATAAAGAGTGGTTCCTCTAACTCTTCAAATTCAAAATCATTACTATTTCTCCCACTAAATTCAACATCCTCAAGGAACCTAACATTGTCAGTCTCGAAAAATGTTCTAGTTTTCGGGTCATAAAATTTATATCCCTTAGATCTCTCGGCATACCCTACAAAATAGCTACTAACAGTATTTAGGTCCAGTTTGCCCTTATTAGACCTTATAAGGTCTAGCATCTGCTGGACACCCCCATAAATGAAGATGATTTAAGGACTGTTTCTTATTCGTCCATAACTCATAAGGGATTTTGTCGATAGCTTTTGAAGGTGCTCTATTGAGAATATAAGCTGCGGTTTTTAATGCTTCGCCCATAATGAGTGAGGTAAAGAAGTACAAGAAAACATACTTCTTACCATATCCTTAAGGATTTATGTCTCTCCAATATACTATGCTAGGTTTACCCGGCATGGTGTAGTGAGGGGCAATCCTACACTCTTCAAAATAGCGAATATAAAGGACCCGGACGTTATTCACCCAATACGTTATACCGTCCGTAGTTTTCACTACCATGATCGGATTTAACGTTCTTAATAGTCTTTCTTATGCCTTAAAAGACTTGAAAACGACCAAAACATGAAGAAAATAATGTATCCATAACGAGAGTAATCATCCATGAACGTAATGAAATATTGTTGACCATTCCATGAAGGGTTAATGAATGGTCCACAAATGTCCATATGAATTAGTTCCAAGACGTTTGATACTCTCAAAATTCTATTTCCTTTAATGTTTGTAAATTTATTCTTTAAAACACTTTAATGCAAAAGTTTTATCCGGAGTATCAAGTTGTTTTTAGAATTCCCTCCAACATAAGTTTTATCAATTCTCCCTTTGGAGATATGGCCCAAACGCCTATGCCATAGAATACAAGAATTTTCACTTGATAACTTTTGCTTAGTGCCTTTAGTTTTGGTTTCATTGTTATGGGACTCATTAATAGTATTTACTGTTTGAAGTAAATAAAATTGTCATTGTTAAGATAAAGTACTAATACCGACAACCTCGGAATTGAAAATAAGATCACATTTATTATTACCAAATGAACAGGAATAACCTTCCCGATCTAATACTGTGACTGATATCAAATTCCGCCTAAATGACGGTACAATAAATGTATTATTTAATACAAAATAATAGCCAGTACTTAACAAAAATTCATATGCCTATAATTTCAACCGGATTTCCAGCTTTCATATAGATGTATTTCTCATCTTCACTGGGGATTCGGTAATTCAGGCAACCCTGCATACATTTAACTAATGTGAGTTGTTGCACCAAATACAACCACTATGTATATTAAGGAATTGAAACCAAATTTGCCTTAGTACAAACAAGACCAAATTACATACCATCCTGAATTCGCCATTCGCGATATTTATGGTAGTCGTTCTTCATGCGAGTAAGGTCCTTGCAAAAGAAGCATTTCTTGACTTTATGATCCTTAAATGATCCTTTATGCTTCTTACTTGCAACCGTAATTTCCTTTCCTCTTCTCTTAATCCCACGAGAAGAAGTAAATGCTGAGTGAGTACTTTCTAATTTAAGATATTTCATCCTATCTTCCTCTAATGTCATATGTGAAAGTAATCCATTAATATTCCACTTGTACTTTCGACATTTATAGGTCACCTCAAAAGGACCAAATTGAGGAGGAAGATAGATCAAAACTAAGTGCACGAGCAAATCTTCCGAAATCTCTAACTTAAGTGCCTTTAGTTTGATCGAAAGATGAAATAATTCAATAATGTACTCCCTAAGATTTTCTTCACCCTTGTATCGAATGGAAACAAGTTTCCACAAGAATTCAAGAAAAATCTCAAAGATTTTTCGATCTCGTAGACATTGTCCAAAAATGTCTCTCGAAACCCAATTTCCATGATCATTAGACTCACGCGGTTGGACCGTTCCCATTGCTCAACATTTTTCCGTTCTATAACGGTATTTCCTTTAGTGAGAGCAACGGGACTTGATTCCCCTGATGCGTGATCGATGTCCATATTGCCTAAGATCATCGTTATATTATTTTTTCAAGTTTTAAGTTTAGTCCCAGTAAGCAAAGGTACATCATTTATAGCAGTAGTTACGGATGAAGCATTAATCAAATCTGAAGGACAAGAACAATAATGAAACAAAACATATATAAGAAACTACACAATGATTAATTATATCAAAATGAATTCCATCATAATAAAAGATAATCAATATGACATCAAGACTAATCTTTGGATTGCGAATTGACTCACAATTTTGATTTATCTTAGGGTAAACAAATAGCTTAAACAACACACTTTAAATACTTGCCTTCCTTTGGGCCGGATCAAGTACAAAAGTGTCCTAAAGTTTAAGGTACTTGTTCCCCGGTAATAAAGAATGTAAACAATTCACTTTAAACACCCGCCTTCCTTTGGAATGGTTCACAGCATTTAAAATGACCAAAAGTTTAGTTCAATTATTACCCCATGAATGTAAACACTTAGTCAATAACAAGGTCTCCTTTGGGAAACAAGCATGTTATCACATATCAATATTTACATTCATCTTTCAACAAGTTTGAATTTAATCAACAAGGTCTCCTTTGGGAAACAAACATGTTAATTTTATCCAAAATGTTAAGGATATAATTAATCAGAAACAAAAGGGCCTTAAGGTAATTAATGAAATTTATTTATAAAAGATAGTAATCCTTTTGTTCTACCCGTCCATTCCTAAAGTTTGATAACTCTAAGAACCACCGAAGCGCGACTGGTGTCCAGATACTATAATTTATTAACAAATTTTCACAAATTATGGGCAAAATAACCCCAAAATCTCTCTTCCCAGCCAGAGCACGACTCGTGCCCACGAGCACGAATGGGGCACGAGTGGAAATGAAGTGCTTGATTTTAATCAGAACGACTTGGAAGCTTAGAAACGAGTCGTGGGCACGAATGACCAAAGGGCACGACTCGTGCCAAAAGGCACGACTCGTGCTCAATGCCCAGAAACATGAAAAGTCACCATTTAAACGACAGGAATCAAAGGGCACGACTCGTGCCCAATAGCACGACTCGTGCCCACTGTCCAGATTGGTGAAAAGTCTTCATTTTATGAACAGGTTTGAATCAATTAGAGAGGCATACCATACCGCGGCCGCACCCCCCTTTCATGCTCGATACCAGTCTACATGACGGCTAGGCCGGCGCCCTCGGAGGGCGCCGGGCCCTTTGCCAGAACAACGAGCCATAACACCCAATTAGACTATCAATTCTTAACTTAATGGTGAATCAATATTCAACCAAAGCAAGTAGATCCGCATACTCACATCACATTTTTAAATGCGTGGCTATGCATTTGAACAAACTCACAACGCATCCAATGATGGTGGTTATGTTCAAAATGGGATAATCTTACATTAAGAATTGAAAGCCTTTTGAGTAAATTTATAATTTAGAAGTAACATAATACTCTAGAATCTTAATTAGAGTATGAAAATAATTCAAGAACACATGATGAACATGGAATCTTTTCAAGAAATAAAAGCATAAGGCTTTACAAGAAACTCAAACTCAATCTAGTATATGAGCGAGGCTCGATACCAATTGTTGGAACATAAACGATCCATTAACCATAAACCGACTCACAACTAGATTAAGAAGAGAAGGAGATGAAGAAGAAGAAGACGGAAGCGTGTACCTTGTGATTCCATGATTGTTCTTAGTTTTGTTCTTGAGTAGAAGAAGGAAGTAGGGAGATAGTACTTCGAAGTAGGGAAGAGTAGATCTTCTAAATGATAGTGTCCACACTTGATCTTCTTAGTGAATAAAGAGAAGATTTGTGACTGAATTTAGTGAATGAATAAGTGTCTCTAAATGGCTGATGGATAGCCTTTATATAGATAGAGAAGGGGCACTTCATTTAGGGACTACACCCTTTCGTAAAGAAGGCGGTGAGAAGTTACCATTATGCCCATCATTTAATGGTACTTACACCTAATGGAATTCTACATATTTGGTCTATACTTTAACATTATTAAATAATTATAACATATGGAATTAAATAACACATATTATTAATCCATGTTCTAACACGAGACCCCCTTGATTTTGAAGTTATGTCATTTTTAACCCTTTTAAATTTAGAAATATAACACTTTTAGTACTAAAAACTACTAGTATTTTTTTTTTTTTTGCAATTTCGACCCCCTTTGATTCAGAAAAAAATGACACTATATCATAATTTTGACTCCCTTCCATTCAAATCCCGGCATTCAAATCCCGGCTTCACAACTGGACCGAGGTATTATCGGGTGGCCTTTGAGATCACGATGTTGTCGAGTGATCTTTGAGATCACGAGTTCAAGTATTGAAAATAGTTCTTTCATTAGGGATAAAGTGTGCTTAGTTCTCACCAGGCCAGATGAATTCTTCTCCATGTCAAACAGAAGCAATTGTTCTAAGCAATTGTTCTAAGAAGTGACACTGCCTGCATTATTGATCAAAAGGACACGTTTTGTTTTCTCAAAATTGTGTTTCAACCCTTTTTCTTTATACCAATTTAATTAATGAAAGCCTTTAAAGTGACACTCATAAATAACTCAAACTTTATACTGTTATGCACCATTGTAGCTTTGTATTCCACCCCTCCTACTATTTGAAAGTCGTAATTTGAGTTGGGCAAAATAATTAAGAGAAAATATATATAAAAAAATGATAGGCTGTGAGCAGTGGCGAATCTACATCAACTGTTTTGGTGTTGCATGTTCTTTACTCAAAAAAAAAAATTGATGCGAAATTAAAATTCAAAATGCTTACATACATAAAAGATAATAGATTTCACTAGATACCACTTTACATACACAAATATAATAGGCTTCACTTGGCACCACTTTATATACACAAATATAATATGCTTCACGAAGCGCGAAATATTTGGTGTTGTCTGTTCTTTAAAACATGTCAAAACGACGTCGTTTTGCACAAAAAAAAAAAAAATTGGATTGCCTGGACAACATCAAACACTACTGTAGATCTGCCCCTGATTGTGACGTGAATGTAGATAATTTAATAGAAGAGAAAGCGGAGTAGTGTGTAATGGTCATTAGTATGACGAGTAAGTTCATTCCATTTTAAGAGATGTGAACCTTCGGAGAGTATTGTCCTCCTGACCATAACTGGCGGTGCCAGAATAGATTGTACCAACAACTAATAAAAATAATTCATTTTTTTCATAACAAATGGCAATTAATCTGTAATTTTTTTACAAAAAAATATACTACATATTTTACTCATTTACTATACTCCCTCCGTCCCAGCGAAAGAGCCATTTATTTCCCTTTTGGGCGTCCCATTTAAAAAGCCACTTTTCCAAAAAGGAAACCTTAAATCACTATTCTCTCCACTCATTCTCTCTCCTACTTTACTTTTACACTCACAACATTCTCTTTCTTACATCACCTCCCACTCATTCTCTCTCCTATTTAATTTTTCATACTCACAACATTTAAACTTTTTCTCTTTCCTACATCACATTTCTTATTTTGCGTGCCCGACTAATTTGATGGCTCTTTCGCTGGGACGGAGGGAGTATAATATTTGTAATACAGTAAAATTACACTATAAATATTTATACATTCAAAATATCATAAAAAATTACAAGAATTATTATGAGATGGGGAAAATAGACAATAAAAGTATCTGATATTCGAATTTTTAGGTTTACCTCGTCATACCTATGTCATATATTTCGATTTTATTATTATTGACAAGTGTGCGATAAAATAAATCAAAGAGTATGAGCAAAGCATCATCGATAAAAATAAAACGTCACTTTCATCTTCTTATAATTATTCGCTCCCATTTTGTACTTTGAGTTCTGAAAATGACAAAAGGCTGTTACTTTCATAAAATGTTTTATAGCTCATTTCTTTATTTTAATATATCTTGTGTGCAAATTGCTCTGTGGAGGAATAGACCACAGCACACTCTGAAATAAAGAATTTTAATAATTCGATCCAACTGGAGGATGGAATTGGAATCTCCCTTTACATGTTTTCTTTTTCTTTTTCCCTATTAAATCACAAATTATTAACGCTCCCTCGTATAGGTACGAGGGAACATTAATAATCTGTGATGAACAGGAAAAAAAAGACTATTAATTTTTTCTAATTTAATATTTATTTATTACTTAATAGGGCCAAGATCTTTTTCTATCGTGTGGAAGGCTAATAATGTTACTCCGTATTTACTTTTTGTTGGAGGGGCAAACTGGTCGACGAAAATATTACTTCTTTCATTTTAAAATGAATATTTGAAATTATTGAAATTTGTTTTTTATCAAAAATAAATTAAAAAATAACATTTATATTGAGAAATGAAGAATAAATTTTTTTTTTCTTTTAATAAAGGAGTTCTATATGATTTGGCTAAAGCGAAGAGGTGTGACTGGAATGCTGCCAAATCTCTGGTGAGGGCAATGAAATTTTTGGTGATTGTTGACAAGAAAAATGTTAATAAATACTCCCTCCGTTCCACGTAACTAACTGTGGATCTACTTTTTGGATGTGAAAATTAAAAAAAAGTAGGAGAGAGAAATAGGTGGAGGAGGTGTTTGTGAGTATAAAAAATTAAATAGGAGAGAGAATGAGTGGGAGGAATAGTTAGGAGAGAGAATGTTGTTTAAGTGAAGTAGGAGAGAGAATGAGTGAGTGAAATAGTGAATATTCTTTGCCATTTTTGACAGTCCACACTGATGTGGGATGTCCCAAAAAAGAAAGAAATCCACACTTACGTGGGACGGAGGAAGTACTTCCTACGTCCCGCTACAAACTATCTTAATTATATTAATAGGACCCACATATCATACTTACAATAACAATTCAATTATTATTTACTATTCTCACTTTTACTTTTTTACCTTACTTTTCATACTAACAACAGCTACCCCACTACACTTTTTTTAATTCTCGTGCAAATAGTGAATGTGTTTGTAGTCGGAGGGAGTATAAACTAATTCTCGATCCATCCTGAAATAAATCTTTTAAGTTTATTTTTTTTAAGAAAAAATTAAATGCCTGTTTCCTAAAAAGCTTTTCATCAAAAATTTCATTATTTGTTATATGGTAAATACTAAATACAGAGAACGAAAAATTTCAATCCTGCCCTTGCCCGTATTGTGTACGTATACACAAAATGGTGTCTGAACCCCGCATTGAAATTAGTTTTGCTTTATTAATTGTTTTGTTGGGTTAATCTTGGTACTTTCATCATTCATTCATTAAATTGAAGTAATAATTGTTTTTTTTGGAAACACGTGAAAAGTGATATTGTTTTTGAATTGGAGGGAGTATTTTGAACTAGAGGGATTAATTTCGGGGAAAAATAATCAAAATTCTATTTTAACACCATCTGATAACAATGTCGTTTACGAAATGAAATTCAGTCAAAATCATCGTAAGAAGCCGTTTTCATGTCATGGCGGCCGGCGGCGATGGACGGAAAGGAAAATACTGCAGGATGAATAAGATTCTCGCTCCAGGTCTGAGATTCTTGATAACGTGAGATCATGGGATTGTCATTTTCTAGGGTTTTTGGAGATTCCGACCGGTTTTTGACCAACCCGCAAGCAGCGATCTATGGGGATTCATCACAATCAGCTAGACCTTCAATTGTATTATATAAATGGATATTTTGATAATTTTGTTGGTTCCCTGTATTTTTTGTTCCCTGTATTTAATCATATCCTGTTATATGGAGTACTTACAAAACGTAAAGTGTAGAACATTTTTATCATTAAATTTTATAAAAATTACTATCATTTTTAGAATATCTTCTGAATAAAAAGAGATACTCCCTTCGTTTCGTCCGAAGGAGCACAATTTTTTTTTTTGGTGTTCCATTTGAAGGGACACAACCCAAAAATAGATTTTTTTTTTTATTACTTTTTTATTTGTGAAATTCACTTGTCATACTCACAATAAATATCCACTAACTATTCCTTACCTCATTTCTCTTTCCTACATCACTTTTCATACTCACAACATTTATTCCATTATACATTTTTTCTCTTTTCTATATACTCCCTCCGTCCCACGATAATCTGTAAAAAGACCCATTTTGAACGTTCCACAATAATCTGCACTTTCTCAAAATGGAAATGGGACACACTTCTCTCTACTCACAACCATTACCCACTTACTTCACTTTCTCTCTCCTACCCAACCATCTACACTCACAATACATCACCTTTTTCATATTTTACCTTAATTTTCGTGCTAAGTCAAAAAGTGCGTATTTCCTCGAAATGGAGGGAGTATATCACTTTTTTTAATTTTCGTGCAAAGGCAAAAACTTTGTTACTTCGAACGGGTCTAAGGGAGTATTCATTTTTATTTTAACCAAGCATTATTGTTCATAACTTAACTAGTGAATGCAATGGGACAAAATAAGGAGGCAAATTAAAGGACTGCCGACTAAAAACTTTAAAAAAATGGAAGTACAAATTCAATGGATGTTCCTATTCATTTCCCAGAAGCTAGTCACAAACAAGACTGACATCAGTAAATAACTTGTGTACAATTTCTCTCCCCACAATTCTTCATTCATTCACCTAAAAATTAATACAAAAATACTCATTCCGTTCTAAAATGTTTATCTCATTTAATTTTTTTTTGTTGAACTTTGATCACAAATATATGACAATTTAATTATGTTCATAAAATTCTAAAAATTTCTATTGATTCACCATTAATAATATTATCAACAACAACTTTAAGAATTTCATGAACATAATTAATCTCTTATAAATTTGTGATCAAAATTCAACAAAAAAAATCAAATAGGACAAACATTTTAAGACGGAGGAAGTATTAATTTAAATCTTAAGTATGATATACTTCCTTCATTCGTCTAATTCGAAAAAAACACAAAACTTCATTTTACGTGTTCCATTTAAAAAATACGTTTTCAAAATGAAATCTTTTTATTATTTATTTATTCATTAAATTCATTTGTCATATTTACAAAAACTATCTACTTATTGTTCTCTACTTAAATTCTCTCATACCTCACTTTTCCTAATCACGACACTTACTTCACTATATACGCTTCTTAATTTATTTATGCGTAAAATCAAATTTGTACAAATTAAAAATTAAAAATATATATTATCAAGTGATTTAAGCAAATGATAATGACATGGGGACACTGCTTACAATAAATCACAATGCTTTATTACATTTGATGTTGATGCTCTTGTTTGTTTTCTACTGAACAAATCAACCCTTCTTTCATTGAATATCTTCAATATCAATATTTCCATTGTTTCTAGCTAACCATGTCATGAACAACCCTGTTTTTATCTATCACTAGATTGACTCCCGTACGATGCACGGGGCATTACTGTATATTCAAAAGACAAAAATTAAATTAAAATAAACAAAAAAATTAATTCGTTTATACATTATGAAATAATTTCTTAAAGACTATATTGCCAATACATAAAGATTAGAAAACAATAAAATAGGAATAAAACAAAAATCATAAGGAATATGCATTTCTCCCTATACAATTATGTAGTATTTTATCATTTAAAAAAGTAAATAAAACACATGAATCACATACGAAATAAGTTATTGAAATTAGTAAAAATATGTGAAGATTGGAAATCTAGTTAAAAAAAGATGATATTTTATTTCTTTTTGATAAAGAGAATTTTTTAAATAAAAACAAAAGATTGGTTCATACCAAAAAGATAGTACAATTATCTAATAAAAATTAATATCATTCTTTTTCAAATGAAAACTTTCCATTAAGTCATGCTCGTACATCTAAAAAATTATGTCATATTTATTTACATTAACTCATTATGAATATAATTATGATATTTATTTTCAATGTAACTTATTTAATTTTTAGGAGAAAAATAAATACATTGAAATAATAATTTCTTTCTCTAAAAATGGGAGTGTATTCCACACTCCCATTTTCACCCTACCACATCTTGCCACGTGTATTTTCAGCCTTCTAAATTGCAGTTTTTCCACGATGTGAAATGTCTAAAATGCCCCTCAATGGCCAAACATTTACCACAACCTTGTTATTATATATAGATAGATATATATATAGATTTGAAAGAATGGCCCATTTTAAATATATAGATGGAGACTAAAAAAATTGAGACCAAGCTTTTAGAAAAATGAGTACATACACCATTTTCTACCCACATTAAAAAAAATCAAATAATAAATACATTGAAATAATAATTTCTTTCTCTAAAAATATTATTTATTTTCTTGACTATTTTTTAATTTTTTCAATCAAATTAATTCCTATATTATAAATATACAATTTTTTAAGACAAACAGAAAAATTGACAAATTTAGTAATACTTTATTTACTATGCTTCAAGGATTTATTTTAAAAAATTAAATAAATTATTGGATATAACGAACTAAAATAAACAAAATAATCATATTACCCCATTCCACTTATTAGTAGAAACCAAAATTCACACTCATCGCACTCCCCCATATGTATATATATATATATATATATATATATATATATATATATATACACATATATATATATATATATATATATTTATATTATCAACTTAAATAACCCTATATACTTTATAAATACAAAACGCTTTTGTTTAAAAAAATTCAACACCATTTCAACTCATCATCATACACCCCACCACTTTTACCTTATTTTAGATTCTTTATTTTTATGCTTAGTGAAATTATTATTATTATTATTATTATTATTATTATTATTATTATTTTCATTTATAATTAAAAATAAATACTTCACACTTAATTAATTTTGACTGAAAATATATTAAAATAAAAGGAAATTAAGAAAGGATAATCAAGAAATTTATATTTAAAAAAGAGGGTTATTTTTTTCGTCAAAATAATTTTGACTAAAAAAATATTGAAAAATTAAAAAGGAAAATTAACAAAGGATAATTAAGAAATTTATATTTAAAAATAATTTTTTTTTCTGTGTCCAAATCAAATGAAAAAAGTGTCTACTTAAAGAGAAAAAAAATATGAATTTTGATGTAAATAAAATTAAAAAAACGATAATAATTTATTATTAAAAAATTTAGGTAAAAGAAATGGGTGAGAAATAAAAAACAAAAATCCAACCAGCCTATAGGAGGATGCCAAGTGTTCAACCACAAAAAAAAGCAAAATTCATCTGCGTTCAAGCGCTTAAAGCGCCGTTGTCGGCGCGTCCCTACACGCGCCAAGGAAATGATGGAAATGTCCTTCAGCAAAATGGCGCCACGTGTCGAAATTTTCAAAAAAATAAATAAATTAAAATTTAAGGAAGCCCAATCACAGATTGCCAAGTGTCATTAAGTCGATTTTTTTGCCATTTTGCCACCGGGTGAAATAGTGGATAAAGAGAATTAAAAAAACAAATCAAAATATTTAATCATACCAAAAGGGTAGTACATTTATCTAATAAAAATAAATATCATTCTTTCCAAATGAAAACTTTCCCTTAACTCATGCTCGTACATCTAAAAAAAATATTTAATATTTATTTACATTAATTCATTATGAACATAATTATGATATTTATTTTCAATTTAGCTTATTTAATTTTGAGAAGAAATATAAAATGCCTAAAAATACTAACTATTGAGTTAAATGAAAAAAAATTTCCCAAACACTACACTCACTTATCAAATCCTACCCCATTACACTTATTAAATAGAAACTCAAACCCACTTTCTTCACACTCCGCCCCATATATATATATATATATATATATATATATATATATATATATATATATAGATTATTATTATATTAAATAATCATATATACAAAATGATTTTGTTTATACATATTCAAAACCATTCCAACTAATCATCCTATACCTCATCACTTTTATTTTATTTTATATTCTTTTTTTTTAGTAAAATTATTATTATGATTATTATTATTATTATTATTAAAAAATTTACTTCACAATTAATTAATTTTCACTAAAAAGAATTTGAACAATTAGTAAAGGATAATTAACAAATCTATATTTAAAAAAGAGGATTTTTTTTCTTTGTCCAAATCAAATGAAAGAAGTATCTATTTAAAGAGAAAAAAAATATGAATTTTGGTGAAAAAAAAAATTAAAAAAAGAGAATTTTTTTGTTATGATTTATAATTAAAAAAATTACTTCACACTTAATTAATTTTCAGTAAAAAGATATTGAAATATTATTAAATGATAATTAACAAATTTATGTTAAAAAAAGAGGAATTTTTTTCTTTATCCAAATCAAATGAAAGAAGTCTCTATTTAAAGAGAAAAAAATTATGAATTTTGGCGAAATAAAAAAATTAAAAAAGAAGATTATTTTTATTATCATTTATAATTAAAAAAATTACTTCACACTTAATTAATTTTCACAAAAAAAAATGGAAAAATTACTAAAGGATAATTAACAAATTTATATTTAAAAAAGAGGATTTTTTTCTTTGTCCAAATCAAATGAAAGAAGTCTCTATTTAAAGAGAAAAAAAATTATGAATTTTGGTGTAAAAAAAAAATTTTAAAAAATTAATTTAATATATAATAATTGAGGTGAAAGAAATGGGATAAATTTTTTTTTTTGAATTCCATCCGGCGAATCAGACGGTGACACATGTCAAATAAAAAAAAAAAAAAAAAAAAAAAAAAAAGAGGAAAAACTGCATTGACGTGCATTTGTAGGCGCGTGTCTTACACCCGCCAAGTAAATGACGGGAATGCCCTTCATCAACCAGCCGACAAGTGTCCAAAATTATTTAAAAAAAAAAAAAAATTATTTTCGTCCAATAAAATATCGCCACGTTGATTTTCAGGCTTCTTTTTTGCACTTTTGCCACAACGTGAATTGTCTAAAATACCCTTGAATGGCCAAAAAAATTACCAAAAGCTTGTTATTATATATTGATAGATACATTTTTTAATTCTTTTACCTTTTTTTATTCATTTATTTTTATTTATTACTACCCTTATCCCAATTTAATGTTCATGACTTTATATATAAATTAAAAAATAAATAAATATTGTCAGTATGAGAAAGAAAATTGGTAGAAAATAATAAGTGGGTTTTTATTGTGAGTGTCAAGTGATTTTTTATCCATTTTAGGAATAAAACAAGCTAAAAGTCTTCATCTGAAACAAATTAAAAAAAAAACAAGTAAAAATCTTAAATCGCAACAAAAAAATTACTTTCTTATTTGCGGTGTTTGCCGGAAATAATGGTTGATTTGCAGGGAAAAAAAAAAAGTGAGGTTGATAGAGATAGCAACTTGTTGGTATGTTTGTCCATTTTTACAAGATCTTACAAATATTACATTGTAATTTAATTTTTAACTATCATATTACTATCTACTCCCTCCGTCCCAGATCAAGGGTATATGGGGGAGATTTCACGCTTCTTAAGAAATTTTTTAAAAAATGAATAAAAGTTAAATGTGAGATAGGGAATAGTAATTAAATGTGTGGTAGAAAATATGAGAGATAATGTAAAAGTTAAATGTGTGGTAGGGAATAGGAGAGAGAATGTAAAAGTTAAAAATATTTAATAGGAGAGAGAATGAGTGGGAGGAATAGTAGTTAAATGTGTGGTAGAAAATAGGAGAGAGAATGTATAAGGATATAATGAATGGTTTTTTTGTAAATATATGAAGATGATAAGGGTATTAATATATTCAAAAACTTGCCTTTTTTGGAAATGAACTCTTGGTCTGGGACGTCCCAAAAGGGAAAGATGAACCCTTGGTCTGGGACGGAGGGAGTATTAAAAAACTGACAATTTTAACCAATAGATAAATAAAATAAAAGTCATAAAACCAAAAAAAAAAAAAAAATCGCATTTAATTTACTAATTTGTTACAAGATTTTATAGTTTTCTTAGAATGTTACCACATTCGTCTCGATTTAAGATTTTGAAATTGGAAATTTGGTCGATTTTGTCATTTCACATTTGTAAGATAGTGACTTGTTATAAAGAAAAAGGGAAAAATAAAAGAGATAATTGTGTGACGTGCTCTATGGAGAGCAACTTCTCCTATTATTTATAACTTTCTTTGATATAGTATGGAATATTAATCTCACATTGTCTAGGAATTGAAATGCTAGAAAATTGAGTAGTATATATTGAGAGGTCTTAGCATTTGAAAACAAAATGGGTTATTAATCTCACATCGTTTAGGAATTGAAATGCTAGAAAATGGAGTAGTATATATTCAGAGGCCTTAGCATTTGAAAACCAAATGGTATATTAAGTCTAAGTCACGCCTAGAACGCTTAATCATTACCAAATTGCTCTTTAACTAAGACTTTTTATTTCCTACTTTACTTTTAATACTCACAATATTTACTTTTTCTTATTCTTCGTATTAATATGTTAAACTAATTAAAAATATTAAATTGAGAAGAGGGAGGAATATTAAATAATAAATTGACAATGAGAGTAAATAAAAAAATTGGAAGAAATTAGAGAAAGGGGTGCATTCTATGGGATACCGGGGTCCATTTATTAGACCTGCATTCGTATAAATAAAGTGATATGAAGCGGCAGCCAAACTCATGTTTTCTTTATTTTTCATTTCACTTTCTTCCTTTGTTGGGGGTACACACACACCCCTCCATTGCAGAACCTCTTTTCAAGCTTCCCCATAGCTCAATAATTTCGCTTTCAAAATCAAACCTCAAAGAAATGTATGCAGAAACTGGGCTAATGTTCCCATATTTCCAGAATTTCTCTCTACAAGCTCAAAATCTTGATGATTTTTGCCGCTCCAACTCCTCCAATTCTTCAATGGTAAATCCCCCCCCCCCACCCTTCTCTCCATCTCTCTCCCTTCTGCATTTTCTATCTTTCTTTTTTTCTAATTTTTAAACCTGAATTTTGTTGGTCACCATTTTATTGCATGCACAGTTTCACAACTAGGGTTTCTCCATCACTGTTTTCCAGTTTAAGTGGGTCTGTGTTGTTTGAAGTTTTGACTTTTGGGTATGAATTAATTGGGGATTTTGGTAGTTCAAATTCCATAGAGTTATGGATCCTCAAAGTTGATTTTGTTTCAAGTGATTTGTGAAAGTTCTTTTTGAATTGGGTTTCATTTTATTTTATGTTTGGACACTGAGAAGTTAAGGGATAATTGTTTCAAATTCATTTATCCCCAGTTTAGAGTTATTAACCAAGATTGTTGCCCATGAAAAAAAAACCATTTTTAATATTTCTTTCCTTTGCACCAAAAAAAAAAAAAAAAAAAAAAAAGAAAAATGAAAAAAAAGGACCCCATTTGATATAATGGACACAATAAATGAGTAGAGGAAACTAGTGTTGAATCAAACCTTAGTATTCATGAAACTGAGTGCAAGTGATTGGACTACACTAAGTTGAGTTGTTTGAGTGTTTAGGTTTGATTTCTCCTGAAATAAACAGAAACATAAATGGAAAGCATAAAGGTTATTTTCCTTTAGCTGTGTTGGATCTACAAATGTTGGATCTACAAATGATAGTTAAAAATAATGGAAACAAGTTCCTCATAAGGTTTAGTGTTCTCCATGTCAACTTTGGTAAAGACAAATTTAGCC